>JARFXV010000907.1:0-325000 GCA_031761425.1 Cosmopolites sordidus
AATGTTTTTAAAAAGATGGTACGAATGATGCTTTATCTCAATGAAGATAAAGCAAAAACGGAAATATCAAGACATAGTGCTGATAAAAGAAGAAGAGGTATACGAGAAAAGTGGTATAAAAATGTCACCAAAGAGATCTAAATTTCGCGGAAAACCGCGTACTTTCAAAAGATTAAAACAGACAAACTGCAAGCATAGTTCGATAAAATCTTTGCCCAAACTGAAAAGAGCTAGCAGAGAAGATTGGCATTACGTCACAAGCCATTTGATGACTTTTACATACAATGGGCAAAGGAAGCATAACACCTCACACGCATTGTTGACCTCTGCGAAATTTAATCAGAGTTCTTCATTAACTGAAAACCCAAAACTTCAACCCCTTGAACTCACAGTTCGAGTTCAGTTAGGAATAAGAACTTACTTAAAGACCTAACAAAAGAATCGAACAGCTTAATTTAATAATAACGGGTGCAGGTACCATTTTAATTATTTATAATTTTTCAAAGAAACAAGACAGATTTTTTTATAATACAAGGTGTACAATAAGAAAGTTCCCATTTAATTGCTCACTACTCAAACGCCACAACTGAGAGGTACGCGGAGCGCATGTCAATCTTTACCCCGCGATTAGGAATTTACAGTCAAGTTCTGCAGTCATCGTAACGTTAAATTGTTGGTTTGCGTAACATTAAAGATGCCAAGTGTTCCCCTCATCAAGAAATGGGTTAAGAAGTTTGAAGAAACCAGTTCAATTATGGATAAATATCATCATAGCACTGCATTCAGCGCAAGGACTTAAAGCATCCATACACAATTCACATGATAAAATATATAAATTCTAATATAAATTCACATAAAAATCATATACATACATACATATACATACATATATATATATATATATATATATATATATATATATTATATATATATATATATATATATATATATATATATATATATCCAAGGGATTCTAACACTGCATATATACACCATCCGACGGGAAGTCGGCGAAAAATATGGGTTGTTGACTGTGGATGGGGTCCTATTCTTGACGAGGGAGCACATGTCGGTGCCCTGAAGAGTCTAAACATCAAGAGACGAAACATGTGCTCTCCAAATGTAGAGATGGGTAGGGCCAACCAAGAGAGCAAGCAGGATTCAGAAGTGGATTCAGTACAATAGATTATAATCCAGATTGTCCAAAAGATCATCGAAAGGCACAGTAAATACACCATGTCACTGTGATTGGCTTTTATTCACTATGAAAAGGCATTTAATTCAGTATCAAACCAAGCCATAATGGATGCATTGCTTAATCAAGGGATAGACAGATCTTATGTGAACCTACTGAGATCCATAAATAATGAAGCTACAACGACAGTTCACATGGATGATCTTAAAGATAAAATCAATGTAGAATGGGGTGTACAGCAGGGTGACTCAATATCGTCTGTTCTTTTCTCAGCCTGCCTTGAAGAGGTGTGCCATAGTCTGGATTGGGAACAGAATGAAATAAAAATAAATGGTCCATACTTAAGCCACCTTAGATTTGCAGATGATATCGTTCTGCTGTCACGAGAGCCAGCTGAACCACAAAAACACATACAAGAGCTGCAAGGGCAGAAAAGCCATTTGGAATAAAAATAAACCTGAAAAAACTCGGGTTATGTTCCCCAAATTTGCTGAAAACATAAGAATATCTAGTTTGGGAAGAGATTTAGAGGTGGTGGACCAGTACATACATATATCTTGGGTGGAAGATTTCAGTGGAGGCTGATACTGCCCGGGAAGTGGAACGGGCGTGTTAACGATACTGGCCCAAAACATACCGACGAGCTATACGCCGTGGCGGGAATCATCCCGATATGGCGTACAGTGCGACACCGGGCGTGGGTATTTTTCGACGTCAAAATAGTCGCGTCGGAGGCCATACATCGGTGCCATAAGAGAAGAGCTTGTTCCCTTCAGGGTCAAACACCCATTAATAACACATAGTGTTAAGTGTAGCTGGTAGGTATTTGGCAGGCTCAACATAGTGTTGAAGAACTAATTCCCACTTTACTTAAAGAGAAAAGTTTTTGATCAGTGCGTGTGGCATGTTCTGACGTCATCAAGTGAAATATGGACACTCAAATCACAATCGGTTCAAAAACTTCGGATAGTACAGAGAGGAATGGAAAGGTGTATGGTTGGTATTACAAAGAGGGACAGAAATACATGCACATGGATCCGAGAACAGACGAAAGTCTGTGACATCATTGCAAATGTAAAAGAATTGAAATGGAGATGGGGTGGCCATATAGCGAGGTAATGTGACGACAGATGGACCAAAGCAATCCTGGGATGGATACCGCTTGATAAGCGTCCACGAAGAAGACCTAAAACACAATGGATCTATGATATCATCAAGTATATTGGACCAGAATGGCAGAGGAAAGCTCTGAGGAAAGAATGGCTGATTTTATTGTTTTATGTGGCTTGTATGCGCCTGATATATTATGTCTTCGAAACAGTCGTCCAATACAGTTTGTGGCATCTTTGATGTACAGCTGAACTGTTACGGGCCTATTTCCATATTCATTTGGCTTCTATTGGTTGTTTTGATAGTTAATAGCCTTCTTTATGTTATACGCTGTGCAGCCGTTCTGCTTTAGATTTATACAAAAGAAAAATCAAAGAACTTCTACACGACCCCAGTTATAAAAAAATTACCAGAGACCCCACAACGTATCTGGAAAAAACGACCAAAGCCAAAATCAAAGAATCGACGACAGTATCAAGACACAACTCATCCTTTAACTCGCCATTACAAAATCTAGAGAAATTTTGGGATAATATATTACAACCTATAAGAGAACAGGCCGATTCGTACATCAAAAACTCTTAGCACATCACAGAGATTCTAGACAAACTCACAATAGATTAAAAGGACATCATGGCCAGTTTCGACGCCAAATCCCTTTATCCGAACATACCAATAGAAGAAGCATTGCAATTGATAGTGGAGAATGAAGACCTTCTCAACCACGTAATAGATTTGTCCAGACATATCACCAGTAGTGGCCAACCTTTTCATGATATATTTTGAAACAATGGCACTGCAGAGCGCTGACCTCACACCTAAACTGTGGGTCCGATATGTCGACGACATTTTTATCATCTGGTCCTTTGGTAAAAACGAACCTACCAAATTCCACAGCCATTTAAATTCCGTTCACCAAAAATTACATTTCACTTTAGAAATCGAAGAAGACAAAAAACTCCCCTTCCTAGATGTCCTAATAACCAAGTCCCAAGATGGACGCTTACAACACACAGTTTACCGGGAACCAACTCACACGAACAGATAACTGAATGCAAGGTCCCATCACCATACAGCACAACTTCAAAGGATTGTCAACACCTTGATTTCTCGGTGTCTCCGACTATCTGACGACATAAACCGAGAAAAAGAGCTCAAAACAATCACCGACGCTCTAAAGCAGAACGGCTACTCAGCGCATAACATAAAGAAGGCTATTAACTATCAAAACAACCAACAGAAGCCAAATGAATATGAAAATAGGCCCGTAACAGTTCTGCCGTACATCAAAGGTGTCACAGACCGCATTGGACGACTGCTTCGAAGACATAATATATCAACTACATACAAGCCACATAAAACAATAAAATCAGAGATTAGAAGTCCCAAAGATCACATCATTCTAGAAAATCCGGGCATATACAGCATATCGTGCGGGACTTGTAACATGGCATACGACGGATAAACCAACAGAAGAATATCAGCCCGGCTCGAAGAACAAAAATTGGCGGTTAGAAATAAACAAACCACATCGGCTCTGTTCCAACACCATCTACAAACAGGACACAAAATCGACTTCGACAGTTGCCGACAAATTGCCAATATCCCGAATTACAAAATAAGAACCATAGAGAAACAATAGAAATAGAAAAAATTGGACGCCTTAACAGAAAAGATGATGTCCTCAATCTGCCAGACACGTGGAAACCAGTAATCAGCCGATAGACCGAGGCTCACCAGCTGCAGTCGGGGGAGCAACTGACTACCACTATGACACCCCAAACATCGTCCGGTCTAATGGTTAGATCCGGTTGGATCACGCAAAGCATTCTGACTCATTTTCCAATGTTCTTTCTGATCCTCCACACCTCTCTCATCCTTTCTTTGTTCCCGATTTCCTCGAAACTTCGCTCTCTGATGCAACCTTCCACGTTTGTATTTTGTTTCTGTACGTTCTTCTATCCTTAATCTCTGTCGGACCCATTTGTGCCTTTCCCAGATCAGCTCTGACAATCCATGGTATTGTTGACTTGACTCCTTGTATGTATGTAAGAATTCTGTTGGGGAGTCTTGTCGGTGGAAGTCTACTGATATGTCCATAAAATTTCAACCTTCTTTTTCTTATGTCCGCCGCTACGTTGGACATTCTCTCTGTGGTCTTTCGAGAATGTATTCTGTATCCTTCCTCAGTCAGTTTTGGGCAGAGAATTTTCCTCATCATTTTGCTTTCTTCTTTTAGTATGTTTTCTATGCCGCTTTTTATATGAAGTGTAAGTGTCTATATATATATATATATATATATATATATATATATATATATATATATATATATATATATATATATATATATATATATAGAACCAACATCAAAATTGATTGTCTGGCATTTGCTGATGATCTAGCAATTTTAGCTCAAGATGTATTAACGGCACAGAAACAGATTGAAATCCTAAAAGAAACAGCAGAAAATGTAGGACTCCAAATTTCCTTTGAAAAGACACAATACATGACCTGCAACAGACTAAGAACGCCATTTCTAAAAACAAAATATGGTAACATCAGACGAGTCTCTCAATTCAAATATTTGGGTGAAATAATCATAGAAAATGGGTTGGAAAAAGCGGCCAATAAGGGTAGATGTCAAAAAATGGAAACGGCATTGAGACTTACACAAAATATTTACAATAAAAAATGCCTATCTAAAAACACAAAACTGAGACATTACAACACAGTTATTAAGCCAGAATGTCTATATGCTGCAGAAACGCTCATTTTGAATAGAAAGAGGGACATCAAGGACATTGAAAAGAAGGAAAGAAAAATCGTAAGAAAAATCCTAGGCCCCAAACAAATAAATACCACAACATACCGACTTCGAGAAAACCAAGAAATCAAACAATACACAGATATACATAGCGATATGAGAAAAAGAAGACTTAAGTTTTACGGACACATAAAACGGATGAATCCGAGTAGGTTAACTAGACAAATAGTCGAATTTTATGAAAATAGGAGTAAAGCTAAAGTAGAAATAATTAAATGGATTGCTGCAATTAAACAGGACCTAAGATCAGCAAATATTACACAAAGTGAAATTCAGGATAGAGGCTGTTTCAGACACAAGGTTAACGTTTGGAAGGTTGGCCAGAGAGAAAAATGTAGGAAGACTGGAACAACTTGGTCTGACGGACGGAAAAAAGCTCATAGCGAAAGAATGAAATTAGTATGGGCACAAAGGAAGGCTAACAACAACAAACGCCTCTAATTGTACTTCGCGTGGTCCACTAGGGCCCATACGTGAATAATAATAATAATAATATATATATATATATATATATATATATATATATATATATATATATATATATATATATATATATATATATATATATATATATATATATATATATATATATATATATATTAATTTGTTTATAATATTACTTTATAAAAGACAAATCTTCTATTGGGGGTGCACGATTTGTGTTCCCTAGAATATATATTTTTAATACTTGATTAAATATAAGATTTGTCTTTCATAACGACATTTGTTTATAATAAGGTAATATTATAAACAAATTAAAATAAAAGTAATAACATTAATGTTGAGATCATTTATTGCTGTGCTTATGAATCTAAGCGTAATAAAAGAAATATATTGTAATAATGCAGTCATACAGAATAAATCTGTCTTAATCCCCTTTTACTTCTTACTCATCTTAAAACGATTTTTATTCTTGGAAATGAGTGGGACTGACTGCATTATAATCGTATGTCTGTCTGAACCTACCCACTTCGTCTTATTTTTCAGACTGCAAATCTATAAATTATCATTTTTAAATAATACTAATATATTAATTATCTGTTGTCTCATTTCAGTTCGGTCTTTAGGTTGAAACAAATAAAAATGCACTGATGGTTTTTGTGAATTTCGATACGATTACTTTCGCCAAAACGTTGCCAAAACTAGGTCGCACATAAAGAGCTGATTAAATTGGCCTTTAAATCATGTCTTTTTATCTTTAAATTAATGATGGTGAGTCGAAAGGACACTTGGGCTTATACAATCCGCTTAATTTCAAGTGTGGTACTTCATTCATAAAATAACGGTACAGATGCTGGGTGACGCAAAGGAAGTTTCCCTATTTTGAATCTATAATATTTTATTGTTGTGTTAATTTTTTATTTTCATTTTTACTTCAGAATATGTCAGAAACTTAGGAGTTTTAAAAATGAAGCAATATTTATTTGAAAAATATTGTACATTTTATGAATTACTTCGCATTATTAGCATTAGCATTATCAGGGTCACTAATTTGTTGGTTGTTTGTAAGGTTGACTAATTTTTAATACTAACAGTCTAACTCTAATGACATTTTGTTGCTACGACAGTACCTTTCAAAACCTAATTGACGTTTAAACAATTTCGTGTTAGCGTTTTTCGTGTGGAAAACAAGTTGAGTTTCGATTTAAATAAAGAACATTTGCGACACATACTGCTTTTCTTGTTCAGTTAAAAGAAAAACGCGAGAGAAAGCCGTCGTATACTTGTCGAAACATACAGTGACAATGTTCCAACATAAGACGCTTGTGAACGTTGGTTTAGACGATTCAAAAGTGGTAAGTTCGACTTGAACGAAGTTAACAGCAAAAATTTGATGATGCCGAATTGCAAGCTTGTTGGAAAAAGGCTATGTGCAAACTCAAAAACAAATGGCAGAGAGTTTAAATGTTGGTCGCTGTGATTTGTGATCGTCTCCATGCAGTGAGAAAGATCCAGGTGGCAGGAAAATGGGTACCACAAAAACTGAACGACAAACAGATGGAAAAGCGAAATACGCTACACGTTTTGCTTTCTTGGTATGAAAGAAAGACTTTTTTGCATCGAATTGTGAATGGAGACGAAAACTGGATATATTTCGAGAACCCAAAATGCAAAAAATCATAGGTTGGCCCAGATCAACCATCAAGATCGACTCCAAGACCGAATCGCTTTGGAAAAAAGACAATTTGGTGGGATCAGAAGGGTGTTATGTACCATGAGCTTCTGAAACCAGAGTTAAACAGTTAATACCATTCACTATCGTCATCAAATGATTTATTTAAACAATGCGTTCATCAAAACGTGACCAGAATGGGCCATAAGGCACGGAAAAGTTATTTTACACCACGACAATGCCCCATCACACACAGAGGTGAGAGACACCGTTTTCGCACTTTGTTGGGAACTATTGCTCCAACCGCCTTACTCACCAGACTTGACCTCTTCCGACCGGCACTTGTTTTCATCGGTGAGAACTTTGCAAAGATATTTTTGTTTCCATTTATCATTATTAGTCTTTATGTTTGTTATTGTTGACATAGAGGCTGCGAATTAATACTAATATGCGTCTAAAAGTGATAAATCCGTGTAAAAATTATAAGGATACAGTAAATATTTACGGACCAACAATATTAAACTACTTTGAATGTTTTTTTTTCTCAGTATAGTCCAAGAACCAGTGAGTGTCCAAAGAGCGTTCAATTTTGCTGTGACAATTTTGCTTTTGATTTCGAAAAAGGTGAAATTAGTGCTTTTTTATCCTCAGAGTTAACTTATCGTGATATTGCTGAAAAATTGGGACGATCAAAAACTGTAGTCAATAATTTTTTAAGATTGAAAATAAGAGTATGGGAAAAGAAAGTAGGATAAGACCAAAAAATGCCCATTAAAGAGAAAGGGACCACTTTGAAATTGGCTTCCACTGTGAATTTCTCAAACGCTGAAATAATCGAAGAAAAGGAGTTAAATGTATGGAAAAAATCATATCAACGCAATTAATTATTCCTGATAATTATGGGTATACAGCCAAACTGGTTCAGCTTCATTTGCTACCTAGCCATAAAATTCAACGGCTAGAATTTGCCAAACAAGCGATAATCTGAGATGCTCAGTGGATTAAAATATAGTTTTCCGGCCAGACCGCTGGAAATTTTACCAACATGATTTACAAAAAGATAAAACCTACTCAAAGCCAATTAGGCGACGGTTCAATAATACTTGGGGATGTTTTTCTTTCAACGGAGTGGACCCTCTAGAATTTATTTCAGGCAAAATTAATGACAATGGATACAATTGTAACTGAACTGGGTGGCCATCTCTGGATATTCTAGCAAGACAATGCACCAGTACATTTTTAGATTGGACAACAGAAAATCTTGATTTAAACCCGGCAGAAAACCTATGTGGTAACCTCACAAGGAGGATTTACAAACAGACACAGCATTTTTTTTTTTGGTTGTTTATTTGAAGGCCAGAACAAAATAAGAGTGGTATCAAACACACCCTGAGCTCTCAACTCTGCCGAAGGTGAGTTTTTTCAATAAATATCCGAATATTTGAAATTATTAGCAAACACGGGTGCTACATCCGTTTTAAGATACATTTATTATTTAATACTTTTTTTGATTGAAACAATAAATGAGCTAAAATATTAATTAGATAAATTTATTATAGTCAAAGAAGTAATCCAAATTTGTCCTTATTTTTAAATAATGTATTCACCATTGTGTCATGTCAACTAAGATATTTGAAAATTATAACATGTTATCAAAATCCTTTTATTAGGTAAAAAATGTTTTAATAGAGAAACCATATTCCTATGGATTACAAACATCTATTTAAATTTTATTTTCATAATTAACTGTAAAATGTATTAAAAAATTTAATTACAATAAAATATAACTTAATAAATCATCATCATCAGCCCGTGTCGATTCACTGTAGGATAAAGGCCTCTTCAGCATGTTTCCAACTTTCACGCTCCTGAGCTTTCCTCTGCCACCCTAATCCAATATACTTAACGATGTCATCAATTCATCATGCTTTCGGTCTTCTTCGAGGACGTTTGCAATCAAGCGATATCCACTCCAGGATTGCCTTGATCCATCTGTCATTCCATCGCCTCGCTATATGGCCTGCCCATCTCCATTCCAATTGCTTTACTCTTCCATTGATGTCACAGATTTTCGTTTGTTCCCTGATCCATGCACAGGACTTTCTGTCTCGTCTGTGCTACCCGTTTTTTTTTGCTACCCCTAAGTTTGTGCTACCCCTAAGTTTTTGAATTGATTGCGATGTGAGTGTCGAGACTAACACGGATCGAAGACTTTTCTTTTCAGGCAAAGTGAGAGTCTACTCTTAAACACAATGCCCAATGCCCAATGCCCAATGCCCAATGCCCAAATACCCGCCAATCACATTTAACACATCGTTCTACCTCCTGGGCGGTATTCCCCTCCATTGAAATCCTCTGCCCAAAATATATATAAATATGAAATATGAAATTCTTCTGTCCTGAGCGAAGTTATTGAACATAACCTGACTCTTTTTCAGGTTTATTTACAAGCCAAATGGTTCGCCAGCCCTTTGCAGTTCTTGTATGTGTCCTTGCAGCTCCTCTGGGTCCTGTGAAAGGAGAACGATATCGTCTGCAAATCCAAGATGGTTTAAGTTTGCACTATTGATCTTTACACCATCCTGTTCCCAATCCAGTTTACGGAATACTTCTTCAAGGCCAGCTGAGAAAAGAATAGGCGATATTGCATCACCTTGCCGTGCGCCTCTTTCTTCGTTAATTCCCACTTCAAGATCATCAAGGTGAATTGTGGCTGTAGTTCCATCATACATCGATCCTAATAAGTTTATATATACTTTATCTACCCCTTGGCTAAGCAGTGCATCCATTATTGCATGCTTTGAGATGGAGTCAAATGTTTTTTCGTAGTCGATAAAAGCCAAGCACAGCGGCATGGTGTATTCACTGTGCCTTTCTATTGCCTGCTGTACAACCTGAATGTGATCCATTGTACTGAATTCACTTCTGAATCCTGCTTGTTCTCTTGGTTGTGCGTCATTCAGTTTTAATATTCTTTTAGAAATTATCTTAGTGAAAACTTTGCACATTACTGAAAGGATGCTTATTGGACAATAGTTCTTTAAATCTTCCTGTGCTCCCTTTTTATGTAAAAGGATCACTTCAGTATTTTTCCATAAGTCAGGTACTTTTTGGAACTTTGACGCATTTTGAGTATAATTTTGGCAGTGTTTTATGTAACGTCCGACCACCAGCTTTTAGCATTTCGACAGTTACATTGTCCTTTCCTGGAACCTTGCCCTTTTTCATCGATTCTATAGCATTTGTTACTTCCTCCACTAGGATATCTGGTATTTGTTCTTCCGTGGGTATTGTTGTCTTTGATTGGTTCTGATCTTCATATAACTGGGAATAAAATTTTCTGACAACCTCTAACATTTACGTACACGCCCTGCATACTGTGCCATCCTCACGCTTTAAGGCATATATTTGCGTTCTTTTGTTTCTCAGCTTCTGTTTAGCCTCGTTAATTCCTTTGTTTTCTTCCAGGGTTTCTTACAATAGACGCATGTTGAATCGGCGCGTGTCCTCTCTGACTGAACTTTTTATTGCTACGTTCATAATGCAGTTATCTTTTACTTTTTCTACCTATTCTTTGCTTTATTATTTTCGTCATAGTTCCAATAGTAAATACGTTGAAATACTAATAAGACTTTCTCCATTTTCACCGATCTAACCACCCAACTATGAAAATTATCCTCTAATTAATTGCGTTTATTTTAATTCCTAATTGAAGCTTGTCGGTCTATAAGAAATCATTATCACAAAGTTTCTTTTACTAAAATAAATTCTTTTATTAATATTATTAAATGTATAGAATGTATAATGTATGGAAGTTGTACAGGTCGTTAGAGTCCTTCGCCGCCGCCATTCAATTTTAGAAAAAAATTACATCAACTAAAAAAAATATTAAATCCCTTTTGTTTTGAAACAACGAAAATTACAAAACTATACGGTACCATATTTATTAGAACCTTATTTTAAGTATTCTTAGTCCTATAAATTATTTATATTAAAATTGTATAAACTAATGTTAAAGTGCATTTGTTACTATTTCTTTTTATTACAGTAATAAATGAGTTAAAAAACTAATTGCGAAAATATACTAGAACCAGCAAATCAAGCAAAGTATGCCCAGTTTTTATATTGTCTTATTTTACGAAACACATTTACTATTATGTCATTTTAATAAATAAATTTCGAAATTAAAAGGTCATCTTATTAACTCTTTTATTTAATAAAAAATGTGTTTATAAAAAACGCACATTATTATAGATTACATCTATATAAATTTTATTTTAATAATTAGCGGCAAAATTTACTGAAAAACTCAACTCTTAAGATGATATATAATTAATTTTGCATTATTACTTTCATGAGGCATGCACCACCCAACAATGATAATCTTATTATTAATTAAGTTTATTTTAATTCCCAATAATCAGTTAAAGCTTATTAATCTACTAGAAAACATTATCACGTTTTTTTTTATTGTCAGTTCTTCCATTAATGGATTAAATTTGTCGAATTTTTGGGTTGCATAACCATTTATAGCCTCTCACATCCGCCATTTAATTTTCTTAAATTCTAATTTTTATTAACTAAACCAATTAACAAATTACAAAAACTGTCAAGAACGATATTTAATAGAGCTTTATTTAAAATATTACATCTACAAAATATACTCTAAAGCTCAGTCCTGTAAATTGTTTATATAAAAATTATTTTATAAACTGCTGTTAGGATCAATTTATTCGTCAGATTACAGCAATAAATGAAATAAAATACTGATTGGCTAAATTTACTAGATTTAGAGTAGTATATTCGTCAGTATATTCAATTTCTAAATCGTCTTTTCTTAAGACGCACATTCACCATTATGTCATGTTAATAAAGAAATTTAATTTCATTATATTCATTATATTTGATGTTAAGAAAATCATGTTAATAAGGAAAATGAAGATATTAAAAAAGAGCATGTTATCAAAACCCTTTTATTTAGTAAAAAATGTTTTAATAGAGAAAGCGCATTCCTATGGTGTACAACATCTATTTAAATTTTATTTTAATAATTAGCTGTAAAAGTTAATGAAAAACCCAAATCTTCAAATTATATATAATTAATTTAATATTGCTACTTTCGTAATGTATTTATTATTTACTTTTTCTTCTTCTTCTTTACTTCTTCCTTTTTGTCAGAGTTCCAATAATGAATAAGTTGAAATACTAATAAGGCATTGGCTGATGAACTTGCAATATACGTAAATATCACAATAGGATCTCCTGTTTCTTGAACAGAGGTGAATATTCGTGCCACTGAACCACCCAGTAACATTATGAGTGTAACAGCAGCAAGTTGGCCAGTATTCCCATTTTTGTAATTGGTCCAGGCTTGTAGACCTTTACCGGCCACCACTATTACAATATTTATAGAAGTTAGTGTCCACAAAATATCAATTGGTGTCAATCCTCCCATAAGTATAAAACAAACTGCTAAATATACAACAAGGTACAGAAAGGATTGAGTTGTTGCTTTATTGTACCAAAGTACCAAGACTCCTATAATCACAGTTTGTATTGCTAAAAACAAAGTGTCACCCCAAGAGCTGAAAGGAAACCCTTTGACAAAATTATATGACATATGGATTGTTATTGCAGCAAGATCTAATGTAACACTGTACATATTGATTCCCTGTCCACTCTTATTTTTAAAAATCTTGAGTATTTGTGGAACTTTCACCAGTAAAGATCCTAAAATAATACTCAGCCCAAGACCTTTACTTAAGGTGGCCAGAAAACATGATACTAAAAATAAAACAGCTCAACATAAACGAATCTAATTAATTATTAACTTACCATCAGAAAAATTAAAATTTATGAAATAGTTATCAAAACATTTTGGTGTTAAAACCAAAAGGGCCGCTTGGCGAAATACAGCAAACGCTGTGGAGTTCATTGTTGTTGATTGTTTTCTTATCTAATTTAGCATAAGGTAGATTATGTAATTGGCATATTTTAATAATATTTACTATAACACGTAGCTTTAATTTAATCGAAAAAATTAAGCTGAAGTTTAAATATCTATGACATTGACAAGTCATTGAACTCTCTTCTTTTCATTTTGTAGGAACAAGACCAGCTTATAACACCAGTACTTTATCTGTAAATCATAATGGCTGGTAATTATCAACTATGCCAATTTCAAATTATATATTAGACTTTATTGGTGTAAAATGTGTGTTGTAATTCTAACTGGTGCAAAAGAATTATTATATACTACAGATTAGATATAAATCATATTCTGTGGTATAGACACGCTCTTCGCTATACTGCTGAAAATAATTCATTTCTGTCGATCAAAAATATGTTTATTGTAACAAAAGATAATACTATTTCAAAGAGAATTATAAATAGAAATGTAAATGTTAAAACTATTTAGATATATTCTGCGGCCACTAAAGCATTTTTTTGCGAAACTGTGGTTGTTATCTGATATTTCCAACTACTGGACCTTTCACCAATAGAACGTGAGATTGGAAATAACTCAGTTCTTTTTCTATCTTCTGTTTTTGTTGTTAGTCTATTGTCATATGTCATATTAATTTTAAGTGTATGTGGTGTGTGTGTGGTATCTTAAAAAAAAAAAAATTCAAATTTGATTTTAAAAATAATTTTCGATTCTGTACTTTTTTTATACGTAATTGATTTATTATTAGTAGAAATATGTGCTTGAATAAGTGCTTATGAGCCTGTTAAAACTGATTAAACCGTCGCTTTTATTTTACTCAAAAAACTATTTTTATTTTAATGCAATTCTATTTATATTTTACCAGAGAATGTGGTTTAAGGAAATAATGATGCCAGTTTCTTCTAATTTAAAATGATTATTTCGGTTAGATATCTTTTAAGACTAAATTTTTGTTACAATGGCATCTCTAAACAAGAGGTCATGGAAGCTTCGTAAGTAACCTGTAAACTAATGTATTGGTTTTAGAATTAATTTTTAACAATTTTCAGACGATTTAGAAGCCCACAACGCCAACGTAAACTGTGTGGCGTTAGGGCACAAATCAGGAAGAGTTATGGTGACAGGAGGCGACGACAAGAAAGTAAATCTCTGGGCTGTGGGTAAACAAAGCTGTTTTATGAGTCTCAGCGGTCACACGACACCTATAGAATGCGTCCAATTTAACCAACTTGAAGAATTAGTTTGTGCGGGCTCACGTGCTGGTGCTCTTAAAGTGTGGGATTTAGAAGCAGCAAAGTTAGTGCGTACTCTTAACGGCCATAAAAATACAATAAAATGTGTTGACTTTCACCCGTATGGGGAAATTTTGGGTTCCGGGAGTGGTGATGCCTCAATCAAATTGTGGGATTCAAGGAAAAAAGCAGTTATTTGTTCGTACAATGGCCATCAAGGTACAGTGAATGGTATCAGATTTAGTCCTGATGGACAGTGGATTGCCTCAGGTGGTGAAGATGCCACAGTGAAAATATGGGACTTACGTGTTGGTAGAGTGCTTAAAGAGTTCAAAGACCATTTAAAAGCTGTTACTTGTCTGGAATTTCATCCACAAGAATTTTTGTTAGCAAGCGGTAGTGTGGATCGCACAGTGCACTTTTTTGACTTGGAACACTTTAGTTTGGTGTCTAGTGAATGTGAATTAGGACCAGTACGATCATTGTGCTTTCATCCTGATGGGGAATCAATATTTGCTGGTGTAAGGGATTATTTGAAGATTATCGGTTGGGAACCCAGCAGATTACATGATTCAGTGCCTGTTTCCTGGGGCAGAGTCTGTGATATTTCTATTGCTCAAAATCAGTTGGTAAGTTGCTTAATCCTCAAGGTTACTCATATCTTAATTTCTGGTTTTTTTCATGGTTTTATTGGGTGTTGAAAACTTTTAATTACCTTGAATATTACTTTGTAGTTTTTTAAATATCACTTAATAATGCTGTTAACAAATATCTATTGACGAATTTTAATATTAAGAGAGGCAAATAATTGTTCTGGCTTCTGTGTTTTTTTTGTGTTTTATATAGAACTATTTAATCTATTGGGATGATAAAACTTTGTTGTTTCATAGATATGTTGTAGATAATTTATTGTTCATAATCAAATAAACAATGTTTTCTTTTTCAATTATCTGTAGTAAATTTCACTTTCAATAAATAAAAAAAAAACAAGCAATAAATAATGGAACAGATGGATAATTAGATAAATTGTTAGTTTATAATTGTGGATGGATAATTTTACTTGTGTTTTATGTATTTTACCTTTAAAATATCACCAACCTTCACATGTAATGCATTTCAACCTTGAAGTCACCTAGCCCCAGGCCATATGCTAGATATATAATCCTAAAATCGTCAATATTTTCTATGGCTTTCTTTAGAATGATCTCGAAATACTGCCGGACCTTCTAACAGGTTTTGTAGAGAAAAAAAACAGACATATATATGGAGATTGAAAAAGATTATTTGTACAAAATATCTTTTTTTTTGGTACCGAAAATAATCTTCAAAATAGACAAAAAAATTGGTTTATATTTTTAGCTAAATAGTGGCGTATTTATAAAATGATTTTTTTTAAACACAATGTTTTGTTATACAGGGTGTAAGAGAACTTACTCTTAACCAACGTAAGTACTCTCTTAACCAACGTACGTACGAACGTACTCTGTAGTTATTTTGAACAAAAACTTTCCTTATGACATGTATTTAAAATGCAACCATTTTCGGAGAATATTGGTTTAATTTTCTTAACGGTAACGTCTGTTATCCTCTTGTTTATTTCTCTGTAGCACTGGTCTCGTAAGGTATTCTTTGAAAATAAAATATATTATTTTTTCAGTCATTTATTCCATATGTTTCCCAATAAATTTATTTTACTACAACAAAAGGAGAACTTACACATTATTCTCGTTTAATGTTATAGTTGAAACTACTTGAAGTTTTTCACATTATATCACATTTAAACGATTCACATCGTACTGAGAAACATAATTAATTGTTTTATTAAATTAACTCTTCTAAATGTCCCCTATTCCACTTCTCGTGAAAGAAGCTGCGTTGGTTGATAAAATATTGTATACAAAATTTGGATTTCTTTGGTTTTAGCCAATAAACCATTCACATTATTTCTGTTTGTATGAAAAATCTGATGGTAAAAGTGCCTATATCATTTATATTTGATAAGGATAGAGTAATTACTCTTTTAGTATTCTATGTACAATCTAATGGGAAACATCAACTTGTCGCGCAGCACTAGTATTTCTAGAAAAATATTTTCGATCCAAGATGTAAAATGTGTTGTTTAGAACCAATTTCAGGTTGCCGCCCACATCCTTGAAATTTGGGAACCACACTACCCATATCCAAAAGTCTTTGAGAAATCTGAACAAATGTATGCCGAGCTAGAAGCGGCCTTTCGAGGTATCATTGCCTCAAAATACTCCTTCGGAATTTTGGAGAGGTTCCCCGTAAATAAGATGATATTCCTGATATTCGCGTACAGAATATATTTTTGGTTATCAATTAAACTTAAATGCACACACTGAAGCATAGAAATATTTTTGTGGCATTTTTGCAATGCCAATATTTATCGCAGCGATATTGCAACGTTGCCACATCACCATATGTGCCACATCCTATCATAGCTTTTCGATTGATGATTTAATAACTTTGCAATGTTTTTTCTCGAGAACCCTTAGGTTTTTGACCCTTCTTTTAAGAAACTTCTTTCTTTAGAGTGACATGAAGAATCGTTGGTTAAATTTACGAAAGTAAAGTGCGATTGGCTGCAATAAACTCTTAACAACCCATGCCGTAACGAAACCCGGCAAAGTTGCAAGAAACATAAACAGGGCCGGGCCTAATAAAATAACAAGTAAAAAGAAAAATGTGTTTTTACCTGGATTAGTAGTTTTGAAATATTTTAGTTTAGTTCGCATTCTTTTCTTAAATATAATTTCGATCGTAGTTTTAGTTATTCCAAACGTGCTAAAAATGCGCCGTTCTTGGAGAGATAATGACTATTGTTCTTCCGGTAGTGCTAATTTTTAAACAAAACATTTATCGCTCGATGCTAAGCAAATTAAAAATGTTATAAATGGGTATATTTCTTCATTGAATAGGGGGCTTAATGTAAATGCAGATGCTGCAGAAACGTCTTTATTAACGAAAACTCCGTTGTCTACAGGTAAAGATATTATGACGAAGCCAATTAAAGCCAAAAAAGTTCGTAGTGATTCTGGTAAAAGCAAATATGTTAACGAAAACGACATGGACAATTCGAAGCAAAAAGGAAAGATGAAACCAACATTTTTTGCAACAGAACTAGCCTCCGGAGAATATCTCAAATGGGTTTTATCGGACCATTAATAAAAGACAAATATTAATGGAATCACGATTGCGACGATGGCGGTTTGACTACTTAAACTCTATTAAAAAATACAGATTAGAAAATCGTCCCATTATCTACCTTGATGAAATATGGTTCAATACACATGAGACGCCAGCAAAAGAATGGGTAGATACATCAAGAAAATGCCAAACCAAAGCCCCAACGAACAAAAGAAAAATAATTACAATTGTATATGCTGTTTCCAAGGATGTATGGGTTCTAAATTGTTTATGGTTGTCCTCTAAAAATATTAAACATTCATCTTTGGACTAACATGACGACACCACAGCAAAACTTTTTGAAGATTGGTTTATAAATGGCCTTTTGCTCAATGTGCATAAGGAAAACGCAAGTATAATGGACAATGCTAGTTATTATAACCGCAAAAAAAAAGAAAGTTTCTAATGCAAATAACACTAAATTGGAAATTCAAAACTCTATGATAAAAAACGATATATACTTCGAAAATACATATAAAAATGTGATCTAGAAATATTAAAGACGTTTAATATTAAAAAGGAATATGGATGTGATACCATTGCTGCCGATATAGGACATACAGTATTACTGTATTTTTTATTGATATACAATAAGATTGTATGGTGTATCGATAATTCTTTTCCGGTTTTTTTCGCTAAAGAAAACACGTTGTTTACAATGGATAGTTAAAATATATTTATTCAAAGTATTGACCATTTGATTCAATACATTTTACCCATCTCTCTGGCAATTTATGGATGCCATTCCAAAAGAACAGTTTCTCCTTTGAGCTAAACCATTCATCGAGCCATTTTTTAACTTCTTCGAAATCGACGACGTGCTGCTCTGCAAGCGCGTGCCCATAGCGATGCGAAAAATAGGTAGTCGGATGGAGCTAGGTCTGGAGAGTACGGCGGGTTTGATAAAACTTCCCGTCCAGGTGATTTCAACACTTCTTTGACAGGTTTTGCTGTATGAGATTGCGCGTTGTCATGCTGGAATATTATCTTATCATGTCTGAGCGTATTGTGTGCCTTTTTCTCTCAATGCATAGTTCAAATTAACCATTTGTTGTCGGCAGCGATCACTATTAATTGTTTCTCCAGGTTTCAACAGTTCATAATATACGACACTAACCTGGTTCAACCAGACACAGAGCATGGTTTTGCGACCAAAGCGATTTGGCCTTGCAGTCGATGGGCCGGCTTCGCCATTTGATAACCGTAATTTTTTCGCATGAGATTTTCGAAATAAATCCATTTTTCATCCCCCGTTACTATTCGATGCAGAAATGACTTTCTTTCATACTTTTCAAGCAGCATTTCACTGACGATTTTTCGATTTTCTAATTGCTTGTCATTCAATTCATGTGGCACCGATCTTCCCATCTTTTGGATCTTTCCTATCGCTTGTAATCGTTCACAAATTGCGACTCGGCTCACATTCAACTTTTCTGCCAATTGTTTTTGAGTTTGTTTTGGGTCTTCACCCAATAACTCCTGCAATTCCACATCTTCAAACGGATTCGGCCTACCAGGACGTTCTTTGTCTTGAATGTTGAAATCACCACATTTGAATTGTCGAAACCACGTTTCACATGTTCTTATGGTTGGAGCATGCCCACCGTAAGTCTCTGCCAGCAAACGATGACTTTTAGTGGCTTTTTTCTTTTGATGAAACAAGAAAAATAATGCGTATCGCAAATACACGTTTTCAGGCACAAAACTCGACATTTTCAAGAAATTATAAATCTATAACGCTGTTATTTTGGTGGAACGTAGCTTATGTAGTTTTGAGGTTAATGTTTGTAGAATGAAATGACATATGTATCAAATCATAACATTGTATACTTATGGCTAGTGAACTCTGTTATAAAAACCGGAAAGTAATTACCGACACACCTGGTAAATACAATTCAATGTTAGAGCAGAAAACATTTCTCCGACTGTAGTGTAAGTGCTGCAACATTAATTAGGAAGGTTGTAGATAGTATTCCCAAAGAAAGCTGAATAAATTAGACTATTTTACTAAAATCGAAGGTTCATATGTATCATTTACTAATAATATAGAACCACTTATTAATGTAGAGCAAAGTGACAGAGAGCGAAACCGAATTAAATGTATAATTAAATGTAAGTTATTATTTTTATTATACAAATAAATTCAAAATACACGAAGCAATAAACAATGCGCCTTTCAAGAAACTAGGAATATTTTTATTGAGATTTATTGGGGCAATTAACATTTTGCCGAAGGGCAACGAAATATCTTGAAACGGACTATACTTTCCCGTTACACCATGGAATATGTTTGGTGATTACATTGTATTATCGAGTTATGAATGTTTTTAAAAAGATTTTATAGATTATAACAGTATTTCTAGTTATTTCGGTAACTTTTTCAATCGGTGAGCTAAGCCTGGTTTATTTATCCCGACATCGGATTTTTTTCGCTAAAAATATCGATTATTTAATGGGGAAATAAAAATATATGTACAACTTTATAGTTCAAAATTTTAGGAGTTTTAACAATATCAAGTGTAATTTGAACATTATTACTCAGGTCAAGATTTTTGATGAGATGAACATTGATGAGAATGATCTTTTTGCGTTTCATTTAGGTAGCTATTAAAACCCCCTTTCAAGGAAATGGCCGAACACATCCCCTTTTCAAGTATCTGCTTCTCCTTTATATCATGAGACCATTGAAATTATTTGTACTTGATATTGCACTGGACAATGTAGGAATTACCACAAGACCGTAGAGGGGATATTTCCACAGTATTCTACGAACTTTTAAGGAAAGTTTTATTGTTTTCTATAGTTTAATGTGTTTCTGTCTCGTTTACAGTACAGTTAAGTTTTTAAGTCAATTTTATATAAATTGTCAAGTTCTAATCGCTATTGTTGTAAAAATCCGTCTCTCCATATTATACATGGACTAACGAATAACTTTGTCAAGACAAAACAAAGATGGTAATGGTTTCAAGTACCTAAAAGAAATATTTCCTCAATTAAATGATACAAAACTAAAAGAAGGCATATTTATTGCACCTCAAATAACGAAACTTTTATGTGATTTCCGTTTTCAAGAAAAATTAAATGAAAAGGAATTGACAGCTTGGAAGTGTTTTGTTATTGTATTGAAAGGATTTCTTGGCAACAAGAAAGATGAAAATTATAAAAATCTCATAGATTAACTCTTGAAAGCCTTCCATTTGGATTTTTTCCGGAATATTTGGGTGTAGTAAGCGACAAACAAAGAGAGAAGTTTCACCAGGACATCAGGACGATGGAAACAATATATCAGGGACGCTGGAACCCAGCTATGTTGGAGACTTCTGCTGGTTTTTAAAAAGATATGATGCTACAGAACACGAGGAAAAAGTGAAAGTTTTTGTCGATGGATGACATCTCATGTAATATATTTTTTATTCACATAATTTTCAGTAATGCATCAAATAAATATTAGAGTGTAAAAATATGTCGTGTCCTTTTTTTCCACCACTGACCCCCTATAACAAAAAAAAACTGTACGTGTTACAGTAATTAGCTTATCATTTTCGGATTCAGGACTGCAAAATACTTCATATACACATATTTTCATCAATGTTACCTCAAAAAAGTTTAACTTTGTTAACCTGTATTATTTTTAAAGTGATCCATAATTTTTATGTGGTATCTACATTTGGATACATTTTAAATAATGGTGCACAATGTTGAATTTCGAATTAGAAGACCCGTGTTAAACAAAGAAAATACTTCTAAACGATTGTCTAGGACAAGGGAGTAAGAATATAGGACGTTGGATGAACCGAAAAAGGATGCGTTGACTTGACGAATCGAAATTTTTCGTTTTGAAGAAAAAATTCGTGATGGGAAAAATGCTCGAGTCCTGTGTTATACCTACAGTTAACCATGGGGGTGATTCAACAATAAGTTGGGGTTGATTGCTGGTACAGTTTTAAAACATTCATGAGTGCCATACTTTTCCATATTTATTTTTATAAATATGACTCTCCAGTTTGGAATTTTTTGACCTTCTTGACGCCCATTAATTCACCGCTGGACCAATTGAAGGGTACTGTTCAGGCTAAAAGTGCCAATTTGGCTAAAAAAAGTGCTATATAATCACGATAATGCCCCCGAATACATGCCTCAAGTTGTTGCTACATACTCCATGACTTACCCTCTTAATGTTGAGTCTTCCAGCGATTACTTCCTCTTTTCAAATTTGGAGAAATGGGTCACTGAATAAAGATTCAAATCGCATTATATTAAGGGTACTCAAAAGTTGGAACGTCGTTAGTCAATTGGGTTGTTGAATAAAAAATAAATATCCATTTTTTTACTTTATTTTAAAACTTCGATAAAACTATCGTAAATAATATTGATAATCGATTCGAAAAAGCGCCATGATTGGTTGCCATGTTTGTGACGTCATTATGTTCACATGTATCCGTCCGTCCTAAGTACTGTCTTTCCTCTCCATCTTTCCGTCTAACGGCTTTTACCTGTATATATACTGTCAAAATTATTGAAGTTTTGTGCAAAAGAAACATTGTTGGTTACTAATTTAATTCAGTAATGTCACACAAAGGGTTCATAAAGACCAATTCTAATAATATACCTGGTCTGGATATTTTTATAGCCACAGATTTTCTCAAGAATGTCATTCGGTTCAATTCAGCTGAAGTTCGAGGTGCGAAAACATCAATTTGAGTAAAAAAAAAGAAATGTAAATGTAAATAAGAAACAAAATATTTCTATTAAATATAATTAAATTATTTGTAGGGTGTCACGCGAAAGTTACGGTGACAAGGCTGTAGGTTATGTTCAATTTAACATAAGAACATAAAGTTCTGAGTAAAGCTTATACAGTTACCTTAATTATTAATTTCACGATTGTGTAGCTTCAGCAGGTAATAAATACTTAAACAAAAAATCGATATAATGTTACAAATAATAATCTTTTGTATATATTTGATTTGGTATACATAATATTTTGTATATATTTGATGACAGGTGGTTGTAAAAATTTGATTCAATAAATTCATCAATAACAAGAATAAGTTGATTAAAGACTAAAATACTCGTCTCAGCTGTCTGTAATGTTGAGGGGAAATAAACATCATGACGTCACACGCTAGATTAAAAAATGTATTTTCAATTTGATGTAACTTTTTAATTATAAGGAAAACATTTAATATAAAAATAATTTTGTTATAAAACTTTATATGTGATATTTCCATTTGTAATTTTTCTTTCAAAATTTTTCCAATTGCAAGGTGACTTGAGATGAGTTGAAAAATGTTTAAAAACATTCCCATAAAATTTGTGTTTTCTTTGTCAGATCGAGAACTTTTCGAATAACCTTTTTAATTGATATCCAAATCGATCAGATTTTTAAAAATTATTTAGTTTTCTTCGTATTCTTCTTTACAGAAGATTTGTAACCTATGGAAACTTATTCTGTTCGCGTACTTTCCGGACTACTTATCCAGCGTTCTCTATTTCTGGTTTCCTTGGTTGCATATTGGAGAGATCTACCAGTTAGGTGTTTTAATTTGGTATATCCTTCTTTTTGGAAGTCTGCCATGTCTAGTACCCTCCATCCATCGTTGTACCACCAGTTTTTCTGATTATTGCCATCCCTGCGTTCGCTGTGATCGAAGAATTTTAGTATCCGTTCATGATTAATGTGGGAAAACCCAGTGGGTATATTTTTTGAATTTCGGTCGTGTTTGTTCGTCTGGTAATCCAAGGAATGCAAAGGACCCGTCTCCAGCACCAAAGTTCAAAAGAATTAATGGGTTTGAGGTATTGTTTCTTAATAGATTATATTTCAGCAGGATATAGCAATACTGGAAAAAATAAGGTTTATTTCCTTGTGTTCTCTAGATCTTCTGCAAATTTCGCATTTTATTTCTTGCCATTTCGCATATTCTTCTGATCTTATGACTGTAACCGCTTCGTTCGATATTAAAGGCCCAAGGTAGACGAATTTGCTCTCTACCTTAAATTGCCCTATTTAACATGGCATGTTTATGTGGTTCTAGGATGATTTTATACTGATAATTACGGAACTACAAAAGGCTTTCCGAAATTGGCTCTAGTTTTTTAAATAATGGCCATACCATAAAACTCGTATTACACTAAAATAGGGCAGTAGTAGTTTGGTATGTATGAGAAATATTTAAATTGTTGTTTTTAATATGCATAGTTTATTGAAAATCTCTTAATTATTCTATTAAGGTATTTATTTTAATTATATAAAAGTAAAAAAAGGCAATAAAAATAAAAATAGGGGAAAAAAAGTATATTATGTTATAATATACGTAAAAATATATTATATAACAATCTCTTTGTAGAGACCAACAGTAATCTACTATCATATGTTGATCCCCATCTGCCTGATATATATTCAGTGGTTTTTTTTTCGTATAGGCGACAAATTAAGCCAATAGGGTAATCTGATATTCATATTTCCTGCAGAATTTGCTATAATTTCTCTCTCTACACAGAATGGTTGAATTTTCTGGCTTTTTCGATTATTTGTCGAAAGTTGAATATCTGTTCCCGTGTACCTCTCCCTGGAGGGAATCCGGAGTGCTCTGAGCGAAATCTGCCATGATAAGTGTAATGAAAGCGATAAGGCTTTAGCGATAGTGCCTTAATTACTGGCCGGTCGCGTTGGTGCGGATGGTAGGTAGGATCCGGGTAAGGCCGGATGCCTTCTGAGAAGTGTTCTACGTTGGTCACTCGCCAGACGGTAGGTTTCCTGATAGACTTATGGGTAGGCACATAAGCAAGGGTTTATAGCTCGAGGAGGGTGCTGGCCTGGGTTTGTTGGAAGCTGATGACCGTGGTTCGGAACCCACGTTAAGCTGTAGGTCCATTTACTAAATAGCCTAGTTGCTGATGCGCCTGTAACCCTAACACTTTACCTTTTTTTTACCTTTAATTACTTCTGAAGTGACTCCATCGAAACTTGGGCTTTATCGTTTTTTAGACTGGGTATATAATTTTTTGTTTAAATTAATTTTTGAATTGCAGCATGTTTATAAAAATAACATTAATGATTTTTAAAATGAAGACGTTTTAAAGAACAAAACATCTTTAATATGTTTAAGTATCGGTTACATAATGCTATCTGGTACTAAAAGGTTTACGTTGTGTAACTACCATTACCAGAAAAACGGTTGTGTTGGTACCAGCACGGCTTTCATTACGTTTGGTTTCTTTTACACGTTCGCTATTTGCATTGCAAAATTCAAACGCTTTTGGACAATATTTATAGGCGAAAAAAACTGTTTTTTTTTTGTACATTGTTTCCAATATTTGCGAAACTATCGAATGTTAATGCAGACCTGTTTAAAACAATACAAAAAAAAATCAGGAACTAGGACACTACTCCAATTCATTTCCAAGGCAAATTGTCTCGGATCTAGACGATTGTATCACCAAATAAAGTAGGTTAACAGCGTTTTTTGTTAAAAGTACGAGGAAAAAAATCTTATCGATCCGAAATGTCGCTGAAAAAAAGTTAAAAAATGAGTCGTTAAAGAAATTGATTTTTACAAGTAATTCGTTTATTGTGTCTAGCTGATTTAACTCAAGGTTACTTTTCAGGAAGTATTAAATCGCCTGTTACATATATCCATATAAGCTTCACACAAAATGACGATAAAAATGAGAATAAGATATTGCTAGTTCTGGTGTCGTTTTTTTTTTAAATAAACCTAATTGCAAACGTTCTTTTTTAGCTTTCCTTTAACGTCATGTAGTTCTAATTCTTCACCATTTATGTGCTCATGCGCGCGTCTTATTTCTGTTACTTTAATCAAAAAGTAAAGTGACATTTTAATTCAAACAAATTATTTATTTATTCATCCAAATGTGTTTTCTTCAAAGAAGTCACCTCTCACTGTAATACACTTATTCCAATGTTTTTTTCCAGTACTTAATGTAGTTTTTATACTCGACTTCGGAGTCCCTACTCGACTCGACCCTATATATATATATATATATATATATATATATATATATATATATATATATAGACACACACACACACACACACAATATATACAAGAGAAACAGACGCATATAAGTCTGCACCCTGATGATTTCGCCGATCTGCAGGCATTGTTAACAATATAGTAGTATTATATATATATATATATATATATATATATATATATATATATATATATATATATATATATATATATATATATATATATATATATATATATATGTACCTCAAAGCGGTCAACGAACCCTGTTGAATGACTTCTATGGATTCAAAACGGAGTCCACAAGTGATTTTTTCGATCAAGGAACAGAAAAAGTCACACGGTGCTTTGTCTGGTGCATGTGGTGTTTGTGCAACGGTGTTTGTTTGATTTTTTGCAAAAAATTGAGGAATAATTATTGCGGTGTGCGATGGTACGTTCGTGATACAAAAAAAACATAAATAGTTTTGCCTCAGTAATATCTACAACACTTCTAATATTTAATCGGCATTACTCAGTATAGTGCGTTTCAATATATATCGTTGACCGATTGGCTGTAATAAACTCTTAACAACCCCTGCCGTAACGAAACCCGGTAAAGTTGCAAGAAACGTAAACGTGCCTAATAAAATAACAGGTAAAAAGAAAGAAAATAATTTTATACCTGGTTTAGTAGTTTCGAAATATTGTAGTTGAGTTCGCATTATTTTTTTAAACAGTACAGTTCTATAATTTCGATCGTATTTTTTGTTATTTCAAACGTGCTAAAAATGTGGCGTTCTTTAACGTTTAACAAACGTCTTTTAACGAAACGCCGTTGTCTACAGTTAAAGATATTGTGACGATGCTATGTTATTTTTTGGATAAATTTTAATAGAAATTATTTGCTCAATACCTTTTAAAAAAGCGCCGTCAAAAATATTTAATAATTGCAAAAGATCATAATTTCCAACTTAACAAGAGAAATGATGTGAAACTTCTATCAGTTGTGAAGAACAATCATACCAACTATGATTGGTACCAAAAAAAATGAATGGTTTTGTGGATACGTTAAAAGAGTGAATTTTTAAGTTACTTTACTTTTTAATATTTATAGTGTATTAATCAAACTCTTTACAAAGTATTTTCAAAGGAAAAACGAAATGATGGGAAATCAAATATAAAATGTTATTTATTTATAGTTTTCTTTATTGCTTATTGAAAATAGACTCTTAGTAAGTTATAGGGAGTCAAGTCAGGATTATATGGAGGATGGTCGAGTACTATGATACATTTCTTTGACCAAGATGTTGGTTTTTAACAAAAAAGCCCCTCTAGACCGTTCGTTTTCCCATCTTTTTTTGTTAAAATGAAACATTGGGGCCTCGTTTAAATTCGGCAATCCACTTTTTTTACTGTTGCAGGTTTGCAAAACAAAGCAATCCCCCCTAAATCCTGTAAAACAAATTATTTATAATAGCTCGAACAAACAAGTAAACATATAGTCATTTGCCTCTACTTTGGCCATCTCTATATTAAACCGTAAACTTTTCGAACGACCCTAGTATGCACAAATATATAGACCACAATTGAGGCTATCAGCGCAAGAGTGGCCTAACCCATTGAGATGTATGGATTTTTTCTTTAGGCTATTTTTCAAATTTTTAGTATGCATGCAACTTTGTCGCAATTCGTCTCCTATTTTTGTCAGCGTTACAAAATGAAATAAGTTACTAGCTCTGAGGGCACCAAAAATTGTTATTTTGGTATTTTTTTGGTTTTGTGAGTTAGGCCACTTTTGCACTGATAACATCAGTTATAGTCATGCATTCATCTGAAATCTGGACATTGCGTAAAATAGCGCAGATCAGATTGAAGGTGTGGGAAGAAAAAGTTCCTGAGAAAAGAAAATTATTGGGGGAAAGGAAATCAATGATAGATACGTTTTAGTTAGATCAGAACACAAATATTTCAAAATTAGTTTTGCTATTAGTACAAATTTTCCAGATCTTAGATTAGTTGATACATACACATATCAATTTTTCTATTGGAACCTTTGGTGTGAAACACTAACTTGAAGAGATTTACCACTAAACACCAAATCACTTTTTTTAAACTTCTCTATGCATGTTTCGTTGACCATATTAGCATCATCAGGAGATAATTTAATCTCAAATTAAATTCTTTTTTCAATTCAATCAATCAATCCGTTTAAAAATGCCTAGAAACACGATGTCTCATTTTAACAAATCAATAGTGATTGCTTTGTTACAACAGGACTTTAATCAAAGTAATATCGCGGAAATTGTGTTTCCAAATTACTGTATCGAAAATGTATCAAAAATTCCAAGAGTCAAATGACGTAAAGGATCGCCTCAGAAGTGGTAGGAAACGAGGTACAACAGCTGCACAAGACCTGTAGATAACAATGATAGTTCGAAGAATTCGTCTGGAATCTACAAGTGGTATATCAAGGGAGCTTATTAGGCTTGAAGGGGTAAATGTTTCAAAGGGATAACACGCAGTTTGAAAGCGGTAAATTTACATCACAGAAGGCCTTTACATGTTCCCAGGCTAGCCTTTCAACAAAAAAATGTAAAATTGCGGTGGGCTCGAGAAATAGTGGATCATAGTCCTAACCGGAATAACGTGATGTTCTCCGATGAGACGAGAATTGGCTTAGTTTATGATTCACGAAGGGTTAATTTGGAAAGCTCCAGGTCGACAAGCCCAACTAGAAACAGCTCAACCACGTATCCCATTTGAAGGTGGGAGCGTGATATTTTGGAGTGGTATTATGAGGGGTACACGGAGACCTCTACTGGTCCTGAAGAGAAGAGTCACTGGTGCTGTGTACATCGAACAGCACCTCATCGAACAGCAGGAGTAAAAAATTTTCTTGAACAGGAGTTAGGGTGGCTAGTAAATTCCCCTGACATGAATGTCATTGAACATGCTTGGGACACGAATCAAGAAACGAAACAATCCTCCTCTTACCCTGCGAGAACTAAAAGATGCTGCTCGTGAAGAATGGGAGAGAATTCCACAAGCCCAAACTAATCATTTAATTGATAGCATGCCAAATCATCTACAGGCATGCACACAGACCATGGAGGAAGTACTGCTTATTAGTTTTATTGAAAGTTACACTGCTTATTTGGTGTCGAGTTTTATTTGGTATCAGTAAGAGAAAAAACTTAATATCAATAAAAAAGTGAAATGTTTGAATATTCCATACTTTTTGATATATCTGTAGCTTTAATATATTTGAATGTTCAAATATATTAATTTTTCGTTAGTTTATTTTTACATTGACATCTGTTAATGTAAAAATAAACTAACAAAAATTGATTACGGAGTTCACGCCGAAGTTTTTGTTTTGTTATAGATTGGAGCCTCATTCCACTTGACCAACGTCCAAGTATACGTGGTCGACTTAAAAAAATGCCGACCTATGGGTTCCATGGCCGTATCCGAATCGCCGATTCCGGATAACTCCTTTAGTCAGCACTCTACCTTGAGAAAAAGTTTCTCGAAGGCGGAACGACCTATCAGTCTGAAGTCTCCGAACTTGGATGTGAAGACCATAGAGGAAAATACTTCTGGTACCGATCCAGAGGATGAATCACTGGCCGATATTACTAACATAACTGATTACAATGAGATTTTTAGAGGAAAAAGTAGTAAGTAGTTTATATGATTTGTATTTATTTATGATTTGTATTTATTTATATGATTTGTATTATGAAGTGCGTTTGTGTTATTGGGTTGATGCAAAAGTTCGTTCCGTGTTTGGCGTTAGAAGTCATTGCATCGCAAAACTGAAGTGTTATCTACTCCACACGTCACTTCTTCTATTGGAACCTTTGCTGGTACTAAACTCGAACAGATTTACCAGTAAACACCAAATCATTTTTTTAAACTTCTCGTCGCGCGTTTCGCTAACCATGTTAGCATCATTACAATAAATTGAATCCTATGATAAATTGATCACCATGTTAAGTGGTAATAGGCATATTTGTGAAAATCTTGAAATTGGACACCCTATGCTATATCTTTAGGTACTGTATTCACAAATTTCCCAATGTGTCAGTGTAATTTTTTTAAACGTGATCCTAAATAACCATGCTATTAATCACTGACACAAATCAAGCAATGAACGTGGTTAATTTAGTAAAAAAGTTTCATTGAGTCGTGGTTTAAAAAATAATGTCTGCTAACTTTATCACTTTATCTTAAAAAAAAAATCTATACCACTAGCCTGGGCAAGTTATTTCAAAAGATGGCCCATTTAACCAAGATTTCAAAATGGTACAACAGTTGGCACTTTTAAAAAAATATTGCTTATTTTGTTGCAAAAGGAGCATATTTCAAAAAACTCATACCGTGATAAAAAATAGTGTTGTGTGCTCGGAAATGGCCTTCACCAGTGTAAGTGAGATGAACAGATGTGATAGAGTGAGCTAGATAGTGAAGCTGCTCGACGACGAATTAGAGAGAGACAAATTGACATTCAACTTTAAGATGGCCCATTTAGTGAACATTTTCGTCAGTTCCTACGCTGAGCATAGGGCTTTAATAAAAGCACACCATCTGGTTCTATTTTGTGTCAGAGCCTTGACTTCTTGTCAGACTATGTTTACTTTTTCAATTCATAATGGGTAGTACTTCTGCAAGTCTTGCGGGCCTTCCACTACTGGTTTTACCCTACGGATTCCAATCCAGTAATACTTTGGCTATACAGTTGTTTTGTTTTCTGGGTATGTGCCCATTCCAACCCCACGTACGAAGTGCTATCTCGTTCAATTTTCTTTTAGTTTGTGAGATGGAGCAAGTTGCAATTTGGACCAATTGGATTAATAGTTCGACCAGAATATGAGGAGTATTTTCCGCAACCATATATTTGTGAAGACCTGAGGTTTATTTGTTATTGTCTTCATATCACATCCGAAGAGCAAGGCCGTTCTAACGTTGGTGTTAGATATATGGAGTTTTGTTTGCGTTGAGTATTGTGTTGATTTCCATACAAGTGCCAGAGCTCCAAAGGCTCCTTAAGCTTTTCGTATTGTGCTTCTGACATCATGATCTGCACCTCCATTTTTATGAGAATACTGCCCAATTATGTAAAACTCTCCACATCGTCTATGGGTGATTCATTGAGGATGAAAGGAATCAAATTTCTGTTGTTTTTGTTGATGTAACAAAGACCAAGTAGCTGAGACTTGGTCTGTGTTACATTAATTTTCAGGCCTACTTTTTGGGCTTCCTTTGCAATTGTTTATAGCACTTGAACCATATTCTATTGATGTGACATAAGGCATTTATCATTCGCGTATTCAAGGTTCGTCAGGTTAGAATAGAGGATCAACTGGCTGACGAATTGCCCTTAGTTGACATTTTAAAGGACATAATCGAGCAGAACATTGAAGAGATGAGGAGATAACCCTTCCTCACACTAGTAAAAATTTCAAATCCCTCGCTTCTATATCCCCTACGGGATACACAACAATAAGTATTCGTATACATTTCTCGAATATACCGTATACTTTGTTCGGTGTTTCTTTTTGTTTTAAAACTTTTCATATGGCAGTGTGAGCTAAACTGTCGAATGATCTCTGAAAATCGATGAATAATAAGTAAAGTGGCGATCTCCATTCAGCTAACTGTTCTAGTATTATCCTAACAATGTTTATGTGATCGGTACACGAATGACCTGGTCTGAAGCCTGCTTGACCTTGACGCATTTCTGGTTCTATATGTCCTACCAATCTGGTTAGGATGATTTGTAGTGCAACTTTGATGTTTTGTTTTTTTTTGATAATTTTATTATTGGTCCTTTTTTCCAATCATCGATAATATTGTTTGACTTCCACATCTGATTTATTAAGGGTCGTAGCAATTCCGAACATGACTCAGGCTCTGTCTCCAGTGATTCTGCTGGTATATTATCCAGCCCTGGGACTTTGTTGTTGCTCTTATAGCTCGTTGAATTTTCGTTTTTAAGGTACATCACAGTTAATGAGAAGTTGTCTGCTTGCTTCTTGTTATTCTGTCCCCACTGTTCTTCATTTTGTTCGATTTATGATGGTCATCTCTTGAAAATGCTCCTTCCATTTAATGAGTTGTTCTTGGGCTGTACTCAGAATTTGCCCCGAGATTGCTTTGACGGGTCATGTACCGGCGCTCCTCCTACCTGATAGTTTCTTAGTTATTTGATAAAGGAATATTTATCACATACCTATTTACATAATATGTATAAAACAGCTTCTATATTCTTTAATGTATACTTTTTATATATACAGGGTGAATTCTTAAGATGGTTGCAAATGGATTGTTTTATTTTTGGTTAAAAATATCATTGAAATTATCAAACTTGTAATAGCATATACAGGGTAATCAAAAATTCGAAAAATAAAAATTCTGGCATCTTTCTGGCACCATACGAACACCATGTCGAAAGAGCGGCTGATCTTTTGGGGTTATCCACGAACCGACCCATTTTTTGGCATCTTTATAAGAATGAAAGTGCTGCTCAGCCAGGTCATTAGTCTTCGATCGGAACAAGTGGTAATCGGAAGGAGCAATGTGCGGTGAATACGGCTGGTGGGGTAGGACTTCCCATTTGAGCGTTTCCAAATAGGTTTTGACAGGTTTTGCAACATGTGTTGTTTTTCCTTCAATACTCGTCTCAAACGCATTAATAGTAGTCGATAGCGATCTCCCGTGATGGTTTCGTTGGGTTTGAGGAGCTCATAATACACTATACCCAGCTGATCCCAACAAATACAGAGCATGAGTTTGAAACCATAGATATTCGGCTTTGCCGTTGATGTTGATGTATGGCTGGACTTACCCCACTATTTTCTACGCTTCTGGTTATCGGAGTGTATCTCCTTTTCTTCACCAGTCACGATACGACGCAAAAAACGCCGTTCAACGTTCCGCCGGCTTCAATTCGTACGGTACCCAATTTCCTTGCTTTGTGTCATTCCTAATGCTTTTAAACGTTTGGCAACTGTTGTGTGATCAACTGCTAATGAGTCTGCAAGTTTACGTTTGCGATATGCGTCTATCGAGTAATGCTTCCAATTCTTCGTCTTCAAACTTTTTCCGTGCGCCAGGGAGTTCTTTATATTCAACATCAAAATCATTATTTTTAAAACGTCTAAACCAGTCTCCGCATGTTGTTTACGAGCAGAGCCGTAAATCTTCACAAGAATTCCACGTGCTTCAGCTACAGATTTTTTTGAAAAAGTAATACAGTAACATTCCCTGCAAATACTCTTTTTGTCGTTACGAAATTTGACGTGTTTGACACTATGAAAAAATATGTTGTTTACACTCCGGCGGAATAACATATACTGTCATTTCAAGCTTAATGATGGAGCTCAACGGTGAAGTTGGCTGTAGTATTGCCAAAAAGCTAAGATAACACCATCGGTTGGGAAACAGCGCGAAATTATTCAAGTCCCTTGTATATTGATTAAATGTAATTTTTAGTAAGTAAAATTTTTCTTCAATTTTTCTCAAAAAAATTGGACGAACTTTTGTATCAATCCAATGTTAATGAGTCATGGATGATTCAAAAAGAATTGTTTAGCCATTTCTTTTTGTTCTAAACAACACCTGATAATTTGATGCGAGCTTTAAAAATATTATGAATATTATTATATTTTTCAAGGTTATTATGTATGAGGTTGGTACTCGACGGAGCAATTAAAATCGCAAATTTTATTCTAGATTTTTTCAATCAAGGTTATTAGACCAGTGATTAGCACGCATACTGTTATCAAATATACGAAACAAAAGATTAACTGATATGTGTGATTGATACAGAAAACGATATGAGAAAGAGCGAAGTACTTTTATTAAAAAACGAGAGGAATTAACGGTAGCAAGCTCTGGTTAAGTGAAAGTTTCTTTGATTCAGACACAAAAAAAAAACAAATCGAATCTATTAATAAGAAGCAAAATACTTTTGCTATATAATTTGATCAATTCGATTGTAGTAAATGTACGCAAAATATTATTTAACTGGTTTGATAATTTTACACGTAAATGTTTTTAGAGAAAGCGTAAAAACAAAAAGTTGTCTTTTAAATGGATTTGCTTAGATTACACTGCTCTACAAAATTCAAACTTTTTTTGTCACACGAAAACGTTTGTCTAATTTAGATACTACTATGGCCACCTAGCAAGAATATATTTTATTAATTAAAAAAAATTAACACGAATTATATTTTTTCAGTTAATACTAACCTTCAAAAGACAGCTGTTAAAATTTCATGATATTCTATTTATTAGTTTGTGAGTTATTGTGCTAAGAGTGACGCTACTTTTGTTATTTTCAAAACAATGGATCAAAAACAATTTCGTGTTATAATTTTACACTGCTTCTTGATGGGAAAAATACCGTTGAAGCGAAACAATGGCTTGAAAAGTGTTATGGGCACTTCGCTCCATCAGAAACAACAATAAAACGTTGGTTTGCTGACTTCAAACGTGGTCGTAGAGACACCGATGATGCAGAACGCAGTGGACGTCCAAATGAGGCGGTAACACCAGAAAAAATCCACAAAATCGTTTTGAATAACCGAAAAGTGAAGTTGCGTGAGCTGACATCGTAAAGATATCAAAAGAACGTGTTGGCTTTATATTGCATAAGCATTTGACTATGAGAAAGCTCTGTTCAAAGTGGGTGCCGCGTTTGCTCACTGTTGACCAAAAACGAGAACATGTTGATGATTCTGAGCAGGGTTTGGCCATGTTTAAACGTAACAAACCGGAATTTTTGCGTCGATATGTGACAATGGATGAAACATGGATCCATCACTTCTCTCCGGAATCAAAACGATCGTCATCTGAGTGGACAGCAACTGGTGAACCTCGTCCAAAGCGCCCGAAAGCACAACAATCGGCTGGAAAGGTTATGGCCTCGGTATTTTGGGATGTGCGTGGTGTAATATTCATCGACTATCTTGAGAAAGGAAATACCATTAACAGTGAATATTATATAGCGTTATTGGAGCGTTTGAAGGCCGAAATTGCAAAGAAACGACCGCATATGGCAAAGAAAAAAAAATTGTTTCATCAAGACAACGCACTCCCACATCCGCCGTATTCGCCAGATTTGGCTCCCAGCTACTACTGGTTGTTCGCAGACCTGAAAAAAATGCTCGCCGGTAAGAAATTTCGCACGAATGAAGAGGTTATCGCTGAAACTGAGGCCTATTTTGAGGCAAAAGATAAATCATTCTACAAAAGTGGTATTGAAATGTTAGAGCGGCGCTGGAATGATTGCGTTGCTTTTGATGTAGATTACGTTGATGAATAAAGCTAATTTTGAACCAAAAAAACTGTGTTTTCTTTGTTAGGCCCGGGACTTTTCAGCCCATGTGTTACTACCGTCTGCGACAATTATATTTTTACAATTCGTTGTTTCGTTTTTAAAAAATAATTTATTTAAAAATGTACAGTAAATTCTACTTTATGAAAAAATAACTCACAAAATAAAATCTATTTTTTGATTTTTGTTATCCGGACCATAACAAAAATGTCGGATGAACAATTATCCGTGACTTATGTCAATTTTATAATTATTTCTAAGTTATTAAAAAATAAAAAAACGTAAAAAACATAGACGTAGATGGTCTTCCCAATTATATTAAGGCACGTACTCACTTGAGCACGAACGCGAATGAGGCAAACCGATGACGCACGAGACATAATAATGAGGGAGGTCTAATGGAACCCCCGTAAACCTAGTTATTTCAATAAATTCAAAATAGAAGATGCTTCGGCAGAACTAGCTACATCTATTGACAAAAGCATCGATGAAATTAAAAGAAAAGATTAGTCAAGAAAAGTTATGAAACTGGGAAAGCTAATAAATATACAATAAAATTGTATATTTTTATACTATGTTCTTGCAATTTATCCACGAAATACAAGTTATAAGTCAAAATGATGAAGGTATTCAATTTTTAAATGACAAAGACGAGCCCAGATAAACTTAAGTTTTTACAAAAATATTTTTGGTTTATTTGAAATTTTAAAAACCTTTTTCGCTATTTTATTTTGACATAGGTTCCAAGCATACATACACACAGTACAGTAATGTTTAAACTAATGATAATTTTATTATATTAAACCAAAATCTGTGGGTGTGGACCTAGCTAGCATTCCTACCACGAAACTGCTGCTACGAAACCTGATGCGAGGTGTGAAAATAGAGTAATGAGACTAATTTTTATTCAATCTAATAACTTGTAACTATTGTCAACTGATAAATAAATCACCAGTTGCAAGGGGGCTCATATTTATGGCAAGTTGTTTCTCTGGTGGAATTGGTTTTATAAATCTTGTATTTTTTTAGTTATTTTGCTTCCAGTAACATTTAAAATAAAACTAAAATCTTCTGACATTCTGTATAAAATTGACACAAGCCACGTATAATTGTTCATCTGATATTTGCGTTGTGGCCCGGCGAACAAAAATCAAAAATTAGATCACTCCAGATATTTTTCCCGACCCGAGGCATGCAGTGCGGATTCGGTTGCCTCATTCGCGTTCGTACTCAAGTGAGGACACGGTTTAATGGGTAACGGAGACTTGACTCTCAGAGGCACTGGTACTCTGGACTCAAAAACAAATAACTGACTTTCGCGTGACAGCTAAAGCTGGGTCCACACCAATAAAATTTTGCCTGTGATGGTTCGTGTGCGTACTGTGCGGCGACAATATTTGTATTTCAGAGTGTCTACACTGCCGCGTAGGGACACCACATACAATACATAGCGCCCGCACAACGCAAATTTGTATTGATGGGGACCCAGCTTAATAGGTGAATTCTATTGATATCTTGTGGTTCTCTGTGTTTATAGTCCTATTTGGATTCTGTCCTATTTGGAATGCACAAGTATCTCATCAGCCTACTGAAAAAACATTAGTATTTAATCTTAATATTTGATATCAAATTTAATTTATTTAACATTCCACGATAAGGTATTTGTTTTTATATATAACTCACGTCAGGTTTTTTTTGTGACATTCAAATAAATAGGATGTTTTCAAAGTTGAGTCATTTAGTCGGTCGCGTTGGTGCGGCGGTAAGAGCGCCTGCTTTGCCGAATCCGCGCTGGAGCGATAGCTAGTTCGATTCCAGCGCTCGGATGGTTATTTTTCTTTCTTCTGTCCGTTTATCTTTCCTAAATGTTTGTGATTGTTTGTCGGAAGCTGATGACCGTGGTTCGGAACCCACGTTAAGCTGTAGGTCCAGTCGCTAAATAGCCTAGTTGCTGATGCGCCTCTAACCGAAACACTTTACTGAGTCATTTATTAACGGGTTGTAGAAGTCGTAACAATAAGTAATTTTACCAAAAATTATTTATATAAAATTTGAATAAACATACATAAATACAAATATATATATATATATATATATATATATATATATATATATATATATATATATATATATATATATATATATATATGTGTTAAAAATAGATACAGATATACATATCTCCCTAATAATAACTGGGATGGCTTAACGGTAATTACTCTAACTGGGCGGCTAGTTGGGTACTTTAGTTTGACGAGCATGGTGGTGGCTTCCAAGCATTGCAGCTTTAACTACCTGGAAATTAAAGTAACCCTGAACACTCCGAATCCATCAAACTATTCTCTGTTTACTATCTGTTACTTTAAATTTATCGGTTCCATACAAATCATACTTTATCACGAGGCTGCCCCCATACTGAACGAGGGATACTCGTTAGAACCTCAGTTATAACAGCCATGATAGCAATCAATATAAATTCAAATAGAGATTCTCTACATAACTGGAAGCATGATACTATTATCGGTCAATAATCAAATATCAAACTGGGTACTGTTCCTGACACTGAGAGGAAAAAACTCACAATAGTGCCAGCTTCGAGTCTGAATGGGGTTACAAGAGAAAAACGCACGAGATACCCACCCAAAGAGCTAACAAAACAAGACATAATGGATCTCCAACCACACCCTACGGTGTAACCTCTAGTACTGAGTTGTGTAATGGGTACAAAGGGAAAAACGCGCGATATACCCGCTCCAGATACTAGAAAAGCAAAACAGCATTTACCCACTTCATGACATTGAAGGAAAAAATGCGCGATAATACCATGGATCTCTCAGTATTTATTAAATTACAAAGAGTCATTGCGAATTATCAGTTTAATTCAGTACAAATTATAATTTTAACAATGATAATTTTATCAATCAATAATAAAATTATCATACTGGGTACTGTTCCTGGCACTGACGGGAAAAAACGCACAACAGTACCAGCTTCGGGTCTGAATGGGATAACAAGGGAAAAACGCACGCGATACCCCCCCAAAGAGCTAACAAAACATAATGGGTATCCAACCACACCCTACGGTGTAACCTCTAGTACTAAGTTGTGCAATGGGTACAAAGGGAAAAACGCGCGATGTACCCGCTCCAGATACTAGAAATGCAAAACAGCATTGACCCACTTCATGGTATTGAATGGAAAAACGCATAGTCACTTAAAGGGAAATCATTTCATTCATATTAAATAAATCATTAAATTAGAAACACTCTTTTTAATATTATTTAAAATGAGCAGTAAGAAATTTAATTCAATTGTACTTGAATATTTGCTAAATATCAATAATAACATTATTCCGTGAGAAAAATATATGGGACTAATGGTTAAATACTTCTCGAAACTACTAAAATCAGTAGAAGACAAAGTGTTCAGTGAAAAACTCATCGTTGGAATTATTCGGGAACGACAGGACACCACTTGTTCACAGTATAAATGAAAATGTTGGTTTCAAGTACTGAAATGAAGTCATCTTTAAACGTACCCCACCATTTTCGCACATAGGACGTTTACGTCTTGTTACTCTTAAATGTTGTCGAAGCTTTTAGATAGGATAAGCGAACTTATTGAATGTAAACACAATAACACAACCCAGTGTCCTTAAGCGGAACTTAAGGACACTCTTTAGAAACTCTCAGGTCTTTCTTTACCAAAAAAGTGATATAACTATCGTTTTGCCTGAGAATGAACAAGAGACCGGAAGATGTAAATTAAATAAAACGATGGACCTATCGTTTTATTTGAAATGAAACCGATGCCTGAAAAATATATACTAAACAAAAATATTTCTTACAAAAAAAAAATCAAAAATATCTGTATTTATGTAAATAAAGAATCACTGGGTAAAAAACAAAAACAAAACGGACACACATTTCTCAGTGATTCTTTTTATGTAATAAAACATTTCTGTAGTAGTTTTTTTTAATTCTTGTACTATATTTCTTTTGAGTGCGATGTTCGATTTGACCAGTGATAATAATTCCTTAATAGTGCGTGTTTAATTTTTCGGTACTTTCTGCGATTAAAATGCCACACGTTTATGATACTACAATGAAGTAGTGGACATAATATTAACTTACGGGGAGTGCCAACACAATGCAGCTGCAGCATATCGTTTGTACGCGGAAAAGTTTCCTTTAAGAAATTATCCGGCTCCGTGGATGTTTTTAAATTTAGCTACCAGACTTCCCGATTCTTAAAACCTCGCTGGTCACGCTGGAAGACCTCCTCCATGCGTAATGGTAGAGATTGAGGAAGAAATTTTAGAAATTGTCGAAAACGAGCCAACAACTCGCACTAGATCTATAGCAAGTCAAGTTTAAGTTGGTAATAGTAAAGTGTGGAAGACTATACGACATGAACGGTTTTATCCCTATCATTATCAACGGGTACAAATGTTACAACCCAAAGATAATCCTAGAAGAGTTGAATTTTATCAGTGGCTTTTACATCAGTACAACAGAAATGAAAATTTTACCAAATTTATTTTGGCTACCGGCGCGGTCACATTTACAAGAAATGCAGGAAATAATTTCCTCAACAACCATGTTTGGGCAGTAGAAATCCGCATGCTGTGAAAAGAACCCATCTCTGTCCTGTTTGGGCTGGCGTAGTAAATGGCATGCTTATTGGGCCTTTCTTTCTTTCAGGTCGACTGACAGATGAAAATTATTTAGACTTTCTTCAAAACAATCTGCCAGATGTTCCTTTAAATGTTAGACAGAATATGTGGTTTCTACATGATGGAGCTCCGCCACAGTTTAGAGGGGAAGTTCATGAACATTTAAATAATGGATTTCCTAACAGATGGATCGGGCACAATGGGCCCATTTTTTGGCATGCACGCTCCGGATTTAACGCCCGATAACCGATCCCCGATTTTTTTCTGTTGGGCTATTTAAAAATGTTAGTTTATCACAATGGAGAAGTAAATACTGTGGAAGAACTACAACAGCGCATCGAAAACGCTGTGTAGTGACGCATTGGTACGCCGGACAAGATTTTTTGCCAACCGAACAAATGGTGACAATTTTGTGGTGATGATTTTTGCTAAATTGACTTCTCTTTGCGGTTTCTACAACGCAGTGGTCGAGAATATCAAAAAGTCTGGTCTGTTTTCAAAGTTTGTAACTGTTAATAACTTCTTTATTTTGCAACTATTATATAAAATATTTTTGGTAAAATTACTTATTTTTACGAGTTTTACAACCTGTTAAAATAAATAACTTAACTCTGAAAATACCCTGTATTTTAAAAAATACACTTACATTTATACAATTATCCACTTATACACAATATTTATGATTTTCTCGAGTACTTAACTTTCGGTGGGTCTCTTTTCAATCCCCAGCAGTAATCGGCTAACACCCGAGGATTCCATTTCTCTTGATATCGCATCTATATAAGGGAAATATCCTGGTGAAATCCCTCGCCATGTTCGTCACTTAAATCACCCAGGTTTTCAGGGAAAAAATCCAAATGTGAGTCCAAGAGATCTAACTTCAAGGTTATATTGCACCCCAAACCTTTTTATGAGATCAAAAGTTCATTAATTACACCTTTGTAATTTTCTGTCTTATGGTTATCCAAAATCTTTTTTTACGACTTTAACAAAAAATTTCCAGGTGGACTTTTCAAGATCATTCAGCACCAAATCATTTAGGCCACATGTGTCAATAAGTGTGGTTCTGGTGTGGTTATAGTCTCGACTAACTGCAGCTTTCTTGACTTATTTATGGATTTTGAGGTATTGGCACAGGCAATTCATCGCTATGTAGGATTGGTCTTTTTGCAGATGACAGGTCTGGATACTTTATGATGTTTCAAATTAGTTGTGATACCCTTTATAATAGCCAAACAAAAATTACAATCACTCACGTGATCTGTTGGTTCCGTCCAAATCATTGGAACAGCAAAGGGCATATGTCTAGATCGTTTAGCCCAACCCAGCAGAAATCTCACACATGCTACACAGCACATATGTTGGATCCAGGATTTACCTTGATGGGAAAACCAAAATAAGCCAAATAATGTTTGGTTAGTAATGGTATGAAATTTCTCCACACTAGACTGAGCCAAAAAAATCTACTTAAAAAAAAAACATTTTTGTGAAAGTTAGAGCCCTTAATACTTATATTAAGAAGGGTATAACCGCGACTTTCGGTTTTTTAATAGTAATCGCATCTTTCATCCAAAACTCCGGAACCATCAATTTGAAAAATTTGAGCAGTACATATTCTTGAAAGGAAATGAATTCTCTACAGAAAAGGTCTCATTATAAATTTACGTTAAACAAGCCGTAATTCCATGTAATCGTGCCTTGAACATTGATCTGTTTTAACATTTAATTAATTTAATTAATTTTTAACATTTAATTGATCTGTTTTAACATTAACACGAATCAATACTTGAAAAAAATATAATACATATTCTTAAAGGAAATTGAATGCACTACAAAAAAGTTGTCTTAACATTTTTCCCAAGTTATTCAAGGTTACAGTTGAATTTAAAAGTAATTTATCGCTTTTTGGCGTTACACCTCATTTTTCGTATCGAATTTGATTTGCCATACAATTTTATCGATGAAGATATACACAATTGGTCCAACATTGACAGTTTTTTTTCAAAAATGTATGCAATTTTTTGCATACATTTTTTTTTTAATCTCCCATATATTTGCAATCTACTCAAAGGTAATAAGCAACTGTTACAACATTAAGGGCAAAACAAAGAATTGCCAAGCATCAGAGGTTATGGCGCTTATATTAAAGGCCTAACATATACAGGAACTTAGGTTCTTTATAACTAGAATAATGGAATATCTTAATTATATCTTAAATTCTGTAGCTTATCTCTAAAGGATCACAGCGTATCAGCCTCTGCGGCCTTTGGCTAGTATCCAGGAGACTGTCAGCAAGGGAGTTGGGATGCACTTCAAGTCGCGATAGATACTTCGCACTCGCGCACTTGGCTTCTTCTAGCACAGGCTAGATTAGAAGGCTTTTTAGATTACGGTGTAAAGTTTGATTTGTCACGAACCAAGGAGCATCAGTAATTATTCTCAGGGTTTTGGACTGGAATCTTTGTATTTCTATGTTGGATACACACGCGGTTCCCCATAGTTGTATGCCATAACTCCATACGGGGTTGAGGATCACTTTGTAGATGGTTAACTTATTAACCAACGATAATTTGGATTTTCTACCTATTAACCAGTAGAGTTTGGATAATTTTATGCCAAGCTGTTTCCTCTTCATAAAAATGTGTTGTTTCCAGTTTAGTCTTCGGTCAAGTCTCATTCCAAGATATTATGCACTGTCTGCCTAGGGGAGTTGATGTCCATTAAGTGTTACACTCGAACATGACTCCTTCCTTAAGGTAAAAGTGACTTGCTGAGATTTTGCCTCATTGATTTTTAGACGTCATTTTTTTATCCATTCTTCTATCCCATCAAGAACTTCCTGAAGCTTCTCAGATGCATATCTTGGTACCCTGCTTATTGCCATAACTGTGGTATCATTTGCAAAAGTGGCTATAGACGTGTTTGACGTAGTTGGTAGGTCAGCAGTGGAGATTTGAAAAAGTATGGGACCCAAGACACTACCTTGAGGTACTCCTGATTTTATAGGATATATGTTAGTTATTTCTACTTTATATTTGACAGCGAAGTATCTGTTCGTCAAGTATGATAACAGTACCTGATAGTATGGTGTAGGAAGTTTTGATTTAAGTTTGTATAGTAAGCCTGTATGCCACACTCTATCTAAGGCTTGTGTAATATCCAAGAATGCAGCCGAGCAGTACTTTTTATCTTCAAAGGCGTTATTAATAATTTTCACTAGCCTGTGCACTTGTTCGATTGTTGCGTGTCTTTCGTGGAATCCGAATTGGTGTTCTGGAATGATATTTAGTTCGTCAAGCACTGGCTTCAGCCTCTATATGAACAATTTCGCAAAAAGCTTTGATAAGACAGGCAAAATATTGAGTATTATAAAAGCAAAAATATTGATATAGTATAAAAGGATTGAGTAAGTGTTTTTTGAAATTGGCAATTCGCTATTATTTGTTAGTAATTAGAGATTTATGATCATTTCTTTTGTAAAATATGAATTATAAATAAGTATAATAGTGATTTTTCTCTCTACTCCATTAATACTATTCATTTCTAATTCATAATTCGATTTTTATATATATATATATATATATATATATATATATATATATATATATATATATATATATATATATATATATATAAAAGTATATAATATAAAGATAAAAGATTTATAAATAAAAACCCGAATATTTTTTACTCTTAGAGTTAGTGTAAACAAAATCAGATTTCAATAAATTATGAATTTTGAAAAATATTAGTCCAAATTTCCAAGGAAATCCAAAATTTTTTACTCAAATAAAAAAATGAGGTCTAACGCAAAAAAAAACGATAAATAACTTTTATGAACTTTTTTTTAACTTTGACCTTGAATAACTTTGGGAGGAGTGAATTTAACGAAAAATGTCAAGGCACCTTTTTTGTAGCGCGCATTCAATTTTCTTTAAGAATAGGTACTGTATTTTTTCAAATATTGATTCGTTCATTAATTACAAAATTTCAAATTTGAAAAGTAAAATTGCAAAAACAGATCAATGTTCACGTTCAATCAAAGCACGATTAAATGGAAATGGCTTGTTTGACGTAAATTTATAGTGACCTTTTTTGTAGAGAATTCAATTCCCTTCAAAAATATAGATTGCTGAAAATTTTCAAATTGATGATTTAGAAGTTTTGGACGAATGATGCGATTACTATTAAAAAAAACCGAAAGTCGCTATGATACAGTTTTTAATATAAGTATTAAGCGCTCTAACTTTCACAATATTCTATTTTTTGTCATCACACATATTTTCGATATCCCTTTCAAAAAAAAATAGTCGATATTTTTGGCCCAGTCTACTCCACACACATAACAACTATCCGGGTGATTTAAACACTTTCGTGGCACATTTACGGTCTTAACGAATATCAATAAATTTAAATTTCTTGACTATAACAGCTATCTAACTTCAGAAATGATGTTATTCAAACATAAACACTTATATGAGGTGAAAAAATTGAATATGTAACTACGACAAAAAAAATGAGAGTGACTGGAAAAAAACATTTTTTTTGTAATGGATCTACTCCCATTACAAAAAAAATACAATCTAATATCATTACAAAATTCGTGTGACAAAAAAGTGTATTATCAGTGTTATTATAATGCTTAGTGTCGGTTTTTTAAGAAGGAATTATTAGGGTAGTTGGAAAATACTGTTGGGCTTTATGAATGTGTCTAGTGACGATGCACTGTCACAATGGTGGTAGATACACCACACTCTGGTCGCCTAAATGATATTGATGATCACGTAAATGAATGAGAGAAGTGTAGATGTCTGAATTAATCAGTTTTCCGACGAGGCTCAAGAATGAAATCATGCGGGTATGGTGAATTGATGGATGGTTAAGATGCCAATTTTGCTCAAAAAATCAGTGCCAGCTGCCTTGTTGACGGTATTATACCCGCACACGACGAATATGCGACAACAGACGCTTCATAATACCAAGATATAACACAGCATTGATCGTTTGACCTGGTGGAATGATTATGCACAATTCCCTCCGAATCGTAGAAACAAATCAGTATTGTTTTGATTTTTAACTTCTCGAGACGGCTTGGATTTGACTCGCTCGGGTGCTTCCATTCGGCACTATGACGCTTAGTGAAAACGCATATGAAATATATAACGCATATTGAAAACACCACGCCTCATAACCAGTGAATACTGTACATGAAGTTTTCGTCCTTTTTCGACTCTTTAATCAAGTCCTTGCAATGTTGGATTCCAAGCAATTTTTGGTCGTCAGTCAATTTGTGTTGAATAAAACATGCACAAACCTTCCGAAGTCCCAAATGATCAGTCAAAATGTTATGAATTGAATCTTTAGGCATGTTCCATTTCATTTCTATGTATCGCAACGAAGATTTTGGCTGGTAAATTCACACACAATTAAAATATTACTTTAACTAACCACGGAATTTTACGGACCAAAATGTTCGTCGTACTTGATGTCCTCACGACCTTCTTTGAATCGTTTAAACCACTCGTGGACTCTGCCATGGAATAAACAACCCTCACTATACATTTGTTTCATTAATTGGAACGTTTCGGTGAATGTTTCACCAAATTTAAAACAAAACTTAATATTCGCTTTTTGTCCGATATTTATTTTTCGACCGATGGTATAAACACACTGACACTTTCAATGTGATAACTTGACTCCGAATGTCATGAAATGTTGTCAGAACGTCAGTGAAGGATGCACATTTCCAACGCTTTCCAACCACTGTCAAAAGATGGCGCCACTTAAAATAGCTATTTTAAAAAAGCCATGTTTTCCTTGAGACGCTCTTCCATGCTCTGCCATGCATAACTGGGTTGTTTTTTTATCATTTTTCTACCAATGTTTCTCATTTTCAATAAAATACAAAACTTATTATTTTACTTTTTATAATTTATTAATTTTAATTTGAATATTATTAATATTGCTTTACGAAAACTATTTCGTGTCTATTACAGTCATAAAAGAATAAGAAGCAGGGCTACTCAGTTCGATACTTTAAAGGTTTCCTCGCGATCAATTAGAATAATTTGTTTATAATAGCTCGAAATTATGCATCGACAATCGATGTTACGAAATTCCACATAGACAACCATTTCCGTACTGATTTCTGTATTGGAGTCGTCCGCGAGGAGTGCCCCAGGAAACGGTGTCGAGGGACCTTTTGCTCCCGCGTTGCATAATAAACGATCCGTTCTGCCTAAAACGTTAACAGCCGCTGTGGGAACGAACGGCACAGCAACAGAATACGTGAAATATGCCGAAAGGAAATCGGTAGCGGGTTGTTAAGCTTTTAAAACTGAGGCTGTTCGATGTACAAGTAAGAATAAAACGTTTTTTTTTTCAAAAAATGCAACAAACTTAATTACACTGGGGAACAGCAATTTTGTTGACTTGGATCTGTGACTTGTTTTTGACTAATGTTTCATCTCTGAATTCAAAAATATTCACAGTTTTTTCTATCACGTCAAGTTCTTAAGCTACAGCATACCCCTCATTTTACCTTAAAAGTGTACATACGAAAGGAAATAAGGTGAGATCTGACCAAATAGATTAGAATATTTTATTCATACAGAGGTTAACATATTATTAAAAGTTAAATTGTGTTTATACAAAAATAAATAAAATATATTATAGTAAAAATTTCTTCTTGTAGCTTTTCCTGGAGCGTTCAGTTTGTGGACATTCTCGCTTGATGCTCCAACAGTAGTCAGCCATCATACTGACATCCCATCTACCTTGATACCGCGCTTCCATAACCTTTAGATCTTGATGGAATCGCTCGCACTGTTCATCACTAATGGCACCAAGATTTTCTGGGAAGTTAGCAAGATGACTATGTAAGAAATGCAGTTTGATGCTCATGTTGCAACCAAGCTTTTTAAAGCTCTCCAAGAGTTACTAAACAATGTCGATATAATTCGGAGCTCGTGTATTTCCAAGAAAGTATTTAACAATATTTTTAAAAGCCAACCAATCATTCCTTTCAAGTTCGGTCATTGTTTCAGTGAAATTTTCATCTTTAACGAGTTGCCGAATCTGTGAACCATCAAACACACCAGCCTTTATTTTTTCATATGACAGGCTAGGGAATGCCGAAATGATATACTTAAAGCAGTCTCCTTCAATTGACAAAGCCTTAACAAATTGCTTCATGAGACCTAGTTTTATATGCAAAGGCGGAAATACAATGTTTTTTTCTGTCGACAAGTGGCTGATTTAAAATGTTTGGATCACCAGGTCTTAGGTCAGATCTTGGCGGCCAGTTCGATTGCTTCCAATGCTTCTCACGAGCTCTGCTATCCCACATGCACAAAAAACAGCGATACTTGGTATACCCGCGTTGCTGGCCAAGAAGGAAACAGACCATTTTAAGGTCAACACAGATGTTCCATTGGTGCATGTTATATTGCAACAAGGCAATGACTTTCTTTATGTCGCCATATTCTTCACGCAAAGAAACTGAATGACCTATTGGGACTGAACTGTATAAATTTCCATTATGTAGGAGAACACACTTTAAGTTACGCTTTGAGCTATCTATAAACAATCGCCATTCAGTTGCGTTATAGTTAGAAATGGCCAGTTCTTTCATTAAACCTTCTACGTTCTGGCAATATAGAAATCCGTCATTATTTATAAAGTACTGCCTAAATTCACTTCCTCTGGATCGATACTAAGTGACTTTAGCTCCTTTGTCAAGCACATGTTTCCGTACAGTCTTGATGCTAATAATTCCAATGCTTTTTTGGATACTCCCAAATCTCGTGCTAAATCGTTTAATTCATGTTGATTGAATCCTTTACGAACAGAATCATTGAAAACTTTGAATTCTTCGTCGGTGGAGTCACTTCGATCTTCACTTGATTCACATTCTTGTATTTCTAAGCAAGGTAATTCTTGAAAAACTGGCACTGGAATTTCAGCTGAATGAGGCACAGGGCATATAGCTGACGGTAAACTAGGGTGCTCAATTTTATGTTTGTTTTTCTTGTTGAATCCTGATGTTTTCACTATGCAAAAGTAGCAATCACTTAAGTGATCTTTGGGCTCTCGCCAAACCATTGGTATACCAAACGAAAGTTTATTACGTGTTCTCTTCGTCCACATTCGTAAACTCTCTACACACTGCTTGTACACTTTATGAGGGGCCCATGATTTATCTTGGTCACCTATTTTCACTTTAAAATAAGCAAAATAGGCTTGCCTGACAAATGTACTAATATTAGTCCGTTGAATGGGGATGGTAAAACTGCCACATATATAACAAAATGAATCAGGGCTGTTTAAGCACTTACGACGAGAACTACCAGAGGCAGACATAACGAAAATCTGTGGTTGGGTATTTATACTTTGACTGCACTATATCAGAGCGACACAGACCCGCATACTTTAGCATCTCATGCGTAACTGACCGAACTAGTTTTGGATAACGCAGCGTCACTCACGCCCCCACTCCTAGGTCGAAGAAGATTCGCCGGTAGGAGAGCAGTAGTGACTTCTGTGATTCGCCAAGCTTAGTCGGATGCGCAACAACTGTAGAAAAAAAAACTTGACGTGATAGAAAAAAAGTAAATAATGTTTTGGAATTAGCATGTCAATTTACGTATAAAACAGCTTAAATATCGAACTCAACAGAAAATATTTTTCAAATTGTTCCCCAGTGTTATTTATCGTTTTAGGTATCGACGTTAATTATTAACCTCTGATGATATTATTAGGCCCCAAAACGTAATTCTGGGCACTTTTTGGCTGCCTTTATTCTAAAATTCTTCTAAGCTTGCGCAGCATGTTTTAAAAGTTGAATGGCGAAAAGGAAACAGTGCCTCAGATGTTGCTTTTTGAACATCACGTCTTCAACTAATTTTTCATATTTTATTTACCGTAGGCTCGTATATTATACAGTAAGACCCCGCTTAATATTTATGATTTAAATCCACGATACATATAATTATATATATTTATAATATTAAATTATAAAACGTCCTGTTATAAATCGATATATTAACGTAAAATTTCGAGTGTGTGAGGCAATTGTAAAGTTTTATGTCATAGATCGATCAAAGGATTTTTTATGTTAAAATTGTACGGACAATTTCAAGTTATCAGGAAATTTTAAGGAAGTTGTTACCAGGGTATGGGAATATATACAGCTCCTTAAACAATTGCATTACATATTTATTACAAATATCTTTTCAAATTTTTCATATAATTATGTAAATATATATATATATATATATATATATATATATATATATATATATATATATATATATATATATATATATATATATATGCAGTTTTAGAATTATTATCTCATGTGGAACACGCAACAACCTGCGCCTCCGCCCAAATGAACATTTCGTTGATTACTTGACTGGGGACGGGCTCCACCCATCCCTTCCATTGAAGGGCACATGTTTCGTCTCTTGATGTTTAGACTCTTCAGAACACCGACATGTGCTCTCTCGTCAAGAATAAGAAGATCCCATCCACAGTTAACAACCCATATTTTTCGCTGACTTCCCGTCGAATGGCGTATATATGCAGTGTTAGAATTTTTTGGACTGCGTCCAATGAGGCAACCGTGCTAAGTGTCATCAGACACCCAACTGCTGGGTTCCACAATCTCATGTGGAACACACAATGGACGTGATCCATTGTAATGGATACTCCTTACTCCCTTGATTGTGCGTCATTAAGTTTTCTTAGTATTCTTTTGGATATTATCTTGGTGAAAACTATGTACACCACTGATAGGAGGCTTATTGGACGGTAGTTCTTCACATTTTCCCGTGCTCCTTTCTTATGTAAAAGAATCACTTCTGGATTTTTCCATAAGCTGGGCACTTCTTGTTGTTTGAGGCATTTTGAGTATAATTTTGCTAGTGTTTTATGTAAAATCCGACCACCAGCTTTTAACATCTCCACAGTTATACTATCCTTTCCTGAAGCCTTGCCTTTTTCATCGAGTCTATAGCCTTTGTCACTTCCTCCATCAGGATATCCGGCACTTGTTCTTCAGTGGGCATTGCTGTCCTTGCCTGATTCTGGCCCTCATAACTTTGAATAAAATCTTCGGACAACCTCTAACATTTCCGTTCCTTTCCTGCACATTGTACTCTCCTCACGCATTAAAGAAAACATTTGTGTCCTTTTCTTTCTTATCTTCTGTTTAGCTTTGTTAATTCCCCTGTTTTCTTCCAGAGCTTTTTGCACTAGCTGCATGTTGAATTGGCGCGTTTCCCCTCGAATACGTTTTCTTATAATTTTGCAAAGCTCAACGTACTCGACTCTCTCAAAAGAACTGTCTGCACTCTTCATAGTCCGGCGTTTTTTTAATTAAATTAATGGTCTCATTGGAAATTTTTGAAACATTTATCTTCTGGTGCTATTGAGCCGTTTAAGCACATTAAGCGATTTCTTCATATTGGTCTGTAATTTTCATCTCCTCCGGGCCTTGTAACACAGCCAGCGATTCGACAAAGCAATTTCAAAATATCTTCCCCTTTCCAGCAGCTTCCCAGAATCCACTTTGCCCCTTTTTGATTTTATCATTCTTTCGCGCTCTTTTCCTCAGTTTATCCTAATCTTTGCTCGTTCCATTCGGTGGTCACTTCCCACATTAAAATGGTTAAGGACAGTACAATTGCAAAATATTGCTTTATCGTTTGACATGATGTAATCAATTTCACTTGTGAGTCCAGATGGACTTTTCCATGTCCATTTTCTGTTGATCTTTTTCTTATAAAACAAATTCATAATATAGAGTTCTCCTTCAGCAAAGTCCACCAGCCTCTCACCTCTATTGTCCCGCTCACCATTTCTACACTTCTCTTTGCCTAAAGGTTGGGCTACATCATCATAAAATTTCTCAATTCTCAAATAAGTCTCATCTCTGTGGCTTATAGTTGGTGGATAAGCTTGGACGATTTGAAGCTTAACCTTTTTATTCAGCTGAATGACGCATTGGGCTAATCGGTCAGATATACTTTCAAATATCACGACACTATCCTTTTTGTTAATGAGGAATCCAATTTCACCACATTGTCCATTCTCCGTACCTCGGGTGTAGAGTACGTGTCCACTTGGTTCTAGTTTGATTAACTCTTCGCCCTTTCTTCGTGTTTCACAGAGCCCAATAATATCCCAATGTATGTTGTCAAGTTCAGTTAACAGTTCTTGCAATTAGGTCTCCCTTTTCATTGTCCGTATATTAAGCCTAGCAATGTCAAAAGTCCAATTATATATATATATATATATATATATATATATATATATATATATATATATATATATATATATATATATATATATATATATATATATATATATATATATATGTATATATGTATATGTATTTACTATGGCTTTTCTAAATTTGGGATTAGCTGTGCCTTCATCCATTTTTGAATTATGGTGTTGTTTGTTTCACCATGGTAAACAGGCATCAAAAATTTGGAAGAACTCGAAAAATGATCAATAGTTTTTTGTAATATTTTATAAATAATAAATGTGTACAACACAATTCCAGTTTATATTTGATTTACCCTCGAATATTGAAACCCGTATAGTTAATTACAATTTATTTCGTATTTTATATATAGCACATATTTTTGGGTATGACCTCTAATATATATTTTTAGCTACCCTCTTTGACGGTAGGCAGTTAACATTCACTCTCCCTGGCCTTTTATTTGTCATTTTATTAACAGACGAAAGCAAATAATGCATCAATCCAAAAAAAAACTCATCGGTAATCCTCTAAAAATATCGACGTCGATTTGAAAATCATTCAAGGCCAACACCTGCTGGAAGACATATGTCGACCATTTTCGTCAAGCAGTAGGCAGCCAGTTCATTATGCAAAATACATGTTTTTGCTCTTTTCAAATACAAACACTTGAACAGATTCTTGGCCTAGAACGTGGACGGTTTTCGTGTTGAGGTGGGACGAGTTTCGTCGTGAACGAAAAAAGTACAGGCACAGACAAAATTAAGGAGCTTTTTCTAAAAATCGAAATATTCTGTTGAAGTTAGAGTAATGGACAAAAGTATATAGATAACCAGTTTAATGCTTAGAGATTTTATTTTGTTTACAGTATAGCCAATTAAGTAAACAATTTTTTTTTGAGAGACAAAAATACATAAACTTTATGTATATCATAAACTAACTTTCTTCATTTCACTTGCAAATTAATACAGTAAACGGACGCATCAGTAGACATTCATGCTAAAACTTTTTTTAAAATGCCTCTTGGTCGTCATATTTCATTCGAGATAAAAAGTAAAATAGTTGAACTATATCAAAGTGGTCAAAATCAAGCCACTGTAGCTAAAAATTTTAATTCAAAAAGGAGCGCTGTATGAGCAGTACATAACAAATTTTAACAAAGGGAAACAATAGAAGTATCGCCAAGATCCGGTCGTCCCAGAAAACTTAGTGAGAGAACAGTAAAGTTAATTAAGTATATTTCATCCAAAGCTCCATTCCAAACTCCAACTGAAATAAGAGCTGATTTAATAAACCAAAGATTATCAGACCTGTCCACAAAGGCCATTGAAAGGTTTAATGAACAAGAGTTGTTTGCACGTCGACCCTTGTTTCAAAGACGAACAGAAGGAACCTTGTAGGTTTTGCTTGTCGACATCTCCATTCGACTTTACTTGATTGGAAACGGGTTGTTGGAATGTTGAAGCGACGATTCCAAATTCAGTATGTTTGGATCTGATGGAGTTCGTTATGTTAGACGCCCTGTTGGAAAAACAATGCATCATAAATACACAGTCCCTACTGTTAAGCATGGAGATGGATCCGTCATGGTCTGGGGTTGCTTCTCGGGGTTTGGAGTAGATCCATTATACCGCATAGAAGGGATTGTGGATAGATTTGTATATCACAATATATTAGTGAATATAATGCTACCTTGTATGGAAGATAGCTTGCCTTTAAGATCTTCTTTTCAAGAAGATAAGGACCCCAAGCATTCTTCAAAGCTAGTCAAGCAGTTCTTTATAGATGAAAATATTGCTATCTTAAAGTGGCCATGACCGAATTTGAACCCTATAGAAAAAATGTAGAATCACTTGAATCAATAAATTAAATATAAAAATTACTCCACCAAAGAAAATCTATATAGGGCTTTGGAAGAAAAATGGAAAAGTATTGATCATATTTACATTAATAAACTTCTTGGGTCAATGCCTAGAAGATGCCAAGCAGTTCTTAGTAACTACAAAACATTGAGCAAATCACTTAATGTTGTGGTTAATATGAAGTGCTACTTAATTTTGTTTCATGTAGATCTTGATAATATTAGTTTTGTCTATATACTTTTGTCCTGTAAGAATTCAACTTTTTCATTTCTCTTCACGAATTATTTGGATATTTGGATTAATATATTATATTTATACAACGTTTATAGTTAGACATAAGAACATACGAGGGTTGATCAATAACTACTCGTGTTTGAAATAAAGACGTAATTTTTTTCACAAATTTATTTTTATTTTTTCAACGTAGTCTTCTTTTAGGTCTATACACTTTTCCAAGCGTTCTCCAACTTTTTTAAGCCGTCTAAAAAATACCTATTTTCAAACTCTCCAAAATACGCTTCTGTCTCGGCGATAACCTCTTTATTTGAGCTGATTTCTTCTGATGTTTTCAAGCGATACTAAGCAAATTGTTCAAAATGTGTATGTTTCTTTATTGAATAGGGCGCTTATTGTAAATGCAGCCCCAGCAGAAACGTCTTCATTAACGAAAACGCCGTTGTCTACAGTTAAAGATATTGTGACGAAGCCAGTTAAAGCCAAATAACTTCGTAGTGATTATCGTAAATGATTCGTAGTGATTCTCGAATTAAAAACTTAATTCGAAGCAAAATTTATGCTATGTATGAAGAGTAGAGATGTCCGGATCGGATCTGATCTGACTCCCAGATTCGGATCTTTTAAAAGAGCCGAATGAACCGGTTCCTAAAATTACGATTCACGAATCTCGGATCCCAGGCAGCTCTCGGATCCCAGACGGCTCTTGGATCCCAGACGGTTCTCGGATCCCTGACGGCTCTCGGTTCTGTTGGATCTTAGATAGTCGGGTCGGAGGGATCTCGGGTCTCGGGTCTTTTTAGATCCGTTGATTTGTGAACCGTGAGAGAAAAGATTCGTGGGGAAAGGAGCCGTACTGTGGCTTAAAATTTGCAATCTATTATGGTTTTATGTACCTAAATATATAAATATATAGAATAATACACATAATTAAATATATTAATTTATTTTTAAACAATTACATTTATTTATTTATTTAGCGTATGGCTCACATACATACATATATATATATATATATATATATATATATATATATATATATATATATATATATATATATATATATATATATATATACCAGGTGTCCCATTAAGGATGGATCGCGGCCGTATCTTGAAAACTATTTATCCCACAGCTTTGGGGAAAAAAATTGTACTAAAACTGATCATGAGAAATTCACCAAAAATATTTTTAAGCTTCTAAAACGACCGCAAGAGGGCGTGACCCAGGCGTGAGGGAGGGACCTATTGAGATAAAAAATCGTCTAATGTCCGTTTGCCTTAACCGATTTTCCTCAATTTGGATTCATTTAAAAGGCAATTACTGGGACAATCAGATAATCTGGGAGATAAATTATTTAGTTTATAAATGAAACCGCGAGGTGGCGTTACATTCAACAATAGTTTTTTTGAGTTTTTGTTCAGTTTTTTCTACAGCAGCTTTTCTACGCTCTTCTACGTTCAGCTTTTACTACATGGCAAGAAAGGTAATTTAAAGAGGAATCGTCCAGTGAAAACCCGAAATCGATATCTCTGACATGTCAAGAGATATTTCGATTTTTCTGAAAAAAAATAATAATAACCGTAATATTAAGTTAAAAATTGCTCTTAATAATATTATTAAGACCAATTGACAATAGACCAGTTGACAATAACCAGTGACAATAGACCAAACTTAAAATAATTGGTCTATTGTCACTGGTTAAAAAATATGTGTAGTGGAAATAAACAATTTTTAAAACGCATACTATGGACTGATGAAGCTACTTTTAGCAGTGATGGAGGCGTTAACTTACATAATATGCACTACTGGGCAGTTGCTAATCCACACTGGATGTTAGAAATCAACCACCAAAATAGATGGAGTGTGAACGTATGGTGTGGTGTTTTGGGAGACAAAATTATTGGTCCCTTTATTTTTAATGGACATTTGAATAGTGAAACATATTTAAATTTTTTACAAAATGGGCTGTCAGAACTAATGGAAGATGTTTCGTTGGAAACAAGAAGACAAATGTGGTACCAGCATGATGGATGCCCTGCCCACTTCTCGCAGGTGGTTCGAAACTTCTTGGATGCTTCGTTTCCAAATCGTTGGATAGGACGGGGTAGTTTATTTTCGTGGCCGGCGCGCTCACCGGATTTGACAGTCCTTGATTTGTACTTGTGGGGAAGACTAAAAGACCTTGTTTTTCAAACTCGTCCTACCACACGAGAAAACATGATTGAAAGAATTCAAAATTCAATAACCAGCATTTCAAGAGCGGAAATTGAAGCTGCCGTTTTTGGTACTCGTCGAAAAATAAATCTTTGCATTTCTAACGATGGAAGCCAATTTGAACATTTAGAAAGGCGTTAAAGTTCAGATTCTGTTAATTATTTGACTGTTGTGCTGTTAATTTTATTTGACTGTTATTATTATTATCTTCGTTGTTGGCCCGTTGGCCTTTAAACACGCTCCAAATTAATATGGCTCGAAGAATTTGGACAAGTCCTAAGCCTGGGTAAAGTGTGAAGGAAGGCAAACATTAGGTTAATATTTTTTTAACTTAATGCAGGTAGTAGTGAAATAATAACTGATTTTTTCATAAAAATCGAAATATCTCTTGACATGTCAGAGATATCGATTAAAGTTTAATAAAAGCTGTACCTTTTTGAAAAACCTGAATAAAACTTCAAAAAACTATTGTTGAATATAACGCCACCTCGCGGTTTCATTTATAAACTAAATAATTTATCTCCCAGACTATCTGATTGTCCCAGCAATTGCCTTTTAAATGAATCCAAATTGAGGAAAATCGGTTAAGGCAAACGGACATTAGACGACTTTTTATCTCAATAGGTAAAACTCCCCCCACCCCTCTATTCGTGAAATTACGACAAAATGTCATAAAACAAAGTTGTAGGAGACAGTTTGCTAATTATAACTGAGAATTTTTCTTACTCGGTTAACACTTGAAAATACACAAATAAAATGATTTTTAAAAATGTTTAGCTCGTCACGCCCTCTTACGGTCGTTTTAGAAGCTTAAAAATATTTTTGGTGAATTTCTCATTATCATTTTTAGTACAATTTTTTTCCCCAAGGCTGTGGGATAAATAGTTTTCAAGATACGGCCGCGATCCATCCTTAATGGGACACCTGGTATATATATATATATATATATATATATATATATATATATATATATATATATATATATATATATATATATATATATATAATATGCATCAAAATACATTACATAAATAGATTAAATTGTAAAACACTAAGATTATAAATTATAAAATAAACTATAAAAATATATAAAACATAAAATACGACTTAAAATATATAGCATGTATAAAAAATATGAAAAAAAAACATATAAGATACAAAATATATAAAATAAAGCTCAACATCAGGTAAGACACATCACAATAAGTACATCAAATTTTAAAATTAATTTTTATGAATTAATATTTTTAAACAATTACATATTTACATGTAAAAATATGATTTCATTTATCTTTTTAGTTTTCAATCGACTTCTTTTTTCTGCCACAATTTGACCAGTTTTACTGAAAATTCTTTCTCATGGCACTGAAGTAGACAAGACAAAGTCTTTTTTGGAGAAATTCATATAGTCTTGGATAAATATTTTTTCTTTGAAACCACCATATTAAGGGGTCCTCGTGTCTATCGATTAAGGACTCATTTAAATATTTTTTTATTTCATTAATAGCTGCCTCGTAGGGTTTCTGGAAGTTTTTACATTTATTACTTTGTTTTCAAAATTTTTCCATATGAGAGAGTGAATTATTGCTTTTTGATGTCACTAATATACCGAAGCCTTTTAATAATTCATACGAAAAATAATTTATATACGGGCATGTTGATATTCTCAGAAATTAAAATGTTATGCTATATACTACTGCCAATCGTAAAGTATTTGTTTATCTGACTATGCAACTAAGTTATGCAACCAGTTATACGACAAAAGATTCAGTGGGATCCGAGAACCGGCTCAGGGATCTGGATCTTTGAATTGGTTCGACACCGGTGATCCGACTCTCCAAAAAGATCCGTATTTCCCATCACTAATGGAGAGTAAACTATTCCTGCATTGCATTTATTGCAACAGCGACTAAGGAAAGATTAAACCAACATTCTTTGCAGCAGAACTAGCCTCCGGAGAATATTATATCTAATGGGTTTTGCATATCGGACCATTATTAAAAGACAAATATTAATGGAATAACAACGATTGCTATGATAGCAGTTTGACTACTTAAACTCTATAAAAACAGATTAGAACAGAAAAACATACAGATTAGAAAATCGTCCCATTATCTACATTGATGAAACATGGTTCGATACACATGAGACGCCAGCAAAAGGATGGTTAGATACATCAAGAAAATGCCAAACCAAAGCCTCAGCAAACAATGGAAAAATAATTACTATTTTACATGCTGGTTCTGAGGATGGGCTCCAAATTGTTTACGATTGTCCTCCAAAAATATTAAACATTAATCTTTGAACTACCATGACGACACCACAAGAGAACTTATTACTGTATTTTTAATCCAATTGGGCATATGTGGCATCAGGTAAAATCCAGTGTTAGAGCAGAAAATATTTATCAGACTCTAAGTGCTGCAACATAAATTAATTAGGAAGGTTGTAGATAGTATTCCCAAAGACAGTTGAATAAATTCGATTAACCATGTTAAGTTATAATTTTTATTGTACTAATAGATAAATTTATTTGTTTATTTTTATTGTACCAATAAATTCAAAATACACAAACCAATAAACAATGCTTTAGTCATACATAATAATAATTTAACAATATTTTATTATTTCCAAAATTATTCAGAAGTTAAACCACTCCGACTTTGGGGTCTTTGAATAAACTAGGAATGGTTTTATTGAAATTTATTGGGGCAATTAACATTTTGCCCAAAGGCAACGAAATATCTTGAACCGGACTATACACATTTATTATGTACAGTTTATGTCCACAGTTGCATTGCTGTTGATATAATTTTCAAAAATGTATTAACACCAAATTTAAGACCTAATAAACATGATATAGAAGAATCTGTCTTGTTTCTTTTAAAAGTTATAAACAATTAAAATGGTAGCTTAATACGTTGCCCCGGCTTTTAATATTTGTTGTATCTACGTCTAAACGTAAATATTTCTAACAAAACAGAAACTGTTCTGAATCGAAACAATGGTACCAAAATCACGTACCCACGCCAATCTCGCCCATTTTCATGATTTGCCACATAAAAATCTCGACGAAGGCGTTTAATTGATTAACATAAACGCCGGATCGGGACCAGTTCAGCGAGATTCGACCTTAAGTCGTCGGAATCTGCGCTCACGCGTACCGAGAACCACATTTCCGACGTATTATCGTCAATTCTTCGATTTTTGGTTAGCCTGTGGCTGTTCTGTATGCAGACAATGTTCGGTGGTGCTATCTCGGTTTGGTATTGCAACCGGAAGAGTGGTTGAAAATCAACGAGTTTGGAGGTTTAGTAGCGAGGTGGTGGTGGTATGAAATGCATCACACGATTTAATATCAACCGAATATGGAACTTTAATTAATCGTTAACAATAAAAATGCTACCGGATTTGGATCTGAGATGTATCGATAATGTTTAAATGTTGAATTTTCAATCTTGGATGAGAAATGGAATCAAAATTGGTGAATAAGGGAGCTACAGACCCACAGTGATGTTTTTTGTGTCAAAAAGTCGTTAATTGAAATCGTAGCGAGATTTTTAACATAGCGAGGTTGTAGTGTCCCAAAGTTTTCGTTACAATGTTCCCAAGTCTGAAACAAAACTAGCGCGCCGTTGCTTGAAATTGTCACTCATTTTCAGAAAGCACCAGAAACATCCGGTTCGCAAAAAAAGATTGTGATCACCAAGTGACCTTAGGGAATTCAAACTCGTACTAACGACGCATCTGATATTGGCCTGCCACCCGTCCAAATGGGGAATTAACAGTGATTCCAGATCAAAAGCATACGCCCTCCGGTCTCATTACTATATTAACACATATCGTATATAGCTTGTACAAAATTAAAACCGTTGCACGTCATTAAGCACGTGATCAATATTTCGGCTGCCCTGTTGCCAGATTGCGATTAAACATCATAACCTTACTTTACTGAATCATTTTTACACTTTAACTTTAATAATTATTAAAAAAATCGACTCTAAATTAAATGCAAATTACAAAGTGACTAGCAAAATTCTACTAAATGTTGACACGTCTTGCAAGTGTCATCCGTTAAGTATAAACCGGTTCAAGATATTTCGTTGCCATTCGGTAAAATGTTAATAGCCCCAATAAATTTCAATAAAAATATTCCCAGTTATTAACTTAGTTAACTTTTTTTTTTTGGCGGTTACGATAACTAGCATTGTCCATTACAATTACGCTTTTCATAGGCACATTGGGCAAAAGGATATTTATAAACCAATCTTCAAAAAATTCTCCTGTGGTGTCGTTATGGTAGTCCAAAGGTGAATGTTTAATATTTTTATATATATATATATATATATATATATATATATATATATATATATATATATATATGTATGTATATATATATATATATATATATATATATATATATATATATATATATATATATATATGTATATATATATATATATATATATATATATATATATATATATATATATATATATATATATATATATATATTCCAATTTAGTGTTATTTACATTAGGAACTTTATTGTTTTGGCGATTATAATAACTAGCATTGTCCATTGCAATTACGCTTTCCTTAGGCACATTTGGCAAAAGGCTATTTATAAACCAATCTACCAAAAGTTCTCCCGTGGTGTCGTTATGGTAGGCCAAAGATGAATGTTTAATATTTTTGGAGGACAACCGTAAACAATTTGGAACACATTCATCCTTGGAACCAGCATGTCAAATTATATTTTTCCTTTGTTTGCTGGGGCTTTGGTTTGGCATTTTCTTGAGATATCTCCCCATCGTTTTGCTGGCGTCTCATGTATATCGAACCATGTTTCATCAAAGTAGATAATGGAACACTTTTCTAATCTGTATTTTTTCTAGAGTTTAAGTAGTCAAACCGCCATCGTCGCAATCGTTGTGATTCCATTAATATTTGTCTTTTATTAATGGTCCGATATACAGAACCCATTAGAGATAATATTCTCCGGAGGATAGTTCTGCTGTAAATAATACTGGTTTCATCTTTCCTTAGTCGCTGTTGCAATGTAGGCACAGTTTGCTCTTTATAGATAGCATAAATTTCGCTTCGAATTAAGTCTTTGTCACTTTCGTCAACACATTTGCTTTTACCAGAATCACTAAGAACTTTTTTGGCTTTAATTGGCTTCGTCACAATATCTTTAACTGTAGACAACCGCGTTTTCGTTAATGAAGACGTTTCTGCTGCGGTTGCATTTACATTAAGCCCCCTATTCAATAAAAAACACACATTTTTAACAATTTGCTTAGCATCACACGATAAATGTTTTCTTTTAAACTTAGCACCACCAGAGGCACAATGATCATTATCTTGCCAAGAACGCCACAGTTTTAGTACATTTGGAATAATAAAATTACGATCGAAATTATAAAACTGCTGTTTAAGAAAATAATGCGAACTAAATTAAAATATTTCGAAACTACTAAAACAGATATAAAATTTATTTTATCATTTTATCTGTTATTTTATTAGGCCCGGCCCTGTTTACAATTTTTGCCGGGTTTCATTACGATAAGGGTTGTTAACAGTTTATTGCAGCCATTCGATCAACGATATATCTTGAACCGCACTATACAACATAACTTTTACCAACATATATGTTAAGGCAGCGAGTTCAGCACGGACGTTGTACTTTTGTTGATATATAGTTGTGGGCTTATTTATGTAAACATTTTCCTTCAAAAATACATATAAAACGGTCAACGGTATATCTTGAACCGCACTATACCTTTAGTTCACTATACTTTTAGCTTCGTTCAAAAACCATGGACATTTTTTAAAATTTGAATGGTTATTAAAATTAAAAGATTATATAATTACCAGTGACAGTTATTGATATATAATATGCATGTATAGAATAGAAAAAAACAATAAAATATCTGCATGTACTTATATTATCATTAACCTACTCACTTATTTTCAATCAAGTATATGCTCTCTCTCATACCATTTCATTATTTAATTTTCTGTAAGCTTGATTCTTTTTTTCTTGATTAAAGCTATTTTTCTTTCCTTCATATAACCTCTCAAAAATCTATAAGTTTTAAGGCAACATTGAGAAGCTCCATTAGCTCTCGTCTTGGATCGTCTTTTTTCTATTTAAAACCTACTTCTTTCAGTATGTTGCACAATGACATACGGCACGCATCAAACAGTTGTTCCTCATTTAATTGCTCATGTAAGGAATTGAAAGTTACATGCTGTCCTGAAAGTGGAAATTAAACTGTGAGTCCCTACGTATAAACTACATATGAGTTTAAAAACAGTATTTTCTTCAATTAAATTAGTAAAGATTAATATCTAAAAATTTCCATTATATTGAAAATTGTATTGCTTATTTATTTAAAATTAACTTTCATCAAGTATCAGCTACCTGAGTACATTTTTTTCTGCAATTCTTATGTTAGGAATACTTATTGTGTTCATACATGATATATATGGTGTCTCGAATAGAACCTGTGCCCAAAGTTACACTATTGGTAACCCTTTCAGTAAAATTATGCTTTCTAGATGATTTTAAAACTTTATTGTTTCTCACTTTTTGTTAAACAATACTAACAGTGAACATACTCAACTTTAAGACTGCTGCAACACCCTAAAAAAAATATTCTAGTTTCTAAAATATATATGACTTAAATTAAGATATCCAGTTATTAGCATTTAACTTAACATATCTCTCTAACAGCCGCAAGGCGTAACAATGGACCATTATTGACTCGTTCTTGTTCAAAATAATGTATCAGAGATGCTACAAACTCTTGACCACGACTATTTAAATGATTTGACATTTTAAAGACGCCACTTTGACAATTATAACACTCCGGTGGTTCTTAAAACTGTTTTCGATCGTAAGGTAAAAAACGAAAGTTAAACGTTCAGATACAAATGGTATAACTTCCAAACGTGTCAATAAATGCCTCTCTAAACCGAATCCAGCTTTAAATTTGAAATTTATTGAATACATTCCATTTCATTATTTTATTATTTAAATAAAGTAGGGGTATTTCTGCTGTTCATCAATAGCGTCATCGATGACGTGCAACTATACCAAATTAATTTGTTAACTCTAGAACTCGTTCGACTTGCGCTCGTTGATTTTACCTTTTTCTATTGCGTGTCATTCTGGTTCGGTTTCCATCACCTACTAAGAAAACGATACAATTAAGTGTTGTTTCAGTATTTATAAAAAAAAATCGGTTAGTCGCTTGAGGACGTGTCTTTGTACCGTTTTAACAGCAGATTTCGACTGCCTTTTTTTTTCTTTGAAATATGTGCCGTATGTCTTAAAACGCCAGCAATGCGTTGCCGAGTCACCCGACATTTAAAAGTCAGAAATCTGGCCTGCCGTGAAAGAAAAACAATTGCCTAGCGTAACGGTCGACCGTTTGACATTTAAAATGTCTACTCAGGCGGAAAGGCTGTAATTGAAAGGTTATGTCATAGAAAGGCAAATATGATACTAAACTTCAAAAATAAATTTGCTATTGAGGCTGTTGTAGTCAGTGAAGGTTTACTTCCATTCACTGTTGTTTTACTCTGTGTTGTCGTTGAACTTGGTTGTCCTTCTGAAGGGGTACATTTCGCACAATTTTTCTGAGAGTGTTCTCTGATGATCCACACATGTTTTTCTCACTTTCTATACAATTTTTTGTATCTTTTCTATACATTGAAGTACCTCCTAATCAACGTGATCTAGCTGATCCCACCATATATACATCAACATTTTTTTGATATGGATCTTGGTTTTGCGTTATTGGTTGATTGCTTGCCAGGATTAACGATTAAAAAGACCCATTTTCCATCGCAGATTACAGTCAGCTGGAAATTTATAATTACTTAAAAGTAAAAATTAATTACATTAAAAGTTGAAAAAACATTTTCCGATACTTTAAAAGTGAATTGGCTACAATATGTCTATATAAGTTTTAAATTTAAATTATTTTTAAGACCTAATAACAAAATCGTTGAAGTTATGAAATGATGAAAGAAATTAATGGTTTAACTGGGACACGTAGCGCATTTATGCATTTATGCGTCTAGGCGTGTTTTTAATTACATTTTGGATAAAATCTTGATGAATTTGGGATAACTGCATTTTCCCATTCTGTGATAACTGCATTTTCAAGTTCCCTCAGGTTTCTAGGTGGAGGAATATGACGTTTCATATTTCTTTTGAGGTAATCCCATACATGTTCGATCGGATTCAGATCCGGGCGTTTTGGTCACCATTGCATAATTGATACACCAACTTGATTAAGATAATCGAATACCTCCCTAGCCACGTGAGGTCGAGCGTTGTCTTGCATAAACAAGAAATTGGGTCCCAAAAAATGGCCAAAAGGTTCTACTACAGTATTCCCAAGATAGTAATCAGCATTCATGTATCGCGTACGCACATGAACTAATTCTGTACGAGCATTAAAGCAGATGCCACCCCAGAATATAACAGAGCCAATGCCAAATGGAATCCTTGCAGATATATTAAGTAGCAAACCTCTGTCCTGGTCTTCGCTATACTCGCTCACGACCATCTGGATGTTTTAGGTTCACCCTAGTTTCATCTGTGAAGAAAACTGGTTTCCAATCATCCACAGACCAATTTTAATGATTCTTTCAGAGGGAGTCGGAGACCTCTGGCCAACGTCTGAAACCGAAAACAAAAACTTTCTTTGGAACGGTAAATATCAATTCTCTCCTGCGCCCAAGAAAATTACACGAATTGGCAAAAAATCCTAATTTTAGCTTTGCAAAAAACCAGATTGACAGATGATAACACCTTGGAATTCGGCAACTACAGACTTTTTAAAAGTAAAACGGATAAAAGAATACTCAAAAATACACCCGATCTCGGTGTTGCTTTCGCTGTCTCAAGAAACATTCTTGTTCTATAACAAATGTCCAGCCAGCAAAATAATCGACTTATGATATTATCCCTCAAGTGTGCTAACAAAAACTATACATTAATCAATGCACACCTCCCAGTTAACGAACAAAATAAATCTAATCCTGAAAAAGTAAATAAGTCCTAGGAAATTTTGCAAAAGACTATCTCTAAAATTCCCTCTAACCATTGTAAAAATCCTATTGGGTGATTTCAACGCCCAACTAGGGAAAGAAAAAAAGTACAGGAAAACAGTCGGCAGTTTTTCCGCTCATAAATGGACTAACCATATAACCATGTTCGCAGTTTAATCTAAAAATAATGTCAACCCATTTTAAGAAGAAAATAACAAAACAAAAGACCTGGAGGTGCCCAAACACGTACATCGGTGAATTTCAAATTGACCATGTTGCCATTTCGTACCCGTATTATAAAGAGATTTTGAATGTTCAAGTCAGGAAAGGAGCTAATATAGACACGGATCACTACTTGACTAGAATCAAACTTAGCTTAAAACCTCGAAAACTTATTCAAAAGAGGCTGCTAATACCAAAGTTTGACCCAACGAAAATAAAACCAGCCCTAACAGAAGAGCTTGATAAACAACCAGCAGAGAACTGGCAAGAATTGAAACCAAAAATTATTAAAACAGCCTTAAAGTCGGCCCCTTTACAAAAAAGTAGAAAGCATCCGTGGTGGGATGAAGTTTGCGAGCAAGCAGTATTAGGCCGAAGTAAGGCATTCAAAGATTGAAACGGTCAAAAAACAGCAATAAACTATAACATCTTTTTGGAAGTAAGAAAAGAAACATCGAAGCTAGTTAGGCAAACTAAAAGAAAATATGAAAACAATCAATTTAATGAAATAGAAAAAGATTTCCAAAAAAATAACACCCGAAACTTTTACAAAACATTTAAAACTAAATTAAAAGGCTATCAAGCAAAAGTCTTTGCTTCCGAAAGGAAAACGGACAATTAGCTCTAAATAGCCAAGACAATTGCAAAGAACTTGCGAAATATTTTGAACAAATACTAAACTGTCCTAAGCCCTTAAACAAATTAGCAACACTAAACTCTAAACAAACAAACCCAGATTTATTACCACCGAATGAAGATGAAATAATTAGGCAAATCAAGAGGTTTAAAAATGACAAAGCTTCTGGTGAAGATGGAATCACTGCTGAACTTTTGAAGTCCGCTGGTCCAGGTACAATCAAGGAAATAACCAAAATTCTACAAGAAGTTTGGCGAACCGAACAGATTCCGGAAGATTGGAAAGATGCTCTAATCCATCCACTACATAAGAAAGGAGATAGAACGGATGTAGACAACTATAGAAGGATATCTCTTCTCCCAGTTTGTTACAAGATTCTATCTCAATATCTACTAGACAGAGTTAGAACCTAACATTGGTGAATTATATTTAACTGTGTTCTAGAAAAAGTAATACAGGAGTGGCGTGAAAAAGAGTTGGCCCTGAATATTGACCAGCCCATTAAACTGGGGAGAACCAACATCAAAATTGATTGTCTGGCATTTGCTGATGATCTAGCAATTTTAGCTCAAGATGTATTAATGGCACAGAAACAGATTGAAATCCTAAAAGAAAATGTAGGACTCCAAATTTCCTTTGAAAAGACACAATACATGACCTGCAACAGACTAAGAACACCATTTGTAAAAACAAAATATGGTAACATCAGACGAGTCTCTCAATTCAAATATTTGGGTGAAATAATTATGGAAAATGGGTTGGAAAAAGCGGCCAATAAGGGTAGATGTCAAAAAATGGAAACCGCATTAAGACTTACACAAAATATTTACAAGAAATGCCATTCTAAAAACACAAAACTGAGACATTACAACACAGTTATTAAGCCAGAATGTCTATATGCTGCAGAAACGCTCATTTTGAATAGAAAGAGGGACATCGAGGACATTGAAAAGAAGGAAAGAAAAATCATAAGAAAAATCCTAAGCCCCAAACAAATAAATAGCACAACATACCGACTTCGAGAAAACCAAGAAATCAAACAATACACAGATATACATAGCGATATGAGAAAAAGAAGACTTAGGTTTTACGGACACATAAAACGGATGAATCCGAGTAGGTTAACTAGACAAATAGTCGAATTTTATGAAAGTAGGAGTAGAGCTAAAGTAGAAATAATTAAATGGATTGCTGCAATTAAAGAGGACCTAAGATCAGCAAATATTACACAAAGTGAAATTCAGGATAGAGGCTGTTTCAGACGCAAGGTTAACGTTTGGAAGGTTGGCCAGAGAGAAAAATGTCGGAAGACTGGAACAACTTGGTCTGACGAAAGGAAAAAAGCTCATAGCGAAAGAATGAAATTAGTATGGGCGCAAAGGAAGGCTAACAACAAACGCCTCTAATTGTACTTCGCGTGGTCCACCAGGGCCCATACGTGAATAATAATAATAATAAAATATATATATATATATATATATATATATATATATATATATATATATATATATATATATATATATATATATATATATATATATATACTTTTATGCTAAATTAGATCACTCATGCTTTCTTTACTAATTACCAATATCCTACATACTAATTAGATATTCACGATATCAACAATAGCCATTGAAATATTTCACTAGACAGCCAACAAAGCAACAAAAAACTTTTAAACAATAAAAGGAAGAAGACCCGTGCTTCTATTGTTAACGGTAGACGTATAGCTTGATCCAGGTTAAATCAAGCAATATTTTCGCTTTCAACATCCAAAATCTAATCTGATTATCTAACACGATAATCTGTCCAGTAATTAGGCAGATTTTTAGTCGCACCATACCAGCAATTTTCGGACTGAGTCACGTAAGCAGATCACCTGACGCAAAACAATATGATTTCAATTTTTATCGATATGTAAATGTCGGCGGTATTACTTTTTGTTAATGCAAAACCGTTCAGTTCATATTTGGACTGGCCGTTAAATCGTGAATAGAAACTGTTATGTTTGCAGTGAACGGCACAACGACATCATGCTTCATCAGCTTCAGGATGTACCGTAATTGAGTACTTATCTGATTTTAAGTTATTTACTGATAAAGTACAGTTAGTCGAGTAGAAATTTTGTTTTAGTAAATGTGTCGACTTTACAAGCCAATACCTTCAACATGGGGACCTACATGCCAATACCGACAACGTGGAGAACAAACATACGTCGTATGTTTCTTTTGCGATTTTTTTTCGGTAGATGGCGCTAGGCGATACAATCCGCTGAGCCTTTCCATTAGGATAAATACAATATTTCTCTGTTTTAGTTTCTTCAGTAGGGTACCCCTGGACATTATCTTAATCTTCTAACTAGAAACCTTTCTCAGAAGATAACATCTGAATGATTGTGGCGTGTTGATATATTTTTTCTTTTTTTGGGTTTTTCGCCACGATTTAATTTTAATCTAATTTTTAGATCGTGGCGGAAAACCCAAAAAAAGAAAAAAATAGAAAGAATCAACAGCTCACCTATGTAGAGTATGGGTAAAAATGCTTTCTTCAATTAATATACTAGACCATATATAAGTCCCATGTGCTACCTGATGTACTACATTCTGTTACAAAAGTACTGGGAATTGATCATTTGACAAAAATACCGGGAATTGATCAAGTTGGCACAACTGCCCTCTATACTGACGCGGAGTTTGAACATCATCTGTCATTTAATTTGTTTACAGTGCTCGATTTTGTCAGTTCATCGCAAATATTTTGCGATTTTTACAATGGCTGAAAAACATCGAAAAAAAAGTGTCTTAAATTTTGCATTGCAAATGGAATTTCGTGTGCCGACTCTCTGAAAATATTGGAGAAGGCTGCATTCAAAGCGATCGAGATGTCGTGGATGATTTGCCTCTCTGTGGTCGGCCTTCAACATCTTCAACTGAAGTTAACATCGCTAAAGTGAAAGAAATGGTGACTGAAAATCGTCATTTAAGTTTGAGAGGGATAGCCGCTCATCTGTCTGTGTCTCACGAATCAATTCGTACAATTTTAAGCGATTGTTTCGACATGAAATTCATTGCCGCTCGACTAGTGTCGAAAGTTGAGAATTTTCTTCATACTCAACTCAATCGCATAAAGGTCGCTGAAGACATACTAGAACGAATCAGTTCCGACCCCACATTCATAAAACGAATTATAACTGGTGAAGAGACAATGGTATACGAGTTTGACATGCAAACCAATCAAACGTTGGAATGGCGCCTTCTAACTGAACCGAAACCGAAAAAAACACGTCAAAATCGATCAAAAGTTAAGGTGATGTTGACTGTTTTCTTTGATTGTCGCGGTGTTGCGCACTCAGAATTCTTACCAGAAGGTCAGACGGTAAATACAGAATATTATCTGAGCATTATGCGGCATTTGAGAGAACAAATTCATCGAAAAAGACCAGATCTGTGGAAAGAAAACTCTTGGATTTTGCACCTTGGCGCACCATCTCATGAGGCTATCTTTGTGAACGAATTTCTGGTAAAAAACTCAACAAATACCATCGAACAACCACCATATTCACCTGATATGGCTCCGGCCGACTTCTTTCTCCTTCCAAAACTCAAATTACCACTTCAAGGCATCCGTATTCAGTCGATAGAAGACATAAATTCCGAAAAATGCGTTTAAAAAATGTTTTGACAATTGGATTATTCGTTGGCATAAGTGTATTCGTATTTCGGAAGGGGCCTACTTTAAAGGCGATACAATTAATTTAGATAAATAATAAACATTTTGTGTTTTATTGACTAATTCGCGGTACTTAAAAAAAAATACTTCCATTATAATCCGATCTATTTAATGCAAAGTAACCGCAAAATATTTAGATAATTCTAAGAAAATATGGATAATTTTAGTGCTGATATTGTTAATTACATGTTTTGAAATTAATATGACGTCAAAAGTCCTAAACCTTTGATGCAATATTGTTTCGATGGCGTATTGTTTTTTTATAGTCGTTAGTGTCAATAACTTTTGTTTGATGTAATTAGTACCTTTGCTTAATGGTATTTACTTTTAGTCAGTGTACGATCTTGGAGAATACATAATTCCCAAACAGTTTCTATTTGTCAAATCTGTTAACACGCATCTTAGGACTTTAGCCAAGTGTGAGTAAATATGATCAGAATACTCCCATATGCGGAAGTTGACATTTGCCATATATGGTGGCCAAAAAATATATAAGTACGTATCGGGTGTGGCGGTTAATAATTCTTAATTTTTTTAAGAGATGGCGCGGAAAACAATGATCGGTTTACAGTCTAATTTCTTGACATTTTGTTGCAACGACAGTACCTTTCAAAACGCCCTTGATATTTAAATAATTTCTAAATATTTAAATAATAAATGTGGTAAGTTTCGAGCCAAATAAAGAGCATTTCCGGCACGTACTGCTTTTCTTGTTTAATCAGAAGAAAAACGCGAGTGAAAGCCGTCGTATACTTGTAGAAACTTACGACGACAATGTCCCAATGCAAGACGCTTGGGGGCGTTAGTTTAGACGATTCAAAAGTGGTAATTTCGACTTGAAATGTAAAGAACCCCCAGGTCAACCGATAAAAATTGAAGATGCCGAATTGCAAGCATTGTTGAAAGAAGACGATATGCAAACTCAACAACAAATGGCAGAGAAGTTAAATGTTGCCATGGAAAAGATCCAGAAAGCAGGAAAATGAGTACCACATTAGCTGAACGACAGGCAGGTGAAAAAGCGAAAAACGGTTTGCGGAGTTTTGTTTTTTCGCCATTGAAAGAAAGACTATTTTAAAATTTTGAAGTCGAACAATGAATATATTTCGAGAACCCAAAACGCAGAAAATGATGGGTTGACCTAGAACAATCATCGACATCGACCGCAAGACCGAATCGCATTGGAAAGAAGACAACCAGGAGAAACACTTAATACCATGCGCCAACAAATGGTTAACTTGAACCATGCATTGATCGAAAAGCGACCAGAGTGGGCTATAAGACACGTAAAAGTGATTTTGCATCAGGACAACGCTAGTTGGGAATTCTTGCCCCACCCGCCACACAGTCTTGGTCCCTTCCGACTACCACTTATTTTCATAACTTTTTCCACTAACTTATTTTCATAAATTTCATACTTTGAATAAACAAACCATTTTTTACCTTCTTCCCTAATTATACGTGTTTTTTTTATAAAAAAAATGAAGAATTATACCTGGTAAGATACAGTAATGGGCAAAAGTATGTAGACAACGTGAATTTGTATAATTTAATTATAATTTCAAGGTTAAAGTTATGTTTATTTAAAAAATACATGATCTTATTTCAAACTATGAACGTTGTATAAATATAAAGTATTAATCTAAATATCCAAATAATATTGTGAAGGGAAATGAGAAAGTTGAATTCTTACAGGCAAAAGTATATAGACAAAACTAGTATTGCCAAGATCTATATGAAACAAAATTAAATAACACTTGAAATAAGGCAAACTAGTAAGTAATTTGCTTTATATTTTGTTGTCACTAATAACTTCTTCGCATCTTAGCATTGACTCGATAGGTTTATTAATGATTACATGATCAATACTTTTTCATTCTTCTTCAACTGCCCTATATAGATTTTCTTTGGTGGAGTAATTCTTATCTTTAATCTGTCGATTCAACTGATCCCACATGTTTTCTATAGGGTTCAAATCCGGCAATTGCGAGGGCCACTTTAAAATATCTATGTTTTCATCTATGTTTTGAAGAATACTTGGGGTAAATTGGGGTAATTTCACAACAAAGAAATATATGTAAGCATTAAACTGGTTGTCTATATACTTTTGTCCATTACTGTATGTACGTATTTCTAAAATAAGTTATTTCTCTTAATATTTTATCATTTGTCTTAGATTTTGAGTGTATATATATATATATATATATATATATATATATATATATATATATATATATATATATATATATATATATATATATATATATATCTCTTATATATATATATATATATATATATATATATATATATATATATATATATCTCTTATATATATATATATATATATATATATATATATATATATATATATATATATATATATATATATATATATATATATATATATATATAAGAGAGGCCCGATTGCAAGAACTGTTAATCGAACTTGACAACATACATTGGGATATTATTGGGCTCTGTGAAACATGAAGAAAGAGTGAAGAGTTAATCAAACTGGAACCAACTGGACACGTATTCTACACTCGAGGTACGGAAAATGGCCGATGTGGCGGAATTGGATTCCTCATCAATCGAAAGCTGAAGGACAGTGTGGTAAAATTTTAAAGTATATCCGACAGACTAGTCCAATGCGTCATTCAGCTGAATAAAAAGTTTAGGCTTCAAATCGTCGAAGCTTATGCACCAACTATAGTGAGCGAGACAATAGAGGTGACAGATTGGTTGATTTTGCTGAAGGGCAATAACTATATATTATGAATTCATTCTATAAGAAAAATATCAGCAGAAAATGGACATGGAAAAGTCCATCTGGGCTCACAAGCGAAATTGACTACATCATGACCAACGATAAAACAATATTTACCAATTGTACTGTCCTTAACAATTTTAATGTTGGAAGTGACCACCGAATGGTACGAGCAAGGGTTCGGATTGACTGTCGAAAAGAGCGCGAAAGAATGGTAAGATCAAAGAAGGGCAAGGTGGATTCTGGAAAACTGCTGGAGAGAGGAAGCGATTTTGAGATTGGTTTGTCAAACCGGTTTGCTGCGTTACAAGATCCAGAGGAGGTGGAAATATCAGTTCAATATGAAGAAATCGCCAACAATGTACGTCAAACGGCTGCTTCAATAGCACCAGAAGAAAAATGTCTCAAACAAACAAAAATCTCCAGTGAGATCATTGATTTAATGAAGAAACGGCGGGCAATGAGAAATGCAGGTAGTCCTTTTGGCAGGATCGAGTACACTGAGCTCTGCAAAACTATAAGAAAACGTATCAGAGAGGACACGCGCCGATACAATATGCAGCTAGTGCAAAAAACCCTGGAAGTAAACAAAGGAATTAACAAAGCTAAACAGAAGCTGAGAAACAAAAGAACGCAAATATATGCTTTAAAGCGTGAGGATGGCACAGTGTGCAAGGCGCGTACCCAAATGTTAGAGATTGTTAGAAAATTTTATTCCCAGTTATATGAAGATCAGAACCAATCAAAGACAACAATTCCCACGGAAGAACAAATGCCAGATATCCTAGTAGAGGAAGTAACAAATGTTATAGAATCGATGAAAAACGGCAAGGCCTCAGGAAAGGGCAGTGTAACTGTCGAAATGCTAAAAGCTGATGGTCGGACGTTACATAAAACACTGGCAAAATTATACTCAAAATGCCTCAAAGAACAAAAAGTACCTGACTTATGGAAAAATGCAGAAGTGATCATTTTGTGACCGTCCGATAAGCCTCCTATCAGTAATGTACAAAGTTTTCACTAAGATAATTTCTAAAAAAATATTAAAAAAACTGAACGACGCACAACCAAGAGAACAAGCATGATTCCGAAGTGGATTCAGTACAATACACCATGCCACAGTGCTTGGCTTTTATCGACTACGAAAAAGCATTTGATTCCATCTCAAAGCATGCGATAATGGATGCACTGCTTAGCCAAGGTGTAGAGAGAGCCTATGGAAACCTATTAGAATTGATATATGATGGAGCTACAGCCACAATTCACCTTGATGATTTTGAAGTGGGAATTAATGTAGAACGAGGTGTACGGCAGGGTGACGCAATATCGCCTATTCTTTTCTCGGCTGGCCTTGAAGAAGTATTCCGTAAACTGGATTGGGAACAGGATGGTGTAAAGATCAATGGTGCAAACTTAAACCATCTTAGATTTGCAGATGATATTATTCTCATTTCACAAGACCCAGAGGAGCTGCAAAGACGCATACAAGAACTGCAAAGGGCTGGCGAACCATTGGGCTTGAAAATAAACCTGAAAAAGAGACAGGTTATGTTCAATAACTTCGCTCAGGATAGAAGAATTTCAGTTTTAGGAAGGGATTTGGAGATTGTGGACAGCTTTATATATCTTGGGCAGAGGATTTCAATGGAGGGGAATACCGCCCGGGAGGTGGACCGGCGTGTTAAATGTGGCTGGCAGGCAATTGGTAGGTTCAACATAGTGTTTAAGAACAGACTCCCACTTTGCCTGAAAAGAAAAGTCTTCGATCAGTGCGTTCTACCCGTTATGAGATATGGAAGTGAAACCTGTATACTCACATCGCAATCAATTCAAAAACTTCGGGTGGCACAGAGGGGAATGGAGAGATGTATGCTTGGCATTACAGGACGAGACAGAAAGTCCTGCGCATGGATCAGGGAACAAACAGTCTGTGACATCATTGGAAGAGTAAAGCAATTGAAATGGAGATGGGCAGGCCATATAGCGAGGCGATGGGACGATAGATGGACCAAGGTAATCCTGGAGTGGATACCGCTTGATCGCAAACGTCCGCGAAGAAGACCGAAAGCACGATGGATTGATGACATCGTTAAGTATATTGGACCGGAGTGGCAGAGGAAAGCCCAGGACCGTGAAAGTTGGAAGCATGCTGAAGAGGCCTTCATCCTGCAGTGGATCGATACAGGCTGATGATGATGATGATGATGATGATGATGATGTGATGATATAATAATGCTTTTAATTATATTTTTTATTGTCACAGTTTATAATTTCCGACTATATAAAAATTAACTGTAACTTACATTGCTTCCAACTTCTTTGTGTTCATATTTTCTTAATCGCTTAACTCTTTTCTTCAATTGGGTTTTCTGGTTTTATTTCGTATCATAATATTTCTATACACAGAGAAAGATCTAATACTGTATACTGAATTTTAATTAGGGATACTGATAAATCTGATAACAAATCGCTATCAGTTACTCTATTCATATCCAGACTCGGTAAGATAGAACATCCACTGAGAGGCCTTGTACACTGATCATACCAATAGTTCAATAATTAGCATGTGTTTATTTTTTTTGGAAATTTTATCTATTCTCCTGTTTTTTCAATTATATTCTATTTTTAACCTCAATTTTAAAATATTTTTAAGTTGTAATTGTTAAGGCGAGTTGATCGATGCATTGTTGTTGAGATAATCCACGTCGAAAGCCGCAGTAAATCATCGCACGAAAATTCTAACGAGTTAAATCCATTTTTTGACTGAGATTTTCAAAGCACTAAGGACAAATAGTGCCCGTATAACAAAACGCCCTGAGTATATGTCAGATGCCGCATAGCAACACCATTGTTGCCAATTCCGGATATATAAATAGCAACCCTCGTATAGCGATATAAATAAAAGAGAGACATCCATCAAAAAAACCTTTATTAATGATTGAAAAACACATTTTAGGAAATTACTTTTGTCATCCAAAAAATTTCGTAAGACGGCTCGGCACATAATCTCTGGAATGGCTGCCATTTCGTGTCGGATATTTTCTTTTAACTACACCAAAGAACCCGAACTACCTGGAGGCCAATTTATGTCACCTCTCCTGGAGATCCTCCTCCAATTTGTTTGGGAAAATCCGAACTCGTGGCAGAGACTTGTTGGAAGTGTATAATGTTGCTCCGTTCTGCAGACACCATGTTCTTTGGTTATAACTAGCAAAGTTTTGCACTTCAGATACCAAAAAATTGTCCAATATTTTCACATAACGCTCGGAATTGACGGTAACTACGCGTCCCCTGCCGTCTTCAAAAAAGTACCGGCCGATTATTCCCCGCGCTGACATTGCAGCCCATATAGTGACTTTAGGCAATTGTAGTGGTTTTTGATGCTTGTGTTTCGGGTTCGTTGCACTCCAGTAACGACAGTTCTATTTATTTCTATGAATGTTGAGATTAACAACAGTCGCCGAATCATTGTTTTTGTAAAATTCTCATGCACACAACGCACGATCTGCTTCTGAGAACCTCTCCATGCCAACTAAATTCCTAAACGTGGGGCTATCGATTGACATGCGCCCAGCTCCCCTCACAGTGGTGTTTACGCAGTGAACTAATGATATAGAAACTTTCTTATGGGGTATCCCGAAACAAAATAATGTTTTACAGCTATTTATTCCATATATGTCAGCATAGATTTGGTTTGTTTTTTTTTTACAAAAAAAAGAAAAACTTACACATTAATGTCGTTAATGTTATACCTCATTTTGAAGATTAAAGATAATAAACTTGAAGAGCTTTTGCACTAAACACCAAATCACTTTTTTTTTAACTGCATTTCCTGATGATGCTAACATGGTTAGCGAAACGTGCGTCGAGCAGTTATTATTATTTATTATTATTTTTAATTGTTTTAAATGTATGCTCAGATTGCTAACTTGTGATTTGTTTTTCCATATATTGAACCAACAAAATTTAAAATTAACGAAGGAAGTCTAAAATGTTCCATTGTAATAATTTTGTTGTAGTTGCACGGACTCCTCCGCCCGAACCAGAACCTTTCCAGGAACCAGAAAGGGATTTACCAGGTAAACGAAAAAAAAAAAATTATCATTCCATTTATTTTACATTGCCTTAGATTCTGTTCCCCATTATAAGGAACAGAAAACTTTCGTGCCGGAATTTTCGAGTGAATTAGTCATAACGAGCGGCCTTATCTCGTTTTTTTGTCTTTGTTGACCTTACTATAAACTCTCAAGGTCTGTTATAAAAAATGAAACGGTACTAATCCGGTATACATTTTTAAGAAAGGCAGGTTTTTCTTTTCGTTTTGATTTATTCGGTTTTAATATATTAAATTATAGTCCGTACAATGATTTGCTTAATGGTTTTGTTTTAGAATTCTCTGATGTCAGTGCCATCTACAAAGACCCATCGGAACCACAGATTTTAGGCAATCTGCCAACGGAAAGTTTCGAGGCGCTCTCTTTGGACGAGAGCGTGAACAACTATCGTAATTCAGCGACATCTATGCTGAATCCCAATCAGTATTCTAGATCGAAATCAAATTTAGATCAAGTACGATATTTATCTTACTATCTTATAGTTTATTTAGAATGATATATATATATATATATATATATATATATATATATATATATATATATATATATATATATATATATATATAATTTTTTTTGTTGCTTTTTAACGTTTTTTTCTTGTTAAAGTTTTTTATTGCTTTGTTAACGTTTAGGTTTAATAGTTAACCATCTTCAGAACAATTCTACAATATAACTTATTTTTATAAAAAAAAATACAAATTTAAGAAGTCACGTTTTTTCTTTAATTTTTAAATATTTATTTAAAATATTTTATATTTTTTTTTATATTTATCCAAAACTGCATCAACAAAAATATATCAAAGTCAGATATATGTCAATTAATTATTTAATTTGATATTGGTAGGTTTTTACATGTGAATTTGTATTTTTTATAAAAATAAGGTATATTGTAGAATTGTTCTGAAGATGGTTTATTATTAAACCGAAACGTAGCAAGGCAATAAAAAATTATAATTTATTAACTGACCGAAAATCCCAATAAATAAAAAATAATAATATATATATATATATATTATTATTATTATTTATATTAATCAAAATGCGATGTAGAATAACGCTTGATAAAAAAAAGAAAGGGATACAGGTTACTCATATTTCGACTTTTGCTGTTAACATTTGCTTCTGTTCGCTTATTCCTGAAACAAAATATCTTTAATTTTTAGGTATATATCAGTCGATTAGCCAAACAACAAGATAAAGATAACAACGTTCCCACTGTCAAGACGAAACCAACTACGAAATTCGGTTACCACAGACAGACCAGCGTCAAAGAACCCTCAGACAGAATCCGGGATAAATCACTGAATTCCGGCATCAAACACAGTGCCTCTGAAGCCAACATCACCAAAGGAGGATACAATTCCCGGAATCCTTCGAGGAAGAACTCCTTTTCGAAACCGAGTCGAAATTCCAGTGTTCCTAACGTTTCTGTTGGTAAAAGTACACCGAGAATAACAGCAGAAAAACCCAACGTACCTGTAGACATTTATGTCGGTTCGAAACTGTCTCCCGACGAATCGCCAGTTGACGAAAACGAATTTGTGCCAGTCTGTAACGACCGACCTGTTGGGATTCATTTCGATGATTTTCTACCGGTAAGCTTGCTCTAATTTTAATCAAACTAAGTGTGTAGAAGAAAAAATAACTCGCACATTAACAATCAGCTGTTAAATCATGTATTAGGTATACTGTCCAGTGTCGTTTTTTTATTACAAAATTTTGTTTTATTTAAGATATAATACAGTTTTAACTTACAGTACAATCTTCATCGATATTATCAATCTTCGCCCATCTCTTTGACAAAGTTTCTATTCCCTTTTTATAAAATGAGGGTGATTTTAAAATAAAATATTTTTCGAGTGCACTTTTGATAGAGGTCACAATAGATTTTTTCACAAAAAAAATGTTCAGTAGATCAGAAGAGATGATAATCTGATTAAGTGAAGCATCTGGAGAATATGGGGGGTGAGGAGGTACTTCCCAGCTTCTCGTTTCTTCCTCTTCAACGTTTCTGAATCAAAACTACGTTTAGTCTATCCAGCTGTGCCCAATAATATTCAGCACTTATGTTTTCATTAGTATTCAAAACCAATTAGTGAATAATTCCTGTACAATCCCATCTAGTAGATAAGAGTAGATAAGGAGTAGGTAAATATGGTTGTTCTGGTGTTAACCATTGTTTTGTCTTATGGGGTATATATATATATATATATATATATATATATATATATATATATATATATATATATATATATATATATATATATATATATATATATATATATATATATATATATATATATATATATATATTACATATATATATATATATATATATATATATATATATATATATATATATATATATATATATATATATATATTACATATATAATGTGGGAAGTGACCACCCAATGGTATGAGCAAAGATTAGGATAAACTGCCGAAAAGAGCGCGAAAGAAGAAAGCGAATAAGAAAAAAGGGGCAAAGTGGATTCTGGGAAGCTTCTGGAGAGGGGCAGAGGTTTTGAAATTGCTTTGTCGGATCGCTTTGCTGTGTTACAAAACCCGGAGGAGATGGAAATTACGAACAAATATGAATAAATCGCCAACAATGTGCTTAAAACGGCGGCTTCAATAGCAGCAAAAGATAAATGTTTCAGAGTCAAAAATTTCCAATGAGACTATTAATTTAATGAAAAAACGCCGGACAATGAAGAATGCAGACAGTCCTTTTGGCAGAGTCGAGTACGTTGAGCTTTGCAAAACTATAAGAAAACGTATTCGAGAGGAAACGCGCCGATTCAACATGCAGCTAGTGCAAAAAACTCTGGAAGAAAACAGGGAAATTAACAAAGCTAAGCAGAAGATAAGAAAGGAAAGGACACAAATGTTTTCCTTAATGCGTGAGGATGGTACAATATGCAGGAAACGGACGGAAATGTTAAAAGTTGCCCGAAGATTTTATTCTAAGTTATATGAGGACCAGAATCAAGCAAGAACAGCAATGCCCACTGAAGAAGAAGTGCCAGATATCCTGGTGGAGGAAGTGACAAAGGCTATAGACTCGATGAAAAATTTCAAGGCTCCAGGATAGTATAACTGTGGAGATGTTAAAACCTGGTGGTCGGACTTTACATAAAATACTATTAAATTATACTCAAAATGTCTCAAACAAGAAGAAGTACGCAGCTTATGGAAAAATTCAGAAGTGATTATTCTACATAAGAAAGGAGCATGGGAAGATTTAAAGAACTACCGTCCAGTAAGCCTCCTATCAGTGTTGTACAAAGTTTTCACCAAGATAATATCCAAAAGAATACTAAGAAAACTTAATGATGCACAACCCAGGGAGCAAGCAGGATTCAGAAGTGGATTCAGTTCAATGGATCACATCCAGGTCCTACAGCAGGTCTTAGAAAGACACAAAGAATACAATATGCCACTGTGCTTGACTTTTATCGATTATGAAAAAGCATTTGATTCAATCTCAAAGCGAGCTATAATGGATGCATTGCTTAATCAAGGTGTAGAGAAAGCCTATGTAAATCTACTGGGATCAACATATGATGAAGCTGCAGCGGCAGTCCATCTTGACGATCTTGAGGTTGGAATAAATGTAGAGCGGGGCGTACGGCAGGGTGACACAATATCGCCTCTTCTTTTCTCTGCCTGCCTGCAATAAATGTTCCGTAATTCCGTAAGAATTGGGAACATGATGGAATAAGGATTAATTCTGGACTAGATACCGCTTTATCGCAAACGTCCATGGAGAAGACCGAAAACACCGTGGACTGGTGACATTATTAAGTAAAAGTATATTGGGCCCGAATGACAGAGGAGAGCTCAGGACCGCGAGAGTTAGCATGCTGAGAGCAGTAGCATGCTGAAGAGGCCTTCATCCGGCAGTGGATTGATACAGGTTGAGGATGATGATATTACATATAATAATAACAGAGAAGTACATTGCAGAGGATTACATATAGATTTTTTTTTATTGAAAGTTGATTTGGTACTCACATTCCTTCTTTTTTACTTTATTCAGTTACTTAAAATACCTTTATATTGTGGACCATAAAGTTTTAAACTTTGTGGTTGATACCTGGAGAATTTATTTGGTCCATGTGATAACAGGTCCTTATCAAAGTCCACAGTGCCTTCCAGATTTTATAAAGTCGAAAAGATTGAAGTTAGCATAGCACATTTTGCTCCCCTGTCCTTGTAGGCTGCTCCATTTTTTTTTATTATTTAACAATAAGCAAAATAAATATCCATATATTTAACTAGAATATAGGTTATGTTATATCAAATTAAATTCTTTTCAGTAGATGGCTATAGTTTTAAATTTGAAGAAAACTAAAGGGGTACATTGATTAATATTGGTTCTTTTATTAAACTCTAAGAGATTGGTTGGATGGATCTGATGTTAGCATCATCAGATGATTTAATTTAATCCATCAATTATATTAATTCATTTATCTCAAACGTAATTTGGTGTTTACTTGATAAATCCCTTTGAATTTAATGTTTCACTCGGAATGTTCCAATAGAAGAATTGATTGGTTCTTTTGTTACAGAAAAACAATGATATACCTGGCCTGGGTCAGCACCTACCTGAAATGTCTGAAGCAGAAGGTTTAGGAGTATTGATGCGAGGTCACCAACCCATGGTCAGCATCGTCAACAATCGGAAGAGGAACGTGAAACTGATGCTGGCCCAATGCAGAAATAAAGGCATCAAGGGATCCTTGGAAACCGCCGTTACAATGGACGATGTTAGTGCTCTAGTAGACGTTCTAGGAGTCATCAGTGGAAGATCGTAAGTTGCATGGCAAATTGAAAATGAACACATTGTGAGGATTGATTATTACAGCTCCAATTGGAACTTGGACATATGCGTGATTGTTTTACCGAAGCTAGTGGATCTTATTCAGAGCAAATATGAACAGTAAGTACATGATTATACAGAACATTGATTTAATTCTAATGATATATTTAAAGTTAAGAACTTTGATTTTTTTGTTGAATTATTTAAAGGTGGTATCAATTATCATGAGATTTGTTCGGAGATTTTAAAAGCACCTCTTAAACACATTTGACTATCTAAAAGAAATAAATTTTGTTGTTTGCATTTTGTCTATATTTTTATTAACTATATTTTCCATAAAGAATCTAAGACATGCGCTTCTCTTCTTTTTCCTTCAATGGCATCTGCTCTGATGAGTTGATCTTCTCTCTCTCTTATCTCGCTGAGTTAGAGGCATTATTGGACCAAGATTCATGCCAAAACTCAAGAGGAGCTCGCTGAAACCTTGGGAGGGTGACTCAACAAACGATTTCAAACTATCTCAAGGCCTGGGTATGGTGCAAAACAAATAAATTGGGTTCCGTAACAATAAGTACTACTTATGTTTTGAAAAGAATATAACTCCATGTGCCTCTTGTCAATCGATGCTATCTTTCGATAACCACTGTTCGAATTTTTTATACCTTATATTGGCAATTTTATTTGCGTACACTTCTGTTTATATTAAAATGAGTCTTATGGCAAGGACCAAAAACATTTTGTACAGAACTAACCTTTTGACTATCAAAAGGTTGAATAAATTATACTCGTTGGTTCATATTGTACTAAGTCACTTTCTTCTACTGCAGTCATTCAATTAACAAATGTCATGAAAAAACACAGCTATCAATTATACAAATATATTAAATTGTCTGTAAATACTAAATTAATTATGGATAAAAAGCCAACGTTCAAAATATATATTGATGTCGACTTCCGGTATTAAGCTTTCGAAACTATGACTAGTTGGAAATATCGATCCCTGTATATGCCACTCATAAGCCAGTTGCGCCATCTCTTATATAATTTGCAAAGTTTTCAATCCACATAGATTTCTACCTATTTTTGTTTGATTTTTATCGTATAGATCAATATCTCGATTTTTCATGTTCGTTATCCATTTTTATTTCTTAGGGGAATGAAATAAACGTTGGGAATTACAAATGTTGAAGTTAATTTGTAAATAATAGAAAAAACCAAAACCTAGAGTCGTTTGATAAACTACTAATGGGAACTTGGAAATATAGATACCTTTATAAGCTACCGTAACGCCTGTGTTGCCATCTGTTGTATCAGTTGCCTACCAAGAGTACATATAGATTTTTGTTATATTTGTATAATACAGATGGAGCTTCATGCTCGTCCTCGAATTTAAATTTTTAATAAATAAAAATTCGGAATTGCAAATGTTGAAATTAAATTTTTATAAAAAGAAAAAGGCAAAAACCGATAGTTGTTTGGAAAAATACTAATTAAGACATTGCGATAGGCGATTTTAATATTCATTAAAGATATTCGGTGTCACAATTCATTTTTTTTGTTCGTTGATCCTCCGATTGGTATTCAGGATATGTGTTGTTTAACTTGTTCTGTTGCAATGTTTAATTACTTGTTATTAATCGATCCTCAGGTCAAAATACTCGTACCTACAATTGTTTTTCAGGTTTTATTCCTGTTTCATTTGCAATTCATCGCATTGGGATGCGAAAAGTGTTTTTTGAAAGGTCTTAATTATTAACGATTTGTATATGTAATAAGCTGTAAAGGTTATTGTTGTTTGTTCAGTTTGGCTTTTGAATAAAAGCGATTTTATTGATTTAAATGAAATGCTGGGGCAGAATATTGTCATTAAGACTGATATAAATATTAGTTATTAGTTATTATTAAGTTTTTTCCCAGTCTGTAGCTCTCAAGCGTTTTCATTTTTCGTATTATTTTCATTAAAAAATCCTAAGGCATTACTTTTTGAACTTCCTTCGTATAAAAACAATAACATCAAATTAGTTACTGGATGTTTTCAGAAGTTTTGTTTATGCCCCTAACGAACTTTCTACTAAACTAAAAAAAAATCTAATAAAATACTATTTGAATGTTTATTTCTGTCCGATGGACTCGTCAGCTGTTCCACACAGGAAGACCGAAATTGTAAAAAAAGTTCAAAATGAACTGGTACCGGAAAAGAGTAATTAGGACCAGAGTGCGGGAGTTTCTACAAAGGGTAGCACGGGCGTGCGTCCCTTTTCCGAATCGGTGACGATCGATCGATCGATTTGTCAAAGAAAAAGAGTTGGACCTCGTGATTTATTTCGGTGCCCCGGTTCGTTACAGTAATGCCGGGGGCGGGGGCTGTTGTTATCGTCGCATAATGGCCGTGTCTAGCGATACGCGTGCCGTGCGCTTATTCAAATTGGCGCGCGCGTCAAATTGCACCATTTTAATGGGACATTTGACGCTTCCAATCGTTGCTATAATTATTTCGGTTTATTCAAATAAAAGGAGAGGGTTTTTGAAGATGTATGTGTAATTTTAATGTAAATTGATTTCATTACTACAACTACAACTACTTTACTACAACTAATTACTACAACTTTACAACTAAAATATCTAACGTTGTTTTGAAATATGTCAAGTAATTTTTTTTTATTTAAAAAAAAAAGTATGTATTATATATGGAAAACGTATCTTTACATGAATCTCAGTGTCAAAATTGATTTTTTAAATTTCATTATGGTGGTTTAAAAAAAACATACTGCATTTCGAGGGAGTGTTCATCGTTGCCACGGCTTTCCTGTCATTATTTTTTCATCCACTCGTTTAGTGGTGGTCTTTTCACACTTATTTCTTCCTTTATAGGTCTCAGTTCAATTATCTTCTTGGTTCGTCATTTGTTGTTCTCGCTAAATGTCCGGTCCAGCTCTCCTTTTGTTTGCCTATGTCTTCAAGCATGTCTTTTATTTCAGTTTGTTTCCTGATCCATTTTCTTGTCTTTTTTTACCTGGTGTTTTTCTCTCTATGGATGTCTTTCTGCGTCATATTTTTCTTATTATTTGCTTTTGATTTCAATTTTTTCATTACATTAAGAGAGACAGCTTTCCGAAAACTAACCCTTCCGGTTTCAGCCTTGGAGAGATTTTTGCTTCTTGATTTTCGTAATTCAGCTTTATATTATGCCCGCATCTAAATAATCTATTGTTTCTGGGTTTACATCGTTTATTAATATAGGATCAATATTTTTGCCCTGTGTTGCTGTTAATTTTTAGTCCCACTCTTTGTCGCCTATATTCAGCAGTAATAGTATCAGATTATTATTTCTAATTTTTAGTTTTTACCGTGCCCACTTTTTCCTGTATTATCCACATAGGTGTTAATATTTTTGTATTAGGGCTTTCCCGCTAGGAATTCTTGCAAAACATAGTTTTTTTCTCCATAAAACAACCGTTTAAGTAAAAGTGCAGCCTATCTTCCAAGTTCTCAAAAGAAAAAGGAAGAAATATATATATATATATATATATATATATATATATATATATATATATATATATATATATATATATATATATATATTTATGATCGAAACATTGTGAACTGGGCCCGTGGAGAAAAGTATTAAAAAGCTAAGGAAGTTTACCCGTGCTCCACGTCGTGCTTTGCCATTCCTTCATCCGCCATCCAAAACGCCAGCAAGCATTTCCCAAGACCGGTTTCTGGCCTTAAGCCGTCATCAGTTGGGCTCAAGCTGGACACCTGAAGATGCTTGCGGCTAGGAGATGCTTGCTGGCGCTTTGGATGGCGAATGAAGGAATGGCAAATCACGGGTGAACTTTCTTAGCTTTTTAATAATTTTCTCCACGGGCCCAGTTCACAATTTTTCGATCATACCTGGTACTTACCCAAGGTTAGACGGGTCACGAACGGTTTCGCACAGTCTGACTGCTGCGAGCGTTACCTCAGGATGGCGTGGCTGCATGTGATTGCAGCCTCCATTCAACATGGTCAATTTAAATGGTCATGGCTTTAGTCGTTCCTTCATCCGCTCTGTGTCCAGCTTGGGCCGCTACTGATGACGGCTTAAGGCCAGAAACCGGTCTTGGGAGATGCTTCCTGGCGCTTTGGATGGCGGATGAAGGAATGGTATAGCACGACGTGGAGCACGGGTGTACTTCCTTAGCTTTGTAATATATATATATATATATATATATATATATATATATATATATATATATATATATATATATATATATATATATATATATATAGGAAATGACCAAAATTCTACAAGAAGTTTGGCGAACCGAACGGATTCCGGAAGATTGGAAAGATGCTCTAATCCATCCACTATATAAGAAAGGAGATAGAACTAATGTAAACAACTATAGAAGGATATCTGTTCGCCCAGTTTGTTACAAAATTCAATCTCAATGTCTACTAGACAGAGCACAGGGACAGTTAGAACCTAAAATTGGTGAATATCAAGCAGGTTTTCGACCGGCCAGATCCTGCCCTGAACAGATCCTGAATCGAAAGTTTATCCTGAGAGATCAAAAACTGTACAATAAAAATCTCACATCCACAATCAGTATATTTGTGGATTTCAAAAAAGCATACGATTCTATTGACCACGATTCTATATTCCAAATCTTGAAAGAACAAGAACTAGATCTGATAACGTTGGCTATTATTAAAGCAACACTAACTAACACAAGGTCAAAAGTTAAATTCATGGGTGACATCTCAGAGCTCTTCGAAATTAAAACTGGAGTGAGATAAAGAAATGGACTCTCGCCACTCTTATTTTACTGCGTTCTAGAAAAAGTAATACAGGAGTGGCGTGAAAAAAAGGCGGCCCTGAATATTGACCAGCCCATTAAACTGGGGAGCGCCCAGATCAGAATTGATTATCTGGCATTTGCTGATGGTCTAGCAATTTTGCCTCAAGATATATTAACGACACAAAAACACATTGAAATCCTAAAAGAAATAGCAGAAAAGGTACGACTCCAAATTTCCTTTGAAAATTCACAATATACCTTCAACAGACTAAGAACACCATTTCTAAAAACAAAATGTGGTAACATCAGACGAGTCACTCAATTAAAATATTTGGGTGAAATAATCATGGAAAACGGATTGGAAAAAGAGGCCAATAAGGGTAGATGTCAAAAAATGGAAACTGCATTGAGACTTACACAAAATGTTTACAACAAAAAATTCATATCTAAAAACAAAACTGAAACATTACAACATAGTTATTAAGCCAGAATGTCTGTATGGGGCAGAAACGCTCATTTTGAATAGAAAGAGAGACATCGAGGATATTGAGAAGAAGGAAGGAAAAATCTTAGGCCCCAAACAAATAAATAGCACAACATACCGACTTCGAGAAAACAAAGAAATCAAACAATACACAGATATACATAGCGATATGAGAAAAAGAAGACTTAAGTTTTACGGACACATAAAACGGATGAATCCGAGTAGGCTAACTAGACAAACAATCGAATTTTATGAAAATAGGAGTAGAGCTAAATTAGAAATAATTAAATGGATTGCTCTAATTAAAGCGGACCTAAGATCAGCAAATATTACACAAAGTGAAATTCAGGATACAGGCTGCTTCAAACACAAGGTTAACGTTTGGGAGGTTGGCTAAACAGAAAAATGTAGGTAGATTGGAACAACTTGGGTCTGACGAAAGGAAAAAAGCTCATAGCAATATAATGAAATCAGTATGGGCGCAAAGGAAGGCTAACAACAACAAACACCTCTAACTGTACTTCGCATAGTCCGCCAGGGCTCAAACGTGTATATTAATATTATGTGTATATATATATATATATATATATATATATATATATATATATATATATATATATATATATATATATATATATATATATATATATATATATATATATATATAGATGGTTTATATGTTTATTGTCCACACTGATGTCCATTTTCGGGCAATTTTGGTTTTTGAGAACAATTTCCAGTAGGGTTGAATCATTTACGCAACATACAGTCCTCATGCCGAACTTTTCTCTGCATGCAAAATGTATCTTTTATAAACTATTTAAGAACATTTAATGTCACGTAAATTTTACATGAATGTTGGATGGCGCAAAATCTGGGTTGTAAAGTGGACGTGGTACTTCAATTGACGTTTTGAAGCTTTTTCTTCGCTCGTTTGATATGTTGTTTAGTGCAATCCTGCTGTACAATTCCGATATTCAAAATTGAATTATTTTGTTTACAACACCGAATAATGGGTGCATTATTTAATCAAAGGCACATCATCGCATTCCTGCAGATCATTTTTATTTAAGTACAGACAGATCTTGGATGTTACGTACATATCGACTTTGTTGTTACATCTCTTCATTGGATGTTATGAACAATGTTTGTGTTGTCTTAAGTGAAAACTAAAAATCTGAACGATGGCTTCAAAATGTCCATATATTTTTTTAAATCTTGAAAATATAAAACTAGCGACAGTCATCAAGGCTATTGAGTAACTACACCTACAGCTTAAACTAGATTTTGATCTATTGCCAGCAACATCAGCATCCTCCTCAGTTGCCATCTTAAGTCTGCCCTTAATATTTAATTTATCCTTTTTCTTATATTAATTTCTCGAAAAATCTACCTACCGATTGACGAGTAGAAATTGGTCTTTCATAAAGGATCTGGCGTCATTTTTCACTCTTGCTTGTGCAAGCTATGATGTCATTTGACAATAAGTAATACACATCTGGATGATAGAATTATGGTAAACGAAACGCACGTATAGAAACTCCATTCGAACGAGTTAATTATTTAGTTGAAAACCTACTTGTATCAAGCCACACCCTTAATAAAGCGATATTTACGTGACGCACTTTACCGGCTCTAAATATTTATCTTTCAAAATGTGACGAGATGTTTTGTCATCCTGATGAACATATTTTATTCATCGAACGTCGCACCCCGTTGATCTCTCTTCAAAACTGTCACTCAACGCCTCATTAAATGGCCCTTCGGCCCTACTCCTCTCCCTTATCGAACTCTTTTCCTTTCTCCTGTACCTGTATTTGCATAAAACACATCGAAAAACTGTCGGCGCGGTATTGAAATTTTAAGAGGTCCTCGACGTTCACGTATCGAAGCAATACGACACCTAAATCGAGGTAGCGAGGGGGTAGTGAATAAATCGCAGATCGCGGGACGGTCATGGGAACGATTGGGGACCATCGAATCAGTTTTCATGGTTCTAAATGCAAAACGAGGATTTTTTTGCTCGCATTGACCCTTTACGGTCAGCGCGTTATTTATTCATGGGTGTGCAGGCGTGGCACGCGACCTGGTAATTTAACGGCTGACGTGTGTCCAATACCAAGACCTAATATCGAAGGATAGAGTTGTATGAACAGTGAATTGTACAGTGGTAAATTTTCCGAATAGCTGGTTAATCCTTGAATATTAAGATGATTTTGTTACATGTGAATATTATTGAGTTGTTTCATAGGGGCTCACCATTTTTTAATTATTAATAATAATAATAATGCTAATAAATGTCTTTATTAATTAATTAAATGTTAATGGAAAGGGTGAAGTCTAGCTCAATTCCCGAAAGTGAAGGTGAAGTCTAGCCAATTACAATACATACTACTAGACTTAAATACAGTATATAAACATAAACTAACATTCTGTAGATAAAAATACAAATAATATCAACGTATATGTGCGAAAATAAAACACCCAAACAAAAACAATTAATAACATATAATAGCTCAGCCCATATTCAAAATTACAAAACAATAATACAAAAGAAAATATCTAAGATTCGTCAATGAAAAATGAAGATAATCATAAAATATCATACAAGGCTCTATCTCTGAGCTGTTAGCAGATATTTTTTAAATTTCTAATCTGATGTGCTTTCTGTAAGCTCTACTTAGAGAATTAAACAATTTAGCAGCATTATAGCTGAAAGAACGTTGAAACATGGCTGTGCTATAGTATGGCACCATAAGAAGGGCACTGTGACGAAAGTATGAATCTAACAAATGTCATTATTAATTAATTAAATATTAATGGAACAGACGAAGTCTAGCTCAACAAGCCACTCAGACTGAACCCGTATTCAAAAACCAATTACAATACATAGTACTAGACTTAAATAAAGTATATAAACATAAACTAACGTTCTGTAGATAAAAATACAAATAATATCAACGTATATGTGCGAAAATAAAACACCCAAACAAAAACAATTAATAACATATAATAGCTCAGCCCATATTCAAAATTACAAAACAATAATACATAAGAAAATACCTAAGATTCATCAATGAAAAATGAAGATAATCATAAAATATCATACAAGGCTCTATCTCTGAGCTGTTAGCAGATATTTTTTAAATTTCTAATCTGATGTGCTTTCTGTAATCTCTACTTAGACAATTAAACAATTTAGCAGCATTATAGCTGAAAGAACGTTGAAACATGGCTATGCTATAGTATGGCACCATAAGAAGGGCACTGTGACGAAAGTATGAATCTAACAAATGTCATTATTAATTAATTAAATATTAATGGAACAGACGAAGTCTAGCTCAACAAGCCACTCAGACTGAACCCGTATTCAAAAACCAATTACAATACATAGTACTAGACTTAAATAAAATATATAAACATAAACTAACGTTCTGTAGATAAAAATACAAATAATATCAAAGTATATGTGCGAAAATAAAACACCCAAACAAAAACAATTAATAACATATAATAGCTCAGCCCATATTCAAAATTACAAAACAATAATACATAAGAAAATACCTAAGATTCATCAATGAAAAATGAAGATAATCATAAAATATCATACAAGGCTCTATCTCTGAGCTGATAGCAGATATTTTTAAAATTTCTAATCTGATGTGCTTTCTGTAAGCTCTACTTAGAGAATTAAACAATTTAGCAGCATTATAGCTGAAAGAACGTTGAAACATGGCTGTGCTATAGTATGGCACCATAAGAAGGGCACTGTGACGAAAGTATAAATCTAACAAATGTCATTATTAATTAATTAAATATTAATGGAACAGACGAAGTCTAGCTCAACAAGCCACTCAGACTGAACCCGTATTCAAAAACCAATTACAATACATAGTACTAGACTTAAATAAAGTATATAAACATAAACTAACGTTCTGTAGATAAAAATACAAATAATATCAACGTATATGTGCGAAAATAAAACACCCAAACAAAAACAATTAATAACATATAATAGCTCAGCCTATATTCAAAATTACAAAACAGTAACACAAAAGAAAATACCTAAGATTCATCAATGAAAAATGAAGATAATCATAAAATATCATACAAGGCTCTATCTCTGAGCTGATAGCAGATATTTTTTAAATTTCTAATCTGATGTGCTTTCTGTAAGCTCTACTTAGAGAATTAAACAATTTAGCAGCATTATAGCTGAAAGAACGTTGAAACATGGCTGTGCTATAATATGGCACCATAAGAAAGGCACTATGACGAAGGTATGAATCGTGGATAATTCGTCGAAAACCCAATTTATACTAAGGCAAAGTGGAGAGGACGTAATCATTAAGCGCCCAATAGTCGATAGTAAGCATTATTTAAATAGAGTCCATCTTTAACCACCCCAAATCAGTTATTTTTCCCGAAACGTGATCATACTCACGTAAACCAAATACAAAGCGGCAACAAGAATTTTGGATCTTCTGAAGATGCGGGTTTCATCTAAGCAAGGAAAATATAGAGTGATACAGTAACGTAATTTCGACATTACAAAACTTTCACATAGTGTTAGCAGATGTTAGCATGTCTAGCAGAGTATAAAAGTTTTAGGCTAGCATAACTTTGTCGTGTCAAATAAGTTATATGTTTACAATAGCGTAACTTTTCGTCTGCAAATAAACCCAAAATTTTTGTGCAATTTACAATTTGGATTTTTTGCTGATTAATGTACAGATTTATTTGAAAACATAGAAACTGCATTTTCTGATTTGAGCTGAAAATTATTGCTTTAGATTTGGTAGGGTTCAAATGTAGGCAATGATTTGCAGATAATGCAGAAATGTTGCAACGATCTTCAATAATGGTTTTGGCTGCACGTTCATAATACACGAACTGCTTGTACAGCTGTGTGTCATCCGCAAAAAATGTGGATATACAATTTACAATAACTGTCTGTAGATCGAAGGTATAAATTAAGAAAAGCGACGGACCCAATACAGATCCTTGAGGTACACCAGAACTTGTATTCAAGCTTAAAGCTAACAGGTTATTTAAAAATGTCCTTTGAGTACGATTGCTCCAGTACATATGTTGAAATTTCAGTGATATGCCAATATATCCACATTTAGCAATAAATAAAGCATGATTAACTGTATCAAATGCCTTACTAATATCCAACAAAACCAGACCGGTTGCTTTTCCATCATCCATAGATCGACAAACATCGTCACATAGAGAAAGCAAGGAAGTTTCCGTACTATACCTCTTTCTAAAACCAAATTGAGTAGCAGAAAGTGTATTAATATTAGTTAAATACTCATTAATTTGGGTATACACAGCCTTCTCCAGGGTCTTTGACAAAGTCAACAACGAGCTAATTGGGCGGAGATCGCCAATCTCAGACGGATTAGATTTTTTAGGAAGAGGAAATATCCTCTTTCCACATTGAATGGAAAAAGCCACACAAGAAACAACAGTTTATGATAGATATAAATACTTGTCAATAGCAGGCATGCATAGTTTTATCATCTGTAAAGTTAAAACCATCAGATCCTTTGGCATTAATTACAAAATTTATCGAAAAAAACAACAATTATAACAACAAATTAATCAATCAATATTCTCTCAATTCAGTCAATACCTCTCGATCAATTTATTGATGCCGTTTCGCCAGAAATCCCAAGAAAGTTACGTCCTTCATTTGATTGAGCAGCGAGCGGAAAAGGTGATAATCGGTTGACTTAGATCTGGAGAGTACGGCGGATGCGGAAGATCATTCAGGGCCTCCTTGACGATCTTTGCTATATGGGGTCGTGTATTGTCGTGGAACAAGATGACTTGTCCTTTTCGATCGGGTCGTTTCAGTTGAATAACCTCATTTACTCAGTGCTCAAGTACTCAAAATATAACAAATATTTTTCTTATAAAAATAATTTTTCTTATTAAAAATATTCAAAAGACACGGATTTTTTCCCACTCACATAGAACACGGAAAAAAATACAGGGGCGAAGTTTGGAGAATAAACCGTATACGATAAAATCTCCCAGACCAACTCGGTGGTAGTTTCCAGACTCCTTTTTGCTGTACGTGGCTGTCCTGAAAAATATACGAGGATTGCAATTTAGGTATCCGGAATAATAAATAAAAACAAATATTTTTCATTGAAAATGGTTTTATGTTTTTCGAAATATTCTTCGCGATGATCGATACACTTTTCAATACTTTGGAACCAATTTTGTTTGTCGTTTTTTCTTATTTCTTCAAACACTTCTGGCAAACAAATGGTTGTATATTATTCAGAATTGACCGTTCTACAATTATCTAGTTGCACTGAAGCTCCATGTTCATTTATTACAAAAAACAGACGACCATTGCTTCGAAGTGCTTGCGCGAACTTTTGTTGGGTTTGGCTCACTTTGAAAGATCCGTACAGTCGACTGCTGTTTACTTTCGGGCTCATACGTAAAAATTCAAAATTCGCCACCTTTATAGATGTTATACATGGCTTTGGACGCACCACGATTGTATTTTTTGGGCATTTCGGTGCATCGATTGTAAAATTATGCGGAATTCAACGCGCACAAAACTTTTCGACGGCTAAATGTTCATCTAAAGAATCAATCAAATGTTCATCTAAACTAGTAGACAGATTGTCATGAAACTTTGACACATGACGTTTGAAGGTTGGCACAATCGACCACTGGTAACGATTTTTCGTAAGTGACGCCATTTATATGTCGGACCGGACACTTATTGACCGATGTGTTATAGAAAGCGTCGTAATTTTAATGGCATCAGTGTTCTAAGATTGAAGCAGTTTTTTAAACGTATTTTTTTTTTAATTTCAGGTACATGACGTTAGGCTGTGACATCATCAAATTAATACTCAAACATTTCGGTCCTGTCATAAGGAACAACATCAATTCGCCTGTTGGTTCTTTTGGCGTGGACATACCTCGGGAGGAACGCTACCAAAAATCGGTCAAATGTCACGAGATGTTGTCACAACTTCGCAACTGCATCGCCAAGAAGTTGTCCTTACCGGGTCGGGTCAGTCTCTGTTTCCGAGAGGTGGAGTCGCTGATGGCCCTGTCGCTGGACTGATGAAGGGCCTCGGGAGTGTGTCGGTGTAGAATACGACGGCTATCGAGACCTGTACGGTTCTTGGAGCATGTGCCCGAGCAAAAGGCCAGATGGGAAGGCGATTAAAGTCGATGTTGGCGAAGCTGCAAACTAATCAGTGGTCGATGGCTTAAATTATCTAAAGTAACAAATAAAAATGAAACTATATTTTTGATTATCTACATGACAAGTATTTTTAAGACTTAAAAAGTTCCGTCCATAGTTATATCGCTCCTCATTGCTCCCCATATATATAAAGAAACAACAACCTTGTAGATTTTGTATTTTTCACACTTTTATCCAACCTTTTAATTTTTTAATTATTTTTTTTACTGTTTTTTTAAATGCTTTATTTGTCTCAACCTGTATGTAAATTCATGAACGAAGGGAACTTTTTTGAACCACAGTGTATATTTTATCTTGCCGGCTCGTAGGATTTTTTAGAGTTCGTTTTTTTCAGCGACCAATACTCCATTTTGTGCCATTCGTGTTGGTTCAATTTTTTTTTAATTATTATATAAAAAAAACTGTTTTAGATTTTACCTAGTGACAACTGTACTGTAACACGAGATTGATCTGTAATGTTTATAAAGAAAATAATAAACAATTAACAAAAACTTCTTGTTTTTTTTTTTTTATTTTACAGCCTGTCCTTGACGTGAAACGCTAAACTCAAAAAGATTTACCGTTAAACACCAAATTACTTAAAACTCAAAGCTATTCACCACTAAATCACTTTTTTTAAAGCTCTCGATGCACGTTTCGCTGACCATGTTAGCATCATCAGGAGATGATTTAATCTTAAGATTTAATCATAAAAAAAGTGATTTGATATTTAATGGTGGTAGGTTAGGTTTCAAGAGAAGAATTGACCAAATGACTTATTTTCAACTTCTCGACGTGCATTTCACTAACCATGTTAACATCATCAGGATCAATTCAATTCAAATTGAATCATTTCCTGATGCCGTTAACATGTTTTGCGAAACACGCGCCAAAAAGCTGAAAATAAACGTTTTGGCGTTCATCAGCAGATGATTGAATCTTTTTGAGTCCTCTCCTGATGATACTAACACGGTTGTCGAAACGCGCGTCGGCAAGCTGGAAATAAGTGATTTGGTATTTAGTGGCAAATCTCTTGGAGCATCATCAATAGTTGATTCAACCTAATCGAATCATCTCCTAATGATGCTAACTTGGTTATATAACGCGTTATAGAATAGTGAATTGGTGTTTGGTGGTAAATATTTTGCAACATCAGTAGACGATTCAAGCTAATTGAATCGCCTCCTGATGATGCTAACATGGTTATCGAAATGCGCGTCGACAAGCTGAAAATCAATAATTTGGTGTTTAGTGGTAAATCTCTTGGAGCATCATCAGTAGACGATTGAATCTAATTGAATCGCCTCCTGACGATGCTTACATGGTTAGCGAAACGCGCGTCGAGAAGTTCAAAATAAGTAATTCAGTGGGAAAATGGAGAAGTATCAGGACGATTCAATCTTTTTGAATCTTTCCTGATGATGCTAACATGGTTGGAAAGTTGCGTCGAGAAGTTTGCAGGAAGTGTTTGGTGGCATATCTCTTTCACTTAGCAATTATTTTTTATTCAAAATTGATTTTTGTGAGTCAACATAACAACGAAACTAGTCATAAAATCTTTGAAGCTTTTCATCTACTCATTTTTGGAAATCGAATCTAAAACTATGATCGAAACTTAATGGAGGTCTAAAGTCACATCCAATCTTTGCCAATTTCAGATTTGGGAATAGTCAGATGGTAAGTCACAAAGTCAAACTGCATTCCGTACGTCAGTGCAGCCAATGATAATGTAATAAATGAACAAATATTAATATCTAAAAATGTCCACTATATTTAAAATTGCATGTATAACCATTGTTTCGACACACACCTTTTTCAAATACAAATTCAATTTAATACAATCAATTTTTACAATACAATCCGGTCAATAATATCAAAAATGCAGCATTCAAAACAATATAAATATTGCTTTTAAAACAAACAATAGTCTAGGACGCCTCATTAAAAACACTAAAAGTTAAACAAATAAACCGTATAAATTGGACAGGCTGGAAGAGTTAGAAAAGCATACTTTCAATGACAATTTTATTATGTTACATAATGAGAATAAATCCAAAAAATTAAATCTTTTAGAGCGCCTAGAAATTAATAAAAGAAATTTTTTTTATATTTTGTTAAATAACTAGCTAGACTTGAATGGTTCACCGTTATTAAACTTATATTACCCTCCTAGACGTTAAGAAAAAATGGATTTTCCCACTATCATATTTTATGGTATTATTACGTCGATGGACACTTTAGATTGTAATTACTTTTCTCAATGTTAGTTTAGCATAATTTGTATTTGAAAAAGGCACTGTATATCGAAACAAGCACTTCCAGTCTTCTGAAGAGGTCAAAAATTGAATCGATTCGTAGGTCTCTTGAAAAGATGACCAGTTTTTTTTTCAACACGGGATTCGAATGCTGCCTGAAAGATGGGAGAAAGTAGTGGCCAACGATGGACAACACTTTGAATCATAAGTGTATAACCAATTTTTTACAATCTGAGTCTTGAAATAAAAAAAAAACTGCCGGAGTAAAGTTGTATACCTTTTATAATATCACCAATTTCAATTTCCCTGTAGAACGAATTTTCCTCTACTATCTAACTCTAACTGTTGATAGAGACTCGACCAGAATTAAAAGAACAAGGTGATCCACAGCAAACGGACGTATTTTAAAGAAATATGGCTCCATTAATGAGAAAATAGTATTGCAACTGGGGTTTCAACCTGACGTCCCATCATTTCTTCTACAGAAACCTTCGGTGTTAAACATTAAATTCGAAGAGATGGTCCACTAAACACCAAATCACCAGCGATGCGCGTTTCGCCATGTTAGCATGTTAGCATCATCAGGATATGACTCAATCTGATCATAATCAGTACCAAAATTAAGAATATTGTGGATTTTGGTAATGATTTCGAGCCGTCCTGAAAGGTTTATCTTCAACTCCTCTACCACCACTAAAGTTCTTGTACCAATGAAAACATTTTTTTAACATATCTTCATTATTCTAACAATTCTTTAGCATTTTTAAAGCATCACTACAAGAAATTTCAGTTCTAGGCATAATTTAATGCAATTCGTTACTCGATAAATTTAATAATTTTAAAAAATGGCAATAAAATGTTCTAACAATTACAAAAGACTCTGTAATTTATAACTTAACATACGAAATTACATGAAAATTCTCTCAGATGTCAGTCATACCAATTAAAAAAATAACAAATACGTAAAGCCCATAAATGTTTTAAAACAAAAGTCTTTTTACTTTTTGATTAGTCGTACATCCAAATAAGAAACTATCACAAAGTTCTTTATAATAATAAAATAAACAAAACTTTTTCGCAAAATATGAGCGATAATTTCCATAATAAAATAAATTACTTCAATAATCAAAGTATTGGTCATCGTTAGCTATTATTTTTTCCTACGTTTCTGTCAAAGAATGGATTCTGCGCCAAAAGAACTTTTGGTTTTTTGAGGCCAACCATTCGTCAAGCCAAATTTTCACTTCTTCGTCACAATGTATGTATTGTTCTGAAAGTCCGTGCTGTATCGATCGAAATATCTGATAGTCTGAAGAAGCTAAATCAGGTGAATGCGACGGACGGAGTAAGACGCCCCTTTTAACGTTTTCCAAAGGTTTTTTTTACACTTTTTTCAACATGGGGCCAAGCACTGCCATGTTTAAAAAGGACGTTATCATGTCTTTGGGCGTATTCTGGTCGGTTTTTTTTACAGCAGTTTGTAACACACAGCTCCCCTACTATCCCAATCAAATACACAGCAAAGCCTTCTTTCCATGTATATATACGCACTGGTTATGATGTTGAAGACTAGCCTGGATCTATCTATGATTTTTTGCGCTTTGGGTTATCAAAATAGGTCCACTTTTCATCACCTGTTACAATTCTATGCAAAAACCTTTTCTCTTCTGTCTGGCAAGCAAAATTTCACAAATAATTCATACCTTTCAATCTCTCTGTCGATTCATGTAGAACCCATTTTCCTTCCTTCAGGATCTTTCCCAATGCATGTAAACGTTCGAAAATTGTGGATTGGGCAACATTCAATTCTTCTGCCAATTGTTTCAACGTACGGATTGAGTCTTCGTCGAATAATGCTTACAAATTTGCATCTTAAAACTTTTTCGGCTGATCCTTGTCTTTTCTATCAAAATCACTTTTAAAGCCTTTAAACCATTATTCACAAGTTTTTTGGGTTAGAGCATCTTCACCATAAACTTCAACTAACAGTCGATAACTTTCAGCAGCCATTTTCTGCAAATGAAAGAAGAATGATTAGCGTCTTTAACAAGAGTATGCTCGTTTAGGGTACGTACTCGACAACTAGTTTAGAAATTATAGATAATGACAGGAAAATTAAAACGGTTTTGGCCCTTGGAACTTACTGAGGTAATCAGTATGGCCCTAAGACTGGAAAGTTTGGAAACCTCTGATCTATACCAATATATCAATAACGCCATCTCTTAGTAAGATTGCCATTATTAACTGAAACACCTATTACATCGTCTAAAATCTCAATCCCCTAAAAAAATAATATACCATATCTTTCTAAATAATTCTTTCAGAAATGCAAACAAAACCTACGGAGAAAAAAAACAGACTATTTATTCATAGGGCATATCTCTTATTTAAATTCGTAGTTTAGCGCATTGAAAGTGTTTGCCTATGGGCTTACGGCAATTTCTGAAACTCGAGCTTCGGGTTACGGGGATTTGCGCCACGAAAGGGTACAAAACCGTATCGCCCCTCGTTCGATAAACAACTTTTAATCTTGTCGGGGATGTCGTCATATTTCACGCGATTAAAATATTAAAATTATCGGAATAATCTAAATAAAACTCCGTCCCTCCAAAAAATGTACCATCATTCATATCATTGTTATTTGGAAAATTAAATATAGGTATATTTGTTTTAATTTTAATTTGTTTAAATATTTTAAGAATGCTTCAAGTTTAGGCAATTGTTGTATTATGTACTGAAACACATTTAAAACTGTTGTCTTGTCGTAGCAGAAGAACCCTATAGAGCGCCCACATAGAGTATGAGAAAAAGTTTGGTCGTATCAAATGTTTTCCCTACGATCCGACCATACCTCGAATTTGCATCGAAGGCGATAGGCGATGCAACTCACCAAACACTTTCAGAAAGGCGGAATATAAACTTATTTTCTGTTTCTATCTACTATCCTCAGTAAAAAAAAACAATTCTGGGGAGAATTCAAACCGTATTCTGAAGAGAAATCTCTTCATCTTGGTACGTTAACAACCAAGATGCCTGGGACTCCCTTGAAATTGACAGCTATAAAAAAGGTGTCATGAAATTATTTCATACTTTCATTCTTTCCTTCTATCTGATCTAAGAAGTAGCTTTTAATTTCGAAAGCCTAATTTAAACCCATGATAAATTAATTCTTTTTCTTATTATTCTCCATGTCAATTTCACTTACGTCAAACCACTTACTTGTTGTAACATAGGATTGCAGATAGTAAATAATGCGGCGAAATTTAAAAAAAATTGTTGATTCCTTCAGTTGTACTTGAAACCAGTCGAAGTGATGAAGGGTATATGGTTAGAAATCAGTCTTAAGAGAGAGTCTGGTGTAAGAAGAATGGAAGAGGTAACGGTGCATAGGTTGCTATATCATGTAAATAAGATGGTTGGGCCAAAAAATCCCAATTAAAACTTAACAATTTTTCTTTGATCTTGAATGAAACGTGTGGTCACTGAAACATGGCTCCTTACTTGTTTATAGAGGTGTGTAGTTCGCGAATGAACTAGTTCAAATGAACAATTCTCTGTAGTGAACTAGTTCGTCATTACTTAAAAACCTCGTTCCCTACTTCACCGCGAAGGAGGCGGATATTCGAAAAGCAGCATCCAAAAGTAAAGAACTTGATTGCCAGCTACTGCAAATGAAAAGCATTATTACCATTTTTCCATAGTTGAAGACTCAAAATTTATCAAACTAATGCAAATAACTGTCCCAGGCTATAAAGTGCAAAGAACACTAAGCGAAGGTCTTATGCAACGGGTCTACAATAAAACAAGAGAAAATATTCAGATTGATCTGCAAATAAAAGAGCAAATGATGGAAAATATCTAAGAACTTTCCGAACAATTCAATATAATATTTAAATTGGTTGATGATAAAAAAAATAATTTAGTTAGATACTTTACAGAGTACACAAAATTATTTTTTGGAACAGAAATTCCCAGAACTGTTTTGTGAGGTATGATAAATTACAGAGAAAATAATTTTTTTCAGCTTATGTCGTGCTTTTTCGTTCCTTTTCTACTGGTATTAAAACCATCTATTACCCAATGGGTATTGTTTTCAAAGAATGTCCAGATATGCCCTTTTTCCTTCGTTTCTTATCAGTGATTGAGTTTTTTAGCTGCACGTGGGTGAAGGCGGGTCAACCGGGCGTTTTTAACATGACAAAACGAGAGAACAAGGCAGAAACGACGGCCTGATACAGGGAAACTATTAGAGATGGATACAGGACCGTATTAAAGATATACATTGTTTTTGATTTAAAATAATCCACATCTTTAATTGTTTACCAATATTTATAGGTTTTCAAAAACAAGACCCTTTTCGAATTTTTGTGTTTATATTCTTAAGTATAATCAGGAAAAATACCACACAGAGAGAGAATCACCTTCTTCTTTTTTTTCTTCGTATTCTTCTTTACAGAAGAGTCATGACCTATGGAAACTCATTCGGTTTATATCCTTTTCGGACTACTCCTCGCCAGCGTTCTCCAATTCTGACTTTCTTGAATGCAACCTCGACTCTCTTCTTCGTATTCTTCTTTACAGAAGAATCGTGACCTATGGAGACTCATTCCGCTTACGTCCTTTTTAGACTATTTTTCACCAGCGTTCTCTAATTCTCGCTTTCTTGATTGAATATTGGAGAGATAAGCCAATTAGGTCTTGAATTCGGTCTATTTATATTTTTAAAGCTCTGCCACGTGATCCATCCATCCGTCCCTGTACCATCGGTCCTTCTAGGTTACTGCCATAACTGCATTCAACATGGCTGAAAAATCTTCGTTCAAAGAAGAAGAAGTTAACGAATAATTTAAGATAGTCTTGGGGGTTCATTAATTTCTTCAATAATGGATGCGTTTGTTCACCTGACTGTCCACGGAATTCGAAGGTTCAAATGCGCAAGACCTCAATACCCTTTGTTGCCTTTTATGCCTTGTTTTTTTTTTAATGGTTTTAATGTGTCAACGAGATATATCAATACTGGAAAAACTAAGGTTTTTACTATCTGTTTCTTTGTATCCTGTGTTATATCCCTATCATTACTACTCTGCTTCTTTCGTATAAATGATATTAAGCCAGTCAGGTGATCTGATACTCCCTTATCCCTCGACCTGGGATAAAACTCGAGCCTCGACACCTACGGATAAAAAATGATTATAGATTATGAGATGAGAGATGACATTCTTAAGTATATCTTGATTAAGTATTTAATTATTTAAGTCTTTATCGTTCAAGATATTCATTGTTGCCTTTTTATGTAGTAATATAGGGACTGTTCCAATGCTACTTATTTCAGGTTTTTGGGATACTTTGGTTATGAAGGCACATATTTTAGAGATAATTAATTATGTCGAATTGTGAGTCTTCTAATTTTATAGCCTCAATAACCACACCATCTTATTTTAGAACTCTCTGGTTCTCTGGATAGAGGGCCTGCGCACCATTTCGGATCGTGCTGCAAAACTCCATGGCCTAAGCGTCAAAGTGCTTTTACATCCACCGTTATTCATCAGATTTGACTCCCAGCGATTACCTCCTCTTCCTAAACCTAAAATGGTGTGCTTGACAAAGTTTTACTTCAAATGATGAGGTCAAAGCTAAGGTAAGCGCATCGCAAGTCGATGATCTAAATATATTGAATTAGAAAGTGACTACGTTGAACAATAATGGTGGTATATACTACGTTGAACAATAATACCGTGGTAGAATAACAGGCCAAAATAATTGATAAACAAAAAAAATTTTGTTGTTATTTATTGACGAATTTCTTGAAGTCGGCTCTGTATGTATGCCTATCACTCCCCCTTTAATCCTTTGATATAAATCAAGTGTGCGTTGCCAATCGATCATTTTTTATTTTCGTCAAAAATTGATGTATCATTGCCGCTAAATGGGATACAGAACGCTGTTCTCTCGCTTTTTTTTTTAATATAAAAAGGATTTGTTTTTTACGGTCGATATCGGCACCCTGAAATTGAAATTGCGACTCCCGTTACATGGTTCCGACATGGGTTGTCGGATACTTATCGAAAATGTATCTGAAAGAGATGTGAAATAAACCAGATAAACTAGATGCAAATTCATCTGAGACTGATGAAAAGTCAGTCAACCAAGGAACGTCTTTTTTGGTTTTGTGAAAGTGAATGGATGGATAATTGTTCTTTATTTTAAAGAAAAAACTTTTAACTATTAGTATACTGAATTTATCGTTAACTTAAAGAAAATTTGTTTGTTAGTGAAGCTCAGGTCAAGAAATATTGTTTCTGATTCAATTAAGATCCAATATAGATTTATTTATAATATATTTCATCGTGGATTTTCCTCAACCCAAATGTGGCAATTTTGTGTATTAACTTAGCCACCAATTTCAAAATGTTTTTGAGAAAAATAATTTATTTATTTTTTGATCCAATTGGGCACTGCACGACGTTTTAAATAGACCAGGGGCTTTAGTTCTTTGTAATTTAGATCTTATTTGCCTTCAGAGCTAAATTCTTTCGAAAAATACGTCACGTTATGGATTTACTCAGTCCAAATTGTTGTGAACATTGACTAATAGAAATTTCTATGTCTTCAACAACATTTTCACGTACCAAATCAATATGCTCTCGTGAAAGTCCACTATGACTATATATTACTCTTCTTTCATCTTCCACCGAACCAGTTTCTTGAAATTTTTTAACAATTCGATTGATAAGGCTTTCAGATTGACGATTGTGCAAACTGTAAATATCACATAATTTTCTAAAATCATTTTTCGTTAAATGTCCCTTTTCATAAAATAATTCAACAATTTTTACGCGTTGTTGTATTGTGTATTCCATTTTTATAAATGTCATACATTAAACTTCTTAAATGAGACTGGACCTATTTAGTTATATTCAAGAATTAAAAAAACCGCTAAATTAGAAAAACCAGTAAACTATCAGTTCAGTAAGACAAAACAAAGATGATGGAAAAAAGAATCAATCCAAGGGGAGAACAGAACTGGGTAATAGGCGATGATGATATTGACTTTGTGAAGGAATGTACGTATCTGGAAAGCAAACTTGACAAAAACAATACAAGAAAAATATCAGAAATCGTACTGGGAAGTGTAACTAACTTACTTATTTCTTTATTCTGTCCTAAGATCTAAACTTATTCAAAGGAACATTGAAAGTTATGATCTATAAAATACTAATTCGGTCAGTAGCCACTTATGGCTGCGAGACGTGGACCCTTACAGAGAAGACATAAGAGATGCTGACAGTATTTGAAAGGAGAGTACACATAAGGCTTTTTGGTGTTGTAAAAATGATAATGGAATTTGGAAGATCAGGTATAATTTCGAATTCAAGCAATTGTACAAAGATCTGGATATTGTAGAGTATGTGAAGGTTTGAAGGTTCAAAAAAGGTAGACCAAAGACACGATGGCACGATAACACTAGGTGTCCAGAATTGTCGTTGGTATTTAGTTACTCGTTTGCTCCTAGGTGGCGCAGAACGCACTGGTCGTGTTAACTTTAGATCGAAGCTTGGTTCAAGGAAAATTAATTGAATTGAAATTGAAAATAAAATGATCATTCGCTTATTACGGCTCGTCGTCTTTATAGAGCCGATTATAATTTTAACGACATAAACAAGACATTAAGTATTAATTTAATGAAGAAATGGATAAAAAAGTTTGAAACTCTAGGATCAACTCTAAATTTATCGTCTACGGGTCGTCCAGGGTCAAGTAGAGGTGTAAATAATATTGAACGCGTGCGTGAATCGGTTAGAGAAAATCCATCCCAATCCATATGGAAGCGAAGTAGTCAGGTACATATTAAGAAATCTTCACTGCATGTCATTAAAAAAAAAAAATCTTCGTCTTCATCCCTATAAAATTGAAATTGTGCAAGAAATGAAAGAAACTGATTTTTATTATCCACTTGACATGTGCCAATGAAATGTTGGAAATATTTAATAACTGTGACAATGATTTTTTCAGAGACGAGGCTAACTTTCATTTAAACGGTCACGTAATCAAGCAAAAATACAGGTACTGGGCGGAGGAAAATCCCAAGGAAAGACACGAATATCCATTACTTAGCCCAAAAGTTGTTGTATGGGCTGCAATGTCAGCTAGAGGCATAATTGGCCCATACTTTGGTCAGTATTAATTCAGCTAGGTATTGTGAGATGATACGAAGTTTTTTCCACCAATCACTGAGACAAGAGACACGAATTTGAAGGATATAACGAGGAGAGTTGGTTTCAGCAAGACGGCGCTACGTGTCATACCTCACGTGATTCTTTGGAGGCTGCACAGAAATTATTACAAGGAAAATTGATATCCCGTAGAGGTGACCTAAATTGGCCCCCAAGAAGTCCAGATTTAACTCCACTTGATTTCTTCTTGTGAGGTTATATCAAACCCAAAGTTTATGAAAATAAACCACTTACCATCTTGCAACTAAAGGACAATATTGTTCATGAGACCCACTCGATATCCAGACATATGTGCGGCAGAGTGATAGCACATTTTCGATCATGCATTCAAGAATGCCAACGCCGCGAAGGCCGCCATCTCGACAGTATTATTTTTGCTAAATAAATTTCCAAACAGTGTACTATAATCAGCGGAGGCTCGTAAGGGAGGGGCGCCGCCCCTCCAGTATTTATCGCAATTTTTTGGAGCAAAACATTTTGATTAAGATTCACTATATAGTGTTTCAATAGCTCGAAAAATAAAAAGGAGGAAGAGGAAAGGAAAAAACAAATTTTCAATAGAACTATTTTCTTCTACGCCCTTCCACTTTAAAAACCCACGAGCCGCCAATGACTATAATGTTATAATAATAAAATTATTATACCTTAAATTGACTTCTATTAATTATACTTACAAAAATTAACAACAATATTGGACACCTTATATATGAAAAGATGCTGAAAAACTACTGTACATCAAAAACTGTCAAGGGGTTGCTGGAGATCGATCCGGTTGGAGACGAAGTTTGAAGGAGGTCTAGGCCCACTGACGGGTTGTAACACCACAGGAAGAAGAAGATCAGTTTGGTTGGTTGCATACCAGAGTGCATCAATCGAAAGATTCTCGTCCATTAAACTTCTCGAATTAGGGCATATTCCTGATTCATTCTATGACCGACTAGGTTTTTCTCACTTTGAAAATTTCCAGGGAGAAGCTTGTTTGAATCATTAATTATCTGGTATTTTTAAAGGATGTTCATATTATTTCAAACTTTTTCTCTATATTGGACTTCTTCATTGGTTTTTCTTTCCCATCTAAAAAAGTTAAAGTGTTAAAATTTGAAGTAGCGACAAAAACTTATAACTATTATTTATACCTATCCATAACTTCTGATGGATTATCAAAAAAAATATTAACGTTATACTCATTAAAGCGTGAGGTGCGAGATGGACGCATTGCCTGTGGGCTTCTCTGAGATAGGATAATGTATCGTTTTTTAAATCCAGTTAACCATACCTTGTCCGCTATATGAGTTTCATTGCACTTCTCTGGGAATTTGTTTTCATATTTAACGGCTAATTGGTATGTCAATCATCGCACATCAATCGGAGTCAATCCGAAGTAAACCTTAAAGCACTGAATTATATAGTCCCGTAAAACTTCTTCTTCTTCGGCAGTAAAGACACGGCTTCAAAACACGATTGACGTAATGCTATTCCCTGTTTTAAGTTTTCATATTAATCTGTATAATGTGACATGGCAAACACTGTATCTTTTGCCAGTACCGCACTGGTATTATGGTACCACTGCATTGTCCTTGAAATGCTCATTTTCGCATTGTCCTCATTGATCATGTACTATTTTATTATAGACTGCTGTGTCAGTAGTGCCTCTCGGTGTTTTTCTAATTTGCTGTCGCCATTCTGTTCCAACAAAGAAAAAAAACATTAAAAACCTGCTAATACATACAACGGGGAAAAAAGTAACATGTTACTTTTGTACCCGCATATTGTCTTACTTACTAAAAATTAAAAACAATATATTGTTTTGATTTATTAATTTTCTCTTGCATTTTCCTGTATCAGGTTAGAATACTGATTTCTTAGCTTTTTTTCTTTGGTTATATTCTTCTTCAATAGTTTTTTTTTTCGGAGTGTTTGTATCACAGTTTCACGTTTTTTACAATCTCTTTTTACTTCTGTTCTTGAACCAGCTCGCAGGAGAGGTCTTATATATTAGGGTGAAAAAGAAATTTGTTGCGTAAAAGTTGCATGTAACCCACTAGGTCCTGGTTGTGGCGAGCTTAATGATGGATCAGAAATAGCAGGGTTTAATAGCTGATTAAAATCATCGATTTGTATGTTTGATACAGCCCGGAGAGTTGGTGATTCGGAATTGTTAGATCTGATCGAATGATCATTAAGTTGATTAGTCGGTCCTGATTCTGAAGGATCATCCGTTTTAATCATGCGATCAACATCGAAGGTCGATGCTGTATTTCGTTATTGTCTTGCAAGGAACGATCTATTACAGAAGAAGGTACGAAGTCAACCGCATAAAAGATATTCCAATTAAATGGACTTATACCAGTGTATGTAAAACCAGCAATAGCATTTCTATCGGTATAGACAAAAGGCAAGACAACGGCAAGACAAAATGCTACTCTGACAATCCCAGTAATGTAATGTATAGTCATTGAACGGAATGATTTCGCATCCAGTTATCTGTGGCAGACTTTATCATTTTCTTGAATGGTCTAAAAACCGCTCTATTCAGGGGTTGAAGTTTGTGTGTGCAGTGGGGAGGGAATGACAGCATTACGATTCCATTTCTCTTGCAAAAATCAATGGCAGGAATAGATACATGTGATATATGATTGTCGAGCAAGAGCATGCATTTTTGACCAATAGTTAGCTTCAATTGGTTTTTTAAGTGTTCCAATCACAGCAAAAACTCTGCTTCTTGCATCAGGATTTTCAGCACCAGCAGACCCAATAGGGCCTTCACGTATCATGTGGTCTTGATATCGCTTCAACGAGAATACGAAAAATGGAAATGTGTGTCCGACTTGAGCATTAATAGCAACAGCAATAGTTACTAACCTCCCACGTTCCGCAGAGATCACCGCACCCACTTATTTAATTCCTTTCTAAGTTACTATTTTGTTTGGTCTTTGAACTCTAATAACCCCCGTCTCGTCCATATTTTATATATCTCTTAGCTGAAATTTACTCCTATCCATAACTTCTGATGGATTATCAAAAAAATTATTAACGTTATACTCATTAAAGCGCAAGGTACGAGATTGACTCATTGCCTGTGGGCTTCTCCGAGATAGGATAATGTATCGTTTTTAAAATCCAATTAACCATACCTTGTCCGCCATTTGAGTTTCATTGCACTTCTCTGGGAATTTGTTTTCATATTTAACGGCCAATTCGTATGTCAATCTTAGCACATCAATCGAAGTCAATCCGAAGTAAACCTTAGAGCACTAAATTATATAGCCCTATTAAACGTTTTCTTCTTCGGCAGTAAAGACACGACTTCAAGACATGATTGACGTAATGGTATTCCCTGCTTTAAGTTTTCGTATTAATCTGTATAATGTGACATGGCAAATACTGTATTTTTTCCAGTACCACACTGGTATTGTGGTACCATTGCATTATCCTTGAAATGCTCATTTTTGCATTGTCCTTGAAATGATCAAGTACTGTTTTATTACAGACTGCTGTGTCAGTAGTGCCTCTCTCTGTTTTTCTAATTCGCTGTCGGTATTCTGTTCCAACAAAGAAAATAACATTAAAACCCTGCTAATACATACAACGGGGAAAAAAGTAACATGTTACTTTTGTACCCGCATGTTGTCTTACTTCTGTACCTAATCACGTTTTTGTTGTTGTATACGTCAGTACCACAAAACCAAATTTGATATACAAAAATAATTTATAATATGCCACACACAATCTAATCACGAAATTCCAGGTGTCTATAGTTACGTTATCATCTTTTAGCACTACGTAAACACTAAATGAAGAAACATAAAAAAACTTACTTTTGATGTAAACTTTCTGTTTACTTTTGCTGATCTTAAACGGTTGTGAGTGTCATTTCGGCCATTAGACAATTCTACAGAGCGTTTATTACTTTCGACCCGCCGTTACTTTTATACCCGGTCTCCCCTATTTACTTTGAAGCTTTTAATCAAAAGAAATGGACGAACTTATGCATAACTCTAACAATAGTAATTTAGCAATACGGTTGATAATTTTGATCAAGATTAAAGTCTCTCTAGACTTAATAAAATTTAAAAAACTTTCATGAATTTGAAACAAGGATGGTTCTATCATATTTCTGTTATAAACAAAAATCAACCACCCATTTTACTTACTCCCTACTATTATTAGCTGCAAGTCTCGGCTATTCAAAAGAGGTCTAATAAAATTATAAGCAATTATATATAATTTTCCTATTCATACCGGACCGTGTTTAGAGAAGTTAATTGGGCTTGTCTTGCGATTTGTGTGGGTGTTTTGCCCTAACAATGCTCGTTTTCTGAATGACCGAGAACCCTTTTGTCCATAGTAATAATAGGTTTTGTTGACCATTGATTGATTTGATCGACAACTTCACCATAGCATTATTATTATACTTTGGGTGTTTGACGTTTAGGGTGGGTAAGTCCTTGATCACTGCAATTCGTTTAAAATTAGTTTGAATCTTAGTTCTCTCTAATATTGCTATCTATATAGGTTGATCAAAAAGTATCTAATTCAACACATTTAGACCTAGGAAGTTTCAACTTTTAATACCGTCAGTAAAATTCAGTTTGTTTAACTCTGCAAAACAGGTGATTGTCTGGAGGATAATCTGAAGTGAATCTTTGGAAGAGAACCATTTCTTCAGATTTGGGAAGAGGGGAATCGCTGGATGTTAAATCGGTTGAAAAGATGCAGCAGGAAATACTTTGAACCACGGGTCATGGAGTTTTGCAGCAACAATTCGAGTCGTTTATGCAATCGTACTTTCTATTTGCCTAGATGTTGATGTTTAGCCTGAATAGCACCCATCAATTGACTGATGACACAATTGACACAATTCTATAGTGAAGTCTAATATTCCTCGGTGATGCTCCTGTTTTTTGTCAAGTAATTTATGAGTACCACGTTCTAAACACCCTAACCCCTATATTTTGACTGCTACTTTGCCTCTGACCTGTAATGATGAATCTATATTACTTCTGCTTCTGCTTTTATGTTAAATGTGATTGGCAGGCATTTGGCAGGCTCAACATAGTGTTTAAGAGCAAACGCCCATTTTGCCTGAAAAGAAAAGTTTCCGATCAGTGCGCCCTTTCCATTGCACATAGATCAGGGAACAAACGAAAGTGTGTGACATCATTGGAAGAGCAAAGGAATTGAAATGGAGATGGGCAAGCCATATAGCGAGGCCATGGGACTATATAGGGTGTTAGATTAAACATGCGGCAAAAATTAAAGGGGTTATTCCTTGACTTGTTCTAAGAATATTTTGTTGTATGATAATTTTTGAAAAACCCCTTTGTTTCGAAGATACAGGGTGAACAAAATTTACGACATTAACAAGATTTTATTATCAAAAAGTACATGTAAAGTTGCTCAATCTTCAATAAATGTTCGAAATGACTTCCTCCAGCCTTGATACAAGCATTCAATCTTCTCGTCATTGACTGCCGAACTCTTTCAAACACACCAGGGTCGTTTCTAATTGAGTTACATCCAGCAATTATCCGATTTCGCAAAATCCAAATTCTTCAATGGAGTAGCGTAAACTAATTGCTTCAGATATCCCCAGAGGAAATAATCCAGGGGGTTTAAGTCCGGGGATCGAGCAGGCCATGCGTGTGGCCCACTTCGACCAATCCATCGATATCCGTATGCTGCTGTTAAAAAATCACGAGCAACCAAACTGAAATGTGGTGGTGCACCATCGTACATAAACCACATTTCATGCCTTGTTGCCAATGGTACATCTTCCAGAAACTCAGGCAGCGTTGCTTTCAAAAAGTTGCTATACACCTCGCCAGTTAGTCTTTGTGATATAAATACAATTCCAACCCAAACATTCAACGAGAACTGATGTTGAAAACTATCTTCGCATACCTCATACGGATTTTCATCTGCTCACACATGGTTATTATGAAAATTCCTTATTGCGTTTCTTGAGAAAGTGGCTTCATCGGTGAAAAGAATTTGTGTCAGGAATAGAGGGATGCGAAGTAAAGTTTGCAATATCCATTGACATAATGTAATATGTGGAGGAAAATCAACAGGCAGTAGTGCCTGAATGTGTTGAATGTGGTATGGATACAACAAATTGTCCTTAAGAATTTTCCAAACTGTCCAGTGACTCACATTCAAAGTATTTGCAATTTTTCGCGTAGAACTACCAGGTTCTTCCGCTATCATGTCCAGCACATTCTGTCCCAATTGTACCGTTCTTACAGTCAGTGATCTTCCTGGCCCTTCAGTTCGTTTCAATGTGCCTGTTTCACGAAGACGTCGATGAATGTTTTCGAAGATTTTTCTGTCAGGGACATTACGGGCTGGAAATCGTTCACTGTACAATCACCTAGCTTGTAATGCATTGCCATCAGCAAGTCCATACATGAAGTGCATGTCAGTCATCTCGGCGTTTGTATACATTATGATAGAGGACTTCACTCACTATTTAAGACACGTCAAACAGCCAAACGTCACTCAATTTATGTAAATAAATGCGACCGATGAAATCCACTTACTAGATATAACAGCCGTTTCAAGTGATCGAGATCGAAAAAAAAAATTATACTTGATAAACTCATTGACGTACACCCTACTTTTATTTACATTAATGATTTCAGTAAATGACAACAACAACGAATATGGTTGTCGCAAATTTTGTTCGCCCTGTATCTTCGAAACAAAGGGGTTTTTCAAAAATCATCATAGATCAAAATATTCTTAGAATAGGACAAGGAATAACCCCTTGCATTTTTGCCGCATGTTTACCTAACAGTAGATGAATCAAGGCAATCCTGGAATGTATACGGCCGCATGTTTACCTAACACCCTGTACATGAATCAAGGCAATCCTGGAATGTATACGGCTTGATCGCAAACGTCCACGACGGAACCGAAAGCACGGTGAACTGATAACATGGTTAAGTAAATTGGACCCGAATGGCAGAGGAAGTCCCAGGACCGTGAAAGTTGGAAACATGCTGAAGAGGAAATGCTGCATGCTGAAATAAGGAAATGGCATGACAGAAAATATCAACTGGAATGCCTGGAAAGCAACGCCATAAGACAAATGTCAAAAAACCAACGGAAGAGAAAAGTAGGACCGGAAAACAGTCAACGACAAGGTGAGGAAGTAAGTACACGAGTGGAGAAATAGAAAATAGGAAACACAAAATATTAACTTAAACGATATATTACGAAGACAGGAAATCGATAGATACAGATGTAGAGTAAATGAACGAGATGAAGGAAGAAGAATGGGGGTAAGACAGCGACAGGAAAGTTGAGAACGACCGTGCAAAAACAAACAAAACAAATAAATGTAGTCAAAGTAAACGAAAGAAAAATTAACAGAAAAACATAGCAACTTGGAATCTTAACGTTGTGCTGAGGATAGGGAAATTTCGGGAAATAGGAAGAGAAGTGGATAAATATAAGATAGACATCAAAGCTGCCTAGGAAGTTAGATACGAGAAAACAGGAGAAATCGTGAAAAACGGTCTTTCATAACGAAAACGTCTGATCCTTCTACGTTTAATATGACTACCTAAACACAATGTACTCATCACTAAGGCAAACATATTAGAATTTTAAACGTAACACAAAAACACGGCCTTCCAATGGGCTCACCTATCTCACCTTTATAATATATCACAGATACGTGGACGATGTTTTTTGCATTTGGAATTGTACGGAAATAAATTTATACGCGTTTTTAGGCCGTTTGAATTCCGCAAACAAAAATATTCAATTCACTATGGAGATTGGACTTAATGATGAAATTAACTTCCTAGACATAAAAATCAAGAAAATATCTAATAAATTACAATTTGATATTTATAGAAAACCGACTACAACAGACACGGTTATACACTTTAGTTCTAAACAATCTTCTACAAAGAAGGATTAATTGACAAATTAAAAAAAAAACATAGTTGAATTTACAAGATTTCTATAACTTTAAAAAGCAAAAAGACAAATCGGTTAAATTTATTAATTACACTTCTAAACTTAGCAATACAGTGTGTAAAAGATTAATTAAACTAGGTTGTAAGACTATGTATGTAAATAAACTTAATGTAGCTAAAATGTTAGTAATAACGATAAAAATGATACTTTAGATAAATCGGGTGTATATAAAATTAACTGTAAGGATTATGAAGCGGAATATATCGGTCAAAGTGGTAGAAGTATAGGTTGTAGAATAAAAGAACACAAAAAAAAATATTTTAAATAATATAAATAGCACCAGAATGTCTACTATAATCATTTTATAGATATAAACAATGTTAAATTGTTACACACTTAAATTGTTACACAAGTAAAAAATTAGACCTACTAGAAATATTGGAAATAAAAAAATCCTTAAGAAATAGTTATATAAGAAACACGAATGACCAGCTAAACTTCCAAAACACCTCGGTAATAGATAATTGTAATTGAATTGAATTGAATTACATGAATTGAATTGTATTGTAATTGAATAACCCGGTTTTTACTAGCCGATATTTAGAATAATTAGACTAGACGTTATAAAAACCAGAAATAAAAAATAAATAATTTTACCTGTGTACTTGGAAACACTGTGTTTCCACAAGGCGAAACATATGTACAGCAAAATGTATAAAAAACGTTTGAAACATTAAAAAGCTAAAAATGTATCATTTAAAATCTTAGTATTTTCAAAATGTACAGGAACCAACTAATACAACATAATACATCCATAAACATTAAGGCAAACATAGTTACATTTCAGTTCCTATTATAAACCAACACCATTCTAAACGACGCATCTTGGCGTACGCTATAAGAAAAGTCGATAAGCACGCATCTCCGTCCCAAATAAATGTTGATTAACAGTTCTCCTCGAACCAGTCCTATCTGTAGCTACAACAAAAGTGCTCTGCTCTGCTCTGCTAGCTGCTCTATCGCATATTTTCTTGTATATTTCGTACAGCAAGGAGTCAGAAAATGCCATTCGTCACATCGCGTGTAAAACCTCATACTCTACTACTGCTTAGCTTAGTAACATATAAAAATACCAAACAACATGGTAAAACCAATATTTTTTAAACCGTTTATCACTTTTAAGAAATCATCCATCTCAACACAAAGGTAAACAAGTAAAAAGTGTATCAGTTTTTGCGTTGAAGGTATGTTACTGTATACTGATACACTGAGTATATTTTTAAGTTGATCCTTAGTATATGTGGATAAAACAAAAGTACATAGTTGCAAACCAAATAGTTTAAATTTTTTTGCTTTAAGGAAACTAAGAATATTGAAGAAAGTAATGTAGCGACATCGTGTTTCTAGTTATAATAAAGTCAGACGTGATATTTAATGATATGCATGTTAAATTTTAAACGGAACATTGACGCACCTGCTTGCGCTCGGTATTAATAATCGCATTAACATTTGCATTGGCTCATTGGTGTGGGGAATTTTAATTTGTCACAGTAACTTTATTAACATATTTATTGTTATTGCGATTTATTTTATCAGACAGTCAATTAAACATGAAAACAATTTCTTTCGGTGGAGGTTCAATCCGATTCGAAGCTTTCTGAATATAGTTGAAAAATTGAAGAATGGACTGTGAGCTCCTCCATTTTCATCACTTAAAATCGCATTATCTGTGTGATTCAATACCAGAAAAGCAGACCCCATATTTTATTAATCACATGAATGATATTGTTACATTTTTGTTGGAAGGTTTTACTGTTGCAGAATCCACTAAATAATATATATATATCCACTCCACATCCATCCCACATCCATCCCACAGCTTTAGGGAAAAAAAAATATTGCACTAAAAATGATCATGAGAAATTCACCAAAAATATGTGTAAGCTTCTAAAACGACCGCAAGAGGGCGTGACGAGCTAAACATTTTTAAAAATGTTTTTTTTTGTGTATTTTCAAGTGTTAACCGAGTAAGAAAAATTCTCAGTCATAATTAGCAAACTGTCTCCTACAACTTTGTTTTATGACATTTTGTCGTAATTTCACGAATAGCGGGGGGAGTTTTACCTATTGAGATAAAAAGTCGTCTAATGTCCATTTGCCTTAACCGATTTTCCTTCAATTTGGATTCATTTAAAAGGCAATTGCTGGGACAATCAGATAATCTGGGAGATAAATTATTTAGTTTATAAATGAAACCGCGAGGTGGCGTTACATTCAACAATAGTATTTTGAAGTTTTGTTCAATTTTTTCAAATGGAACGGTACAGCTTTTATTACAGGGCTAGAAAGGTAATTTAAAGAGGAATCATCCAGTGAAAACCCGAAATCGATATCTCTGACATGTTAAGAGATATTTCGATTTTTCTAAAAAAATCAGTTATTATTTCACTACTACCTGCATTAAGTTAAAAAAATATTAATCTAATGTTTGCCTTTCTTCACACTTTACGCAGGCTTAGGACTGGTCCAAATTCTTCGTGCCATATTAATTTGGAGCGTGTTTAAAGGCCAACGGGCCAACAACGAATATAATAATAATAACCACAGTCAAATAAAATTAACAGCACAACAGTCTAATAATTAACATAACAATAATTAACATTAATATAACAATAAGTAACAAAACTGTACTAAAAATGATCATGAGAATGTGGTACCAGCATGATGGATGCCCTGCCAACTTCTCGCAGGTGGTTCAAAACTTCTTGGATGCTTCGTTTTCAAATGGTTGGATAGGACGGGGTAGTTTATTTTCATGGTCGGCGTGCTCACCGGATTTGACAGTCCTCGATTTTTACTTGTGGGGAAGACTAAAAGACCTTGTTTTTCAAACTCGTCCTACCACACGAGAAAACATGATTGAAAGAATTAAAAATTCAATAACCAACATTTCAAGAGCGGAAATTGAAGCTGCCGTTTTTAGTACTCGTCGAGAAATAAATCTTTGCATTTCTAAGGATAGAAGGCATTTTGAACATTTAGAAAGGCGTTAAAGTTCAGATTCTGTTAATTATTATTATATATATATATATATATATATATATATATATATATATATATATATATATATATATATATATATATATATATATATATATATATATATATATATATATATATAAGTATTTTGACTTCTTTGGACTGCGTCCAACGAGACAACAGTAGTCAGGATTTATACACCCCCGACCGTTAGGTTTCACAATCTCATATGGAACGCACAACAACCTGCGTCTCCGCCATAATGAGCAATGATTAGTTGCTTGACCGGGAGGAAGCCCCAACCATCCCTTACATTGGAGGGCACATGTTTTATCTGTTGGTGGTTAGACTCATCAGGGTACCGACATATGCTCTCTCGCCATGAATAGGGAGTCCCCCTCCACAATCAAACAACCCACACCTTCGCCGACTAAGCGGTCTAATGTTTTGTGGAGCGATAAAGGCAAGTTTAATTTAGTATCATCTAAGGAATTAAGTATAATCGACGCCCTAAAAACAAGAAATATGATATTCGATCTCAAATACCCACGGTTAAACATGGAGAAGCAATGTGATGGTTTCGAGATGTTTTTACGCCATGCAGTTGGGTTTATCGTTCGAATTGAAAAGGAAAGGAAAGGATTTACGGTTAGAGGCGCATCAGCATCTAAGGCTATTTAGCGACTGGACCTACAGCTTAACGTGGGTTCCGAACCACTGTCATCAACTACCGACAAACCCAGGCCAGCACCCCCCTCAGGCTGTCAACCTTTGGTTATGTGCCTACCCATAAGTCTATCAGGAAGCCTACCGACTGGCGAGTAACCAACGTAGAACAATTCTCAGAAGGCATCCGACCTTACCCAGCCTTTAACTGGCGTGACTGAGGGGTAATTCGTTGTCGGATTTTACACTCTTGCCTAGAAACAATCACAGACATTTACGTGTGGATATGTGCGGACGTGTGTGTGTATATGTGAGTGTATATAAGTGTGTGTGTAGGGTAGGAAGTAAGACGAACAGAAGAATTAAAGAAAAACACCCATTCGAGCGCTGAAATCGAACCAGCTACCTTTGGATTGCCAGGCAGGCGACTAACCCACCAGACCACCGCGGCCGGCCGTTCGAATTGAAGGCAATATGGATCGATTCATGCATGGTGATATATTGACGACTTATATGCCACCATACGCTAAACAAAACCTGCCAGTTAAGTAGTATTTTCAACAAGATAACGAGCCAAAATACAAATTCATGCATGCTAGTGATATAAACGTAAAAAAATTAGGTTTCTGGAGTGGCCGGATTTAAATCCCGTAGGGCATCTGTGGGAGGGATGCCAAAATTATTCAAATAAGGAGAAATTATACGAAGCTCTTAAAAATGAATTGGATTGAATGTGATTTGTCATTTTTCTGAGTTATTTGCTATTTGTATTTTATTAGTTGTTATTGTAAAACTTATTTTCTATTAAATGAGAGTTTATTACAAAAAATATTAGTTTTTATATTTCAGTTACCTTCTTAATTAAGACAATTTTTATCTCTGTCAAAATATTTTTGAGAGCTACTGGACGGCTCGTGGGTTTTTAAAGTGGGAGGGCGTAGAAGAAAATAGTGCTGCTGAAGATTTGTTTGCTTTCCCCTTCCTCCTTTTTAGTTTTCGTGGTGTTAAAACCCTATACACGAGGTGAACCAGGAAAACATTAAAATTTTGTATTGTTACTACTGACAAGGACATAGGAGATGTCTAATACATGTTTTTCCATCCGTGAAACGAATTGGAAGACACTTTTTGCGCTTTGGTTGCATCTGAAGGAATAGGCAATTTTTACGTGAAGCATAGATGAATTTTCCTTGTTCTTGAATACTTTAATATTCTCAACGGACACACTATGCAACTCTACGTGTATTCCGATTACTTACAGAATTTTCATTATCACTAGCTACACCGCCACACCCTGTACTTTTCGGACAACCCTATAAAATTGACTTATAAACACGTTTAAAGCTAATCCATCTCCTAATCCTGCGGACGGCTTTTTTATATGCGACAGGAGGCAGTGCAGGATCATTATCCAGCTGCCTCGATATGCAAACTACACTTGTCGCCAAATCTAGATAATGAAATCGGGCGTGACGTGTTAATTTCGGTTCAACATTTTCGATTTGCATAAATTTTAATAAACGCTTTGCATAATGTTTTGTTTGGAAGGAAATGGGGAGGCACATTGATGGGTGCGTAGTTTTTTAATCGCACGAGACGGGATCGATATAGATCATGAATATATCGGGTTGCCCCGAAAGTTCTAAGTGATTTGCCTTAACTGCAATCTAATTAGACTTTTTACAATAACATATTATTGTGAAAACTACAGTAAAATACATTTTTACTCATCTTAAAACGAACTGGAGACCTTTCTCGAGAGTAATAAAACTTAATTTTTTGTTGTATTGTGTAATATGGATCAAACTGTTAAATATATTCTCAGTTTTACAGAAAAGAAGAAAGTTAACAAAACGAAAACATAAACAAGCAATTTTTTAATACAGGGTGGCCCACAGAGTTGTTAACATTTGAACATGAAAATATAAAACCATCAGACTCACACAAATTGATTTTTTTTTTCGTTCATAAAAATAAATTCTTTCTACTGTGGTTAAAGGTTACGTCCATGACGTAACCTTTGCAGCAAAAACTTGTGGTGAGTTTTTAATGCTAATTTCCATTTCATTTTTTGTCTTGCAATATTTTCAGACGGTTATAATAATATTTGGATATTTCTAACTCTTGTTTGCAATCTAGCTTCCTCAATTGCTGCAGCCTTATAACAATTAATTGCAATTTTTAAAATGATTTTTTGTCAACTTTATAACGCAGGTGGCCCCCAGTCGAAATATGAGTTCGATATGTCTTACCGAACCGAATTAACTTGGTAACTAATGGAAAACTTCGTTTTAATGGGCGCCTTTTGTCCGCGTGTAACAAAAAATTTAATCATGTTTCTTCTTATGAAAAACACTTATTTTTCCCATAATAAATCTTAAGTTTTTAATTGTTTTTTCTATACAAATCCACAGGATTAATCTGATTAATAACTGAACTAGACTGATGAATTTTTATGTCCAGAAAAAGTGAATATTTACTAATAATTGTTTCTTTAACTTTTTCCCTTTTTTAATATTTTAACTTATATTTCAAATAAATTTAAAAAAAAACACTAAAAAATAATAACAAAACTTAATTACATATTTTTTGTAATTTCTAAGGTGTGTCTAATATTTTGACACTGAGTGTACATACAGGATATATTATAACATAATTCTTTCTGAAAAGAAAATATTAAGAATTGAACGAGCGTTATTTATACCGGACTTAATCGTTTTTTCTAACTCGCGCGTAATGGAAATTGTGATTGGTCTCAAAGGTCGTACAAAAACAAAATTAATCAGGTAGTACCTAAAGAACTAAGCCGAGATCAGAACGGTTTTTTTCGTACGTTCGTTCGAAACGAGAAGCCTGCCAAGCAATTTAAAATCAATAAAGATCCTGCTCGAAATTGAAAACCATACGGAACGGATGAGGTTGTGCGATCGCCTATATAATAAACGAGTTTGAATTATATAGAGTAAACTGAAGTATTATTTTTTAATTCTTTCGTTAATTAATCTCGCGCGTATGCTCCCAGCATGCTTTGCACGCGTTTAGGCTCCATTTGCGTATTAGTTTATTATTTTAAAGAAAATTCAGTTGCTCGCCGACTGTGAGATACTATCCGTAATTCGATTCTTGAGTGCAAAAAAGTTGGCTACAGTGGAAATTCACCGTCAGATTTGTGGGTGAGAATGTTCAAGGACGGGCGGGTTAATAGTAATTAGGGTAGAGTACTTAGGGCGGGTTAATAGTAATTGTTAGTAATTCGATTCTTGAGTGCAAAAAAGTTGGCTGCAGTGGAAATTCACCGTCAGATTTGTGGGTGAGAATGTTCAAGGATGGGCGGGTTAATAGTAATTAGGGTATGGTAATTAGGGCGGGTTAATAGTAATTATTAGTAATTCGATTCTTGAGTGCAAAAAAGTTGGCTACAGTGGAAATTCACAGTCAGATTTGTTTTAATGTTTTAATGTTCGAAAGTGGGTGAGAATATTCAAGGATGGGCGGGTTAATGTGCATGATGAGCCACGCCCTGGCCGATGTTCTCTGATTTCTGGCGATTTGGTTCGTAATGTGGAAAAAAGATTCGAGAGAACCGACGATTAACGATTTCAATGTTATCAAGTGAATTTCCATAGATTTCAAGGCCAGTTTTGTACACTATTGTTTCGGAGAATTCCAAGGTGGATTCCAAGACTACTTTCTGACGATCACAAAACAAAGAGATTGATCTGTGCTGTACAATATAAGACTTGGGTGTCTCACAACACTCCTGAGCCCAAGCAACAGTCATGGAATGATGATATACATCGTCGCCAACCAGAGTGAAAGCCAAGCAGACAATTTCAGCACGAAAGATGGATAGTGGATTAGTGGATTTTATGCCGACAAGCACAATAATCAGTCTAATGTGTATTCTGTCACCTTGAGAAAACTCCGGCGTACCATACAAAACAAGCGGCGTGGCCTATTGCCTTCTGGTGTGATGTTACTCCATGACTTTTGGATGGAAAGAACTGGAACATCCATTTTACAGTCCAGACCTTACACCCAGTGATTTTCTCTTCTTCTAGTACTAAAAGGAGTTTTTGGTGGTCAACGATTCGACGACGACGAAGATGTTTAAACTGCAGCCATGGATTGGGCTTCTTCACATGCGGCAGATATCATTGATGTCGGGTTTAAAAACTTGTTGAGAGGTATGACAAATGTCTGAACAAAAATGAAAATGATGTAAAAAAGTAAATAAAAGTATGTAGAATATGGAAAAAAAAATTATAGCATTTTTCTAAAAATGAACTAAAAATAAATAATAATAGAATAAACTATAAATAATACTAAAAAATGGACCTTATTTTAAAAATATATCTCGTACTTCTCCAAACAACATCAATTAAAGAATTTTTATATATTGTTTTCAGCCATTTTTGCTTCATATTACAGCATGGAAAATTGTTTCTATTGTTTTTTGTTTTGTACTTCTCATTTGTGCTAAACATTCCATTTTTGAAATATGAAATTACAAACACTGTGCTCCAAAAAATGAAGTAGAGTAAATTATGGATCTGGAGAGCATTTTGAATTACATATATCAGGTGGGGCGTTAATAATTCTTAATTTTTTAAGAGATGGCGCTGGAAACAGTGGTCGGTTTACAGTCTAATCTCTTACGTGATTTTGTTGTTACGATAGTGTCTTTCAAAACGTCATTGATTTGTAAACGAGTTCGAGTTAACGTCATCATTTGTCCGTGTGGTAAACATGTCGAGTATCGAGCCAAATAAAAAGTATTTGCTACGCGTACTTCTTTTCTTGTTCAGTCAAAAGAAAAACGCAAATGAAAGCCGTCATATACTTATAAAAACTTACGGTGACAATCTCACCGTAATTTGGTCTAAGCGTTGGTTTAGACTAAAGGTCTCCAAACTACGGCCCAGCGACTACCGAATTTAGCAAGAGTATGCTCTTGGAACTTACTGAAATAATCAGCATAGCCCTAAGGCTGAAAAGTTTAGAGACTCCTCATTTAGACGTTTCAGAAGTGGTGATTTAGACTTGAAAGATCCAAGCTCAGATCAACCGAAAAAGTTCCTCTACATTCACGAAACCTGCACCTTGTTTCTATCATCAGTATTACTTTTTAATCATCACTTTGAAGGGCTTGACATTTTCTGTTAAAGTGGTCGTCGCTGTTGAAGCACTGTTGCTCTCTGGATCGGGGTTTATCATTCTGCATTCCCTGTTTATTCTTCCTCATAATTTGTTGTGCGACCTGGCAATGCGTATTATGTTTTTTCAATCATTTCTGCTCGTTCAAATTTGTCTCCAATTATTTATTCCAAGGCGGTTCTTGTATCTCTCTCTTCATTTACTTTACACTGGATACCATCAGTAACTTTTTTGATTATTGATTTGTGGTTTCTTCGTTGTATTTGCCCGAACTATCTCAACTTTTAAACATTAATGATATTATCTCGTCAATGAAAATTGAGAATATATTTAGCATGCAAGAAAAATTTGTATTATATTTAATTACTAAATTCTACGGGTTCAAACTCGTTGATCGTAGAGGCAACTCCTTTTCGTAATTATACGTTCGGAAATGTTGTTTACTCCCTAATAATCGGAGGCAGCTGAGCGTGAAACAATGATCGTCCTCTTCAGATCAAGTCGCCCATGCCAATCAACGTGGGGCGTAATATAATTCTCCCCTTCGCAGTGAGACCACACCTGATCCTGCAAGGACAAACTATACCTGCTTTATTACACAATATTTTTCGTACGTAGTAATGTGTTGAAGACGTATCAATACAGAATGTCGCATTTAAGATGAAGACACCCCCACATTTTCGCTATTTTAAGGAATACAAATTTGAATTTTTGCACAGTCAGACAGATTGATGGGTGACATTTTTTAAGAAACTCAACTGAAATTCGTAGTAGGCTTAGTTTAAACTAAGCCTACTACGAATTCACAAACAGGGTCAATTCTCTATATTTTGATTCGCGTTAGATATATCGAAAAAAGTTATTAGAAAAAGTTGTTCAGGATGTTATTCTAACCGCACACCAAGTTTCATAACAAAATTCGCATTTTTAATTTTGTTATTATTTTGGTCTATACACAAAATTATTACAACAGGATCGTAAAAGAATCAAAAAATGTATTCGAATAGACGGAGGACTAGTTGTGAGAGATCACATTTGTAAGTTAATTATTTCTATTATGAAAATTATTGTTATATACTATATACATTTTCCTAAATTTGATCAATTACCAAAAATTGTTCCAAAAATTGTTTCAAAAATATAATAATAAAAAAATTATTCCTTTGTAAGTGCTATTTATTTTACTGAAATATTTGAATACATGACACTATTGACAATGTGTCAAGTTTTTACTCACCATGGCACACTAATTGTCAAATTAAACAAATAAACTTGTAATAATTTTGTGTATAGACCAAAATAATGAAAAAATAAAAAATGCGAATTTTATCATGAAACTCGGTATATGGGGTTAAAATAATATTCCAAACAACTTTTTATAGTAACCTTTCTCGATATCTCTAACGCGAAACAAAATAGTCAGGATTGACCTTGTTTGTGAATTCGTAGTAGGCTGAGTTTAAAGGTCAGATTTCAGTTGACCATCTTAAAAAAATGTGACCTATCCACCTGTATGACTTTGAAAAAATTCAAATCGGTATTCCTTCAAACAGCGGAGTTATGGGGGTGTCTTCATCTTAAATGCGACACACACATATATATATATATATATATATATATATATATATATATATATATATATATATATATATATATATATATATATATATATATACAGGGTGTTGAAAATGAAACAAAATTTTCGAAAAATTGATATAATTTTAAAACGGTTGAAGATATCAGGTTCAAAATCGGGAGAGTTGGATTTTCAAAAGTGGCAAATACGAATTTGGTACTAGCTTGAGCCTAGTTCCTAGAGGGCGCTTGCTATCTATTTTGTGAGGAATTAACTCGCTCATATTTTTTCAAGGCAAATTTATTCTGAAAAAAACTACAGGCGAAATCAAATACCTACAGAAACAAAAATTTTATAATACCTATCTGACGTGCTTCATAAAACTGTGTTTAAACATTTCTCTAAAAACGGAACATCTTTTCACACTGCACTAACTCACAAAACTACCCTCTTTTACGAAAAAAAGGGGTGAAATAATAGATTTCTCATGCCTCCAATCCTTTACCGTTTCTACAATTTAATATTTTCCAGTTTGCTGCCCTTACTTCCGCGCCACCGGCTTTAAAACGACGGCGTTTAACTTAAAAGGCCAGCCACCCCTTTCCACCATTGTGTTCATTTAATGTCTTGGAAAAATCACACCAAATTAATTATGTTGTAACAAATACAATGGAAAAGCCTCTGGCCCTCCCAGATAGAGAAATGTTACATTTGATCTCCAATACGAAAGCTTAACAATAACTATCCTTTTAGAAAAATTAAAAAAAAAAACACATTTAAAATATTTTTTTCTTTATTTGGGTTTTTCGCCTCAAACAATATCAAAATATCTGTTCTTATGTAAATAAGGAATCACTGGGTAAAAACAAAAAACCAAAGGGAGACAAATTTCTCAGTAATTCTTTTTTGTAATAAATTTGCCTAACGAACAAAATTTTAAAAATATAAAAATATTCTAAAAAAAAATATACAAACTTTAACGTTAACGTTTCGGGAAGTATTCTCCTCCCGTTTTCAAAACGACCCTAAAAATAAAGTATATTAATTTCTATAAATTATGAAAAGATAGAAAGTAAATATATTTTTTGTGAATGTCAATGATAATTACATTTACAATTGTCAATGTATATGAACACGCCACAATCATTCAGACATTACGTAACACATTTAAAAATCTCCGAATTACACTGGTAAACAAAAATTAGTTTATTTTTTGTAATTTGAATAAAACATGGTATATTTTATGTAAAGTTTGGCATAAAACAGAAAATGACCTCTGTTTTTTCTATCACCCATAATTTTTTTGCCATGCTATTTATGTATCCGGAATATTGGTAGGTGCCACCTGACATATATATGTAAAGTTTGACATTGTTAGAACATTTGGTATACAGACGCTATTTGTGTTGTTTAGTGACTTGAAAATTTTGTCCCAGTCAAAAAATCGAATTAACTTTTGAAAATTTTTGTACGATGATTTACTACGGCTTTCGACGTGGATTATTTCAACAACAATGCATCTATGAACTTACTTCGACTATTGGCGATGAAGCACCATCTAAAACCACTGTATATCACTGGTTTTGTGAATTAAATCGTAGCTGTCGTTCGCTCATGGACGAATTTAAAGAAGATCGTCCAAAATTGGTTGTTGAGGTACTATAGTACCACTAGAGAATCGTAGAACGGTCAATTCTGAATGGCACACAACCATTTGTTTGTCAGAAGTCTTTGAAGAAATAAGAAAAAACAATCGGCGACGCAAAATCATTCTTCAGCATGACAATGCGAGCTCTCACAATCGGACCGAACAACTCAATATTTGACCGGTCAGAACATCGAATTGATGGTTATCCGCCGTACAGTCCTGACTTAGCATCCAGTGATTTTTTTTTCCCACCCCTGAAGAAAAACTACGTGGTCAACGATTTTTGATGGCAGAAGAAGCGGTTGATGCATTCAAAATGCATGTTTTGGAAATACCTCAATTGGAATAGAAAAGGTGATATGAAAATTGCTCAAACATATGCAAAAGTGTATCGATTATCGCTGAGAATATTTTGAAAAGCAATAAAACCGTTTTCAATGATAAATATTTTTTTTATGTATTATTCCGGATACATAAATAGCAACCCTCGTAAAATATTAATTATTATTAATCATAATCTCACCTTATAATGCTGTTGTTGATGGTTGATGATGATATTTTCTTTCGTATTAATGTCCAGCAATACTGTATTATTTATCAAGAAAAAAGAAAGGGTTTACGGTTAGAAGCGCATCGGCATCTTAGGCTATTTAGCGACAGGACCTACAGCTTAAGGTGGGTTCCGAACCACCGTCATCAACTACCGATAAACCCAGGCTAGCACCCCCTCAGGCTATAAATCCTTAGTTATGTGCCTACCCATAAGTTTTTTATCAAGACATACAGTTAATCTCAAACAAAATAAATACTTTCGCGACGCGCGTTTCATTAACGATGTCAGCATCATCGGGAAATTATTCAGTCTCACCAATCTTTATAATCCTTATTTGGTAACTAAATGACAGTTTTACAAAGATGTTTTGGTTTTATTACATTTTTTTTATCTATCAGTTTATTTATATTTATTTTTATCTTACTTCTATTTTTAATCCCAATTTATTACTTATTCCTTTAATATTTTTTTTAGGGGCTAATTCTCCATTTATTATTTTTTATGGCAACATTTAATTACCGATATTAAAAATTGACGATGTATATTTAAAATTAAATGGTATTATATTTATTAAGCTGTAAACAATTTAAAGAAATTTTTTATTTCAGTTTATTTTAATACTTTTTAGCAGGCTTCTTTCAAATAGTATATTTCGAATTTTCCTATAAAGTTTATTACCAAATAAAAAGTCTTATAAAACAACGGTTTTATACTATTTTATTTATATAACTAACAAGAATCATTGTTAAAATCTCTTAGTCAGAATTAGTATTATGGTTATTCTGAAGGTCAGTATTAACAATTTTCCTCTGAAAACAATAATACATTCTGAACGTCCACACCTCTACGAATTTTTTATAATTAAAATAAACTACAACAGAAGAATTCAACAAAATATACTAGTTAAAGAAACAATTTTACTTTTAAATATTATTACTACTTATCAGTCGCGCTCGAAACCTTATCGGAAAAATAACAATATTTTTAACAATTTTTGAAACATTTTTTCAAGGACTGATTTTGTAATTAGATCAATGATGTTCCAACTTTTTAATATCTTCAGTATAGTGTACAAGGGTTTACTAGTGCTTACAGTGTACAAGTTTAGTACTTTAAGGTACTAAACTTTTTTCTAGGTTACTTGTATATAGTGTGATGATGATGTCCTGAAGATACCATATATTAAATATGACCACACAGTGTTTGATAAAAATTGTGAGTGTATAAACGAGCTGTTGAAAAAATGAAGAGTAGAACTAAGTATGCATAGCAACCACTTGATTGCTTCAGTGCCTCCACTAGCAATATAGATATTTTGCATATTAATATACAGGGAATGACGACTCACATGTTGCAGCTGAGGCAGTTTGTAGAAGATAGAAACCCGTGGGCCTTGTGTGTTACTGAAACCCATGTAACACGAGATGTGGAAGAGAATAAAATTAATATAACTGGATATACGGCTGTTGTCTGTTATTCGGACAGTCGTCATACGGGGGGTGCTATTATTTATATTAAATCAAGCTTGAAATATTGGGTGGTTTCTGTCGAGGCAGTTCTAACCAGCTATTGGGTCGTAACGGTTAAGATACAGATAAATAAGCTGTTTTTCTTAGCAGGGGTCTGCTATAGATCGCCTAACGCATCTGTAGGTGACTTTTTAAACTATTTGTAAGACAACCTAAATGACAATACATTTTAAAGAAATAAAACCTTTCTTCTGGGTGATATAAGTATCGATTTATTGAAGAACAGCAGTGAGTCTAGAAGGTTGAAAGAGATTATCAGGGGAGCAGGTTTCACACAGATTGTTACTAAGGAAACCTACAATAGTGGTGTCTCACAAACACTGATTGATCACATAATTACCAATGATTTTGGAGCTGTGGAGCTTGTTAGAGATTTTCCGATGATAAGTGATCATGAGATTATTGGTACCGAGTTTAAACTTCAAAGTATTGTATGTGAAACACCGCGACATACATTTGCTCGGAATCCGAGCAAGCAGTCTCAAGGCTGACTACAGACTTGATAGGGATTGATTGGGACTACAATTCCGTTGATGTTAATAAATTATATATTGATTTTATGCAAACTTTACATGATGCTATTGATAGGGCTGCTGCTTTAAAAGTAGTAAAACCCAGAAAGTTTCATGGATGAGCGAAGAGCTAAGAAATGCTCAAGTTAAGAGGGACAAAGCATAAAGAAAGTTTTCTTTCACAAAGAATGGACATGATTGGAGAACTTATAAGCAGAAAAGAAACATTGCACTGTCCATGATGCGACTGGAGAGGAAAAAGTACCTTAATAATAATATCGATGCTTGAAGAGGGGACGGAGGGAAGATGTGGAGAACAATAAAAAATTTACTAGGTAATGGTAAGAGGGTGCCGATTTTTCTCAAACCGAATTTAACGCTCACTACGGACCTACCTAATAAATTTTACTTCGATAGTTTGAATGAAGTAGAACAGAGTATCGAAGAGCGGGACTGGAGCAGTGATGTCAAAGTATGCAAGACTCACGATTTTTCTGAGTTTAAACATGTTACTCTAAACAAATTAAGAAAAGTTGTGTTTAGCTTAAAAAGCCGAAGTACGAGTGACAATGATATTACGATAAGGTTAATCAAAAAAGTTTTTTGTGTTCATCGGTTAACCTTTATTGTACTTAATTAATACAAGTTTTGAAACGAATACATTTCCTGAGGACTTAAAAACCAGCATTATTGTACCAATTCCGAAAATACCAAAGCCTAGTATACTAAGTGACTTTAGACCAATTAATTTATTATCTGTTGTTGATAAAATCATTGAGTCTGTAGTATGTACAGAGTTGAAAACTTATTTTGAAACCAATGAACTGGCAATTGCGCAACATGGAGGAACGATATAAAGGTCGGGAAAACTGTGCTTAATGTGTTTATAGATTTAAAGCGAGCATTCGAAATTATTGACCGAGAGATACTATGTAAAAAATTATTAAGTTTTGGTGTAAGATCAAAAGCCTTGGAATGGATCAAGAGTTATTTAACAGACAGACACAGGACGAAGGTTGAGGGAAAAGTGTCGGCAAAGAGGGAAAGTGCTTGGGAAGTTTCTCAGGGTAGTGTTTTGGGTCCGTTGCTGTTTTAGATATGTCAACGATATTTCTACAATATTGGATAAATGCTTTATCGGTCTTTTTGCAGATGATACTCTCATATCTGTGTCTGAGTATAATTTGCCTGAAATGGTTGAAACATTGAATAGTAAACTGGCAATACTATTTATTCATTTCTAACATTCGATTGATATAAAAAATAAAACATAATTTGTTGCCCGATTGTTTGAATACTTTTTTGGTAAGTAAATATACATTGTTACGATGTCCAAAATTAAATATACATTCTTACGATGTCCGTTCTAATAACAATTATGATGTACCAATTGTGAGAACTACTGCTCTCCAGAAGACATTGTTTTGGGAAGGTGTTTGCCTCTTCAATGCTTTGCCCACACACATAGGGAACGCTCCAAATGTGCATGTAGTTAATAGACTGTTAAATTATTATTTGAAGTAATAGAGTGTTTTATCATTTGAATAGTGTTAGTTATTGCCTTTTGATTGTATTTTCTTTTGTTAAGATTTCTTAGTAGTTTTCTTACTTTTATTAATATTTTTTTTGTATAATGATTTTGTTTTATTAATATTAGCTGCATATGCTAAATAAAGATTTATTTATTTATTTATTTTATTTATTGTATACAAGTGTTAGCTTGGACCAATTAAATGATTATATTTTTGTTCACGAAAAAAATTAGGAATATGATATTTTCCATGGTTCAAGTTAACCTTTTTTACTGTGTAGACTAAAGGATATTTATATTAATAACTTGCAGCGTTGCATCAAAACTTGAAAATACTAGGCTAATTGAAATGTTCGCGGGGCGCCTTTAAAAGTTTCATTCTTCATATGAACATATGTAATATACAACAAGTCAAGTCAAGTGCAAAAAAAAGTAACTTTAAGTAAACGTATGATGTGAAAAAATGTGAATCGTGTGAAAAATTAAAATTCTTTCTAAAAAAAGGGCTTAAAGGCAATGAAAATTTATAGTGAAATGATAAATGTATTAGGGGATATATGCCTCTTCAAAAATAATGCTTTGTAAGTGGCCAGGTGAGTTTCAACCCTGGTCGTCCCCCCGGATGATAATCTTCGTTCTGGACGTCCAATAAGTGCAACTACTGAACAAATATTTAAGTCTATACATGATATGGTTGTGAATAACAGACAATTGACTTTGACTGAAATTGCTAAGTTCATGGACATTTCAACTGAACGGGTGTTTCATATTTTGGAAGAGGATTTTGACTTGAGAAAACTATGTGCAAGATGGGTGTCGCATTTATTAAATTCTGATCAAAAACGACTTCGAGTAAAACTTTCTAACCAATATTTAGATATTTTCTGAAAGAATAAAACAGATTTTAAACGACGTTTTGACACACTACGGGTGAGACTTTAGGTTTACCACTATGATCCTGAACTGCGACAACAAACCTCAGAGTGAACTGAGCCCGGTTGTTCAGCTCCGAAGCAGCCAAAGTAGTCATAAGCGACCAAAAAAGTTATGGCATCAATTTTTTGGGATGCAAATAGAATTTTGTTAATTGATTACCTTCAAACCTGTAAAATAATAACAGAACAGTACTACTCAAACCTTTTGGATCAATTGGGGGTAAAAATTCGTGAGAAAAATCCTGGTTTAGCGAAGAAAAAAGTCATTTTTCATCAAGACAATGCGCCGGGTCACAGAGGTGTTCTTGTAATGGCCTAATTGAAGAGTTACACTATGAATTGTTGGAGCACACACCATATTCACCAGATCTGACCCCTTCTAACTTTCATTTGTTTCCAAACCTAAAAAAATTAAGAAGTTATAGCAGCCTTGGATGAATATTTTGATGAACTTCTAGACAATCACTACAGAGATTGAATAAATGAATCGGAGAACCGCTGGAAAAAGATGTAGTGAGCTTAAGGGAGAATATACGGAAAAATAAAGTCATTTTTTCAGCTCTAAACTTGTTTTATCACTTCCGCTCCGCGAACTTTTCAATTAGCATAGTACTTTTCGGGAAATCCAAAAAGATATAATTTTTCCAACGGAAAATTTTAGTCTTCGCGTAACCATAATTCAATATTAACTCTTTGAAATGTCATCATATCAAACTGCTCTTTATTTAAAAGCAACTGCAATTTCTGGCGGATATTTGACATCTATTATCACCAGATTTGCTCTGCTCCTAATCCCCGGATGTTTTCTGTCCTGGGATTATATCAGCCCTTTGAAATTCGAAGTTAGAACCTGGTGTTGTCAAACATGCGGTCCTCTTGTCAAGAAAAAATACTATCGGGGTTATATATCTAGAAATTATGGCAATTCGATATCCTTAATGTTTTTTTTTTATATAAAGAGAACGTATTATTTATATTTAATAAAGGGTTATCCAATAAAAATCAGAGTTTTAAAATGAGGCACATTGATAACTATAAGTAATAATCGGGAATTTTTATGTTATAATGAAAAATAAATTAAAATAATTTCAATCTCTCTCTCGGCTTCGTCTGGTGTAAACCCAGTAAACCCATTCTGTAAACCCAGTTTTCGGTTACTGTTTCACATATATCACGAGTTGTATTTTCAATGGTAGTCTGAACGTTTCGTTTAAGGTCAAGAATTGTTCGGGGTTTATTTCTGTAAACGAGAGATTTAACAGGACCCCACAAAAATAATCCAAGAACGAGAGATCGCATGATCTTGACCATTTGCCATTACCTTGATACTTGACTTGACCAGTTGATATTACCATTTTGCGAAAGAAAACTGTTTTAAGTGAATGTGATGGTAAACAGCAGAATAAGAATCAATGTAAGTTCAGGTTCAGTTCGTTTAAAGTTAAGGTAAGTTTTAGACTATGTTTTTATAATGTCCAAATTAATTCATTCAATTTAATGAAGTGCCTAACTCCCGAAACTTTACAAGACAAAATCAACAAACAGAAGATGGCACAGTCTCAATGCAGATACAACATAATAATGACAATATACAAAGTGATGCAAGATCAAGCAGTTGTACGTATAAAAACACTTTTTTTATACTTATTGAATATCTACTTATAGTCTATTTGTAATTTTATTTTGTCCAATGGGTACTAATAATGACTTTTCTCTGCCATATGATGATGTACAATCTGAGACGGACTCAGTAATAGATGGTATGATAAAATTATTTTATGAAATATAATTTTACATAATATTTCAACTTTTTAGATTCATTAGCGGTTCATCGTAGCTACAATGTTTATGAGTCAAGTGGCAGTGAATATCAATCCAGTCATCTTTCAGAATCGAAATGTGATGATGAAAATAATGGGGAACCAGAAGGATTAAGACATTTCCTATAAAACCAAAAATCTCAAGAAAACCGACCAAAAACCCAGAAACTTGGAAAACACGTGTGCAGCAATTTAAGAGTTATATTTCTTATTCCGGGAATGTTGTTGCTTCTGCTCGGGATGCTTATGTACAGAAACGTGCAGATTAAAATGCAGTGCTAAATTTAACGAAGAAAAACGACAGTTAATATTTGATTATTTTTATAGCCTTGATATAAATTAAAAAAATTCATTATTATTTAGAAATTTTACTCCAATGGAAGTTGCGTAAAAACGCTTCTACACATAAATCTCATTCTTTCAAATACTCACTCATTTTGGACAATCAACAAATTTATGTATGTAAAAAGCATTTTGTGCTCTGTACCAAATTAGCCTTAAAAAAGTGGACATCATTAAAGGTAAACTAAAGTTTGGACAATCAGTTCCATCTCAGATGAGCGATGCTATAGAGCAGGCTACTATAGATCCCATTATTCCAGAAACAGTAATCCACATAAAATGTATTTGGCCCCATATTTGAATATGTCGCACATGTATAGATTATATGTTGAAAATTGCAAACAAGAGAATAAACCAGACAAGTTTTTAATAAAAAATCAATTTATGTAAAAATTTTCTCGACCAAGTTCAATTTGTCATTTACTCATAGGAAGAGTGATACCTGCAGCAAATGTGATTCTAGGAAATCAGATGTGACACCCAAAGTGAATGTAAAACTAGGGTTTCTGTAGATGTCTAAAGATCGAGAAAAATTTTTGAAAAACAAAACCGAATGCTACATAATGGTTGACTTACAGCAGACTATGCCCTTACCCAAAATTACTACGTCTATGGCGTTTTACCTAAGGCAAATTTGGTTTTACAACTTAGGTATTCTCATGATCACGACTGAAGGGCACTAAAGTATAATGAAAACGTGGACTGAAGATGTAGCCGGTAGAGGTGGTACAGAAGTTGTAAGCGCTTTATGGAATTTTGCACAAACTTGTGAAAATGCGAAAAAAAGAAAACATCTTATAGTATGGTCCGACTCATGCTCTGGCCAAAACAAGAACTTTTATGTGATTTGTTTGTACCTGCTGATGATATTGAAAGGTACCTTTCAGAGGATTGATCGTAAATTTCTAGAGGTAGGACATACGTATTTAGACTCAAATAAAAATGTTGGGCGTATAGAAGAAATTTTAAGAAAAACCATACTTACCCCGGAAAAATATAGACAGATCATTAAAACAGCATGCACAAAATAGTCGACGGTTAACGATATGGAAAAGTACTTTCGTAATATGGATAGCTTACCAACTAAAATGGGATTGGGGAATAAAAAAAAGCACTTACAAAATAAAAAAGTTCCATTTAGAGATGGCATAAAATGGATACACATTGAACAGTTCCTATATAAAGAAACATACGATGAATATACCCCTTTCAAAAAAGTTTCCTTATTTAAAAAAAAAATCAACAAAAAATTGTTACAAAAACAAAAAATACAAAAACAAAAACAAAAACAAAAAATATTAAAAAAAAACAAATGAATAGCTAATATTTGTATATTCTTGAAAATAATTCAAAAACTAGTGCTATTAATTAAATAAACCCAATTTTAAATTTATCTTCAGTTAAAAAATGGCAATTAGTTTTACTAAAATCTAATTATCTCCTTTGTATATTTTTGTAACATAACCCCTTCTTCCACTTGCCCCTTCAATTGCGATTCTGTTCTAAGTTCATGGCAATCGTTTCATAAAATGAATTAAGTTTCGTCCTTTTATCTCAAACAAATGTAGAGATTTACCTAAAAAATTCGGTAAGTTTTTAAGCTATGAACAGTTATACAAGTGTCGCAATCGACATAATTTCATCGCATGGCAATGTCACCAATAAGACGGGGCAATTTAGGCGTCAGAACTCGCAATGTTATAATCCAAACGAATTTTTGATCTAATCGAACTGCAGAGCAACGCGAATCGATTATCACAAACACGTTCAGCACGTACACAAGAAGAAAGAGAAATTGCAAACGAAGATGATATGCATCGAATGTAACATCATCAGTCAGTAGAATTCAATCGCGCGACAATGAATTTAAATAATCGGGCAAGAAAACAAACAAATGTTGCGTTCAATACTCATCGAGCTGCATTTCGTTACAACATGACAATTGATTACAGTGCAGACCAATCCGTTGCTATTGGATCGATGAGTGTTGTGTGTCCACATTGTAAGGCATTGCAATACAGAAACGAAACCCTTGGATTGTGTTGCGCAAGTGGTAAAGTCAAAGCCATTGCGTTCATTGGTTTCTGAAACAGGAAGATGAGCGTTGGTCGCACAACAGTTCGGTGAAAGACCAATTGTGGAATAACTGCAAACTTTTTTTCATCAACACAATAAATTGATTACATTGTTCAAAACCGTACTGAACCGCATGCCATCTGATAATCACCCTTTTATATACGGGCTTTCTCAAAAAAAGTATAGATTTGCTTTAGAATGAATTGTCACTAATATGGAACGGAAGTTAATGTATATAATTGAAGAATCACTCAGTAAAACAATTTTTTTTTCGTTAAAAGGTATTATTAATTAGGCTGTCCGCTATATTTGCCCGATCTGGTCCCTATAATCCACCTTTATTTTTGACTCAGATAAAAATTTTGGGCGTATAGAAGAAATTTTAAGAAAATTTGCCCGATCTGATCCCTATAATTCATCTTTATTTTTGATCATTGCTATATATTAAATAGCAATGGTCGAACTCTTGAACGATTGTCCTGCAATATAAGAATAACGAGGCGATTTAATTCGTGATCGACCACCATGACGCAAGAAACGTTCAACAATCGCCAGATTAAAAAATAAATCCTGTTTGGAGGAAGCTTTCATGACTGGATATGCATCGTCGATTCCATTAACGTGTTTCAGGAGGAAGGAGATTTGGGCTTTGATGGGCGCCCAATTAACCCGGGATTAGGTCGGTGGCAGCAGATCGCACGTGTCTACATGGGTGGCCACGTGACAAGATAAAGGGTCGCATGAATATATAATTAAATGGATTCGATGTGTCCGATCTAAGTTGAGACGTGAACAACTCTGGAAAATATATTACATAACGTGATGCTCTTATAGGTTGTATCTTAACATTTGTTTTAACAACTTTGACAGTCTTTCATGATAACGGTTTACAAACGGTATTAAAAATTGACTTTTTTTCCTTAAAAATACTGTGAAAGTGAGAGCTCTTAATATTAATATTAAGAGGTGCCGCGTCGTTCTTCAAAAAAGGTCTCTTATAAATTTTCAAATTATTGATTGATTTGTCCGTTACTTTGTGATAGTTAATTAAAAAAAAATAAATAAAACAATTTTTTTCCTTTGTTATCTATCACTTTTATTTTTAAACAAAATTTGTGTGACTATAGTTTCGTAAAACGACTTTACATTCTCAAACATTACTTTAAAACTAAGCTTTTGCAGCTGTTTATCTGTTCTATGTACCTAATACTTTTATTGGGGTTAATTTTTTACAATATTTTAAATAGTGGGGAATTTCGGAAATCCGTCTGATTGATTAATAGCTGTCTAGACGGATCTGTATTATATTTATACATTTCAATAGCTTCTAAAATTTTAATTTTTTGCTTTTGGGCGCTGTATGTAAAATTTTCAAATTTGTAATCTCGGGAAATATATGTCCGGTATCTATGAAATGGTTCGCAAAATTAGAGTGTTGTTTCTTTAATACGTATGCAGATTTATGTTCTATGTATCTAGTCTAAAATTTTCTGCCGATTTGTCCAACGTAGCAGCTACTGCACTCGTTGCAACTTAACATTTAAACTCCAGATTTTGTATTTGTTGATGTTTTTTCTTCGGCATTAAAAATTAATTTACTGGTTGACTGGGTGGGTTTAAACGCTATTTGTAAATTTTGTTTCCTCAAAGAGCGAGCTATTTGTTCTAAAAACTATTAGAAACTAGGACTCTAGAAATTAATCGAGAATACCACAACAAAAATGAAGACCATATTATCAAATCCATTAATTCTAAAATCAAAAATAATAATTTAATTATGACTAAAGCAGATAAAGGGAATTCAATTGTTATTTTAGAAAAAGAAACTTACGAAACAAAAATTATAAACTTTCTAGATAATGAAGACCTCGTCAAAATAAAAAATGATCCTACCACAGCAATTCAAAATAAGTTAAAATCAACAATAAAAAATATAAACACCATTTTGTTAAACGAAGATAAATATAAAATAGTCAATATGAATCCTACTCCTCCAAAACTGTACGGTTTAATTAAAATTCATAAAGAAAACTTTCCAATAAGACCGGTAGTCTCATACACAAATAGCCCTTTAAGAAACCTAGCTTTTTACTTAAATAAAAACTTCAAAAACATAACGAATTTCTCGCCAAAACAGTTAATAAAACACTCGGTGGATCTTACAAAAAAGTTCCCGAAAATTCCGAACAAAGATTGTCTACTGTTAATAATTTACTCATAAAAAATAACATCAATCCAATTATTAAGCAAGAGATTTTAGAACTCTTTAACTTATGCATTAATGAAAATTATTTTCAATTTAATAACGTTTTTTACAAACAAAAGGATGGTCTAGCAATGGGTTCCCCACTAAGCCCTTTATTATCAGAACTATTTATGTCAAACTTGGAATATAACTTTTTAAAAACGGATAAAGCAAAAAATATATTGTTTTGGTTTAGATATGTAGACGACATTTTGGTTTATTATACTGGAAATGGCAGACAAATAGAAGGAACATTAAAGCATTTAAATAGTATTCATCCAAAAATAAAATTTACACTAGAAAAAGAACAAAATCAAACCATAAATTTTCTGGACCTTTTAATAGACAAACAAAATAATAAACTAAATTTAATATCTATAGAAAACCTACATACTGAGATGTAACCATTACAAAACCATCCAACCAATCCACCTCATTACACATAAATATGCTGCATATAAGTCTATGATCTACCGAGCTTTCACAATTCCACTATAAATAATAGAAAAATAGAACTGCAAAAAATATCACTAATAAAACAAAATAACAGTTTCAAAGAAAAGGAAATTAGTTACTTAATAAATAAAAAATGGAAATAATTACTAATTCATCAAGTATATCCAAAAGTAAAAAAACAAATGATAAAAAGTACTGTCAAATTTCATATTTTGGTCAAATTTCAGAACAAACAGCTCGCTTTTTATGGAAACATAATTTGCAAATAGCGTTTAAAACCACTCAGTCAACCAGTAAATAAATTTTTAATACCAAAGATAAAACATCAGCAAATACAAAATCTGGAGTTTATATGTTAAGTTGCAACGAGTGCAGTAGCGCTATGTTGGACAAACCGGCAGAAATTTTTAGACCAGATACAAAGAACATAAATCTGCATAAAGAAACAATACTCTAATTTTGCGAACCATTTCATAGATACCGGACATATATTTCCCGAGATTACAAATTTGAAAATTTTACATACAGCGCTCAACAGCAAAAAATTAAACATTTTAGAAGCTATTGAAATGTATAAATATAATAAAGATTCGTCTAGACATCTATTAAACGATCAGACGGATCTCCGAAATTCCCCACTATTTAAAATATTGTAAAAAAATTAACCTCAATAAAAGTATAAAATTAGGTACATAGACTATATAAACAGCTGTAAAACCTTAGTGTTAAACTAGTGTTTGAGAATGTAAAGTCGTTTTACGAAACTATAATCACACAAATTTTGTTTAAAAATAAAAGTGATAGATAAAGTAAAAAATTGTTTTATTCCCTTTTATAAATTTTCGATATATTTACTTTTTCAAAAGTTATTTGAGGCTAAAGTTTTATATTTTTTTAATTTTTCGACAAAAATATTAATTTTATGGAAAAATGTTATTTAACCTTTTTTTGTATATAATTCCATTTCCTATAAATTTACTTTAATAAATTTTTCGAAACTCCTTAGTGAGTTATTTAAATTGAAATGTGAATTTTTCTAAATAATCGGATTTTTATTGTTTATAATTGATAATAAAATTAAAATTATTCAATTTTTCAATTGGAAATTATTACTTATTATATCTAATTAATTGTTAAATTCATTAGATTTAACAATATTAATTGTGTAAAAAAACGTGAACTTAGTTAAGTTAAAAAAAAAATGATTTACTTTACTTATTAAAAAACTGTAAAAACTATTATAAGAACACATAAGAAAAATACAAGACCATAGATTCTGCAGTTTTTAAACGATTTGTTTAGTTTTTAAAAGATTACTTACTTTCACAACTGATAGTTTTTTTACAAAATATCTTCCATCACGTTGGTTATTCTTCTTCTATTTCTTGGTGAATATTGTCTTTAAACTGATCTAGTGTTTATCGGCACTCTCTCTTTAAAGGAAACTTAGGGGAAGTGAGGCCTTAAAAGGGGAAGTCAGGGGTGGTGAGATACCTGTTCCCCATTCTGTGGGATTAATGGATTATGGAAATGTTCCTTCAAAAGCGCTACTATACTGCCCTTACACTATAAGCTGTAGCACCATCCTGTTGAAACCAATAGACCTTAGCGTCTCATAATTGAAGCAATCAAAAGTTTTCAATTTTCAAAGTTTCTGCTCGAACTTTTTCATTTTCAACAAAGAAAGGTTCAATAATTTCTTTTGAGGAAACTACACACCATATTGTGGCTTTTTTCTAGGGAGAGCTCTTTCGTGAATCAATTCTAGATTTTCTGAGACCCACTAAGGTTAACCGAGATCTATAAGAACAATCCAAAATCGATTCCTGAACAAAAATTATTATTATTATCAATTATTCGAGTCATTGGTGAGATAGAGCCACGGTTATGTCAAAATGTCATCCAAAATTTTAACAAAAGTGTGAATATATATAGAGCTGCAAGAGGTGGTCATTTGACAAATATTGTCTTTCGTGTTTATATATTATAGACTGTGCTTCAATTATCAATAAAAGGTTTTTTGAAATCAACACAAAGTTTGTGTTTTATTCAAGGATTAAAAAAACCCAATTTGAAAGACTCGTTATCTGTGCACTATTTATAAATACTCATAAAATCTATAATGAAATTTATAGCAATAGACACGGATACAAAAAACAACTAAAAACAAATGCGCCCGTTAAATTCCAGCTAATCAGTATTTTTCAAACAAGAGCGCATCATCCCATTTCTCATCGAGTAGTCGGTAATAAATTGACGCTCGGTAATTTCCACTTCAGCCTCTTAAAAGCCTCTTAAATTTCGGCGCGTCATCAAACGCCGATGCCGTTTACAGAAAACGGCTTTATTTTTAGTAAACACTGTTCGAAGTCGGAGTTGTTTTGACGTTTTTCTCTTGGGATACGCGTCAAATATAAATCTCACGCGCTAATGCTCGTAGCGGAAACTGATAATTTTCGAACGGTTATCGTTCTTCCGATGTTGATAACTTGGTCGCTTTAGCAAGAATGGGTTAAAATCTGTTTTACCTAATTTTAACGCGACGGAAGGTGCAATTAGAAGATATATATTATAACGAATCTTTTAAATTTAGTGGTTTTTTAAAATTATTGAATAAAACAGATGACGTTATGAATTTGCCTAGGTACAGTGTCATTTCAGAAGAGTAATGTATAACCATTATAATAATGGAGTCGTACACAATACAAAGCATTAAAATTGTTGAATTATTTCATTGAAATGTGGATTTTTTTAGAAAACTGCGTGATATTTACGGTTTGCTGAATCACCCATCTGAAATCACTATTAATAGAATTGTTAAAATTTAAAAAAAAACTGGTTTGATAGAAGATATACGATGAGCAATATATAGACATAGTGGTAAATCAGAGCATATCGATTTGATACGTGAAAGTGTTACTGAAGACAAAGAGAAGCTTTAAATGTCACAGGAACTAAAGCTACTGGATCACGTATCGTGATCACGATCAACGAAATAAATTTAAATTATTTTTTAGATTCGTTTTGAAAACGAGAGGAAAATACCTCCCGAAACGTTAACGTTCAAAAGTTTATATTTATTTAAAAAAAAATGATATTTTTTAAATTTTTTTCTGCTAGGAAAACTTTACAGAAAAATAATCATTGAGACATTTGTCTCCGTTTTGTTTTTTACCCAGTGAATCTTTATTTACATAAGAACAGATATTTTTGTTTAAGTTTTAGATCGTGGCGAAAAATCCAAAAAAAGTATTAAGGAATGATTAGTAAGTATTAGTAAGTATTAGTATTAGTAAGAATTAGTAAGTATTAGTAAGTATTGGTTAGTATTAGTAAGTATTAGTAAGTATTGGTAAGTATTTGTAAGTATTAGTAAGTATTAGTAGTATTAGTAAGTATTAGTACGTAAGTATTAGTAAGTAAGCATTAGTAAGTATTAGTAAAAGTAAGTAGTAGTTAGTTACAAAAGTATTCGCATTTTTTCCGTTTATTCATAACTAAAGGATTATATTTATCCTCAACGAATTGGACTTTGAATTTTTCCTTTGCCCAGCGTACAGCCCCAATCTTGTTCCTTTGGATTAACACTTGCTCCGGTTCATGACTCACTTTTTGCGAGGAAAAGAAAATAGGACAGAATAACAGGTAAAAACTAGTTGTATCTTATGTAAAAACTGGCTCAAAAACGAAAGTTAAGGTAATCGAAAACAACAAGAAATAACCACCAGGTTTGACTTTCGCTAAAAAGATTATGTTATGGACTCTTTTATTTCCATGATATCAAGAAGAAAGAAATAAAATTTGCGAGACGCCAAATAGGAGGGGCACGTGACAAGATTTGAGCGAGTAAAAGCGATAAAAAATGAATACTATTCCATTTCTTTCTCATTGAGTTAACTCAGAATCAGTGGCGGATCGTGAGGGAAAACGTTGGGGCGCCGCCCCTTAAGCATTTATAACAGTAAACAATTTTTCAGAGCAAAACACAATATTTTATTTTCGTTCAGTTTTATTCTTTTAACTCATTTTAAGATATTATTAAAAATTATAATCTCAAAATGTAGAAGAACGTTTGTCGACCCATCACACCAAATAATGCGGATAAAAATTCCATCCTCTCGCCACAATTTTTACATCGTTGGTCGAACATTTACCTCCAGCGATCGTACGCCACGACATCTTATCTCGTCGTTGGCGTTACGCAGTGTCGGTTGATCTATAAGGGCACGTGGGCACGTGCCCCACCTAACAAATTTAAAAAATGAAATGAAAATTTGATGTCTAACAGTTACATTCGTATTTCTACACAGCAAAGTGTGTGTATAATACTCAGAAATGTAAAATTTTTGGTTGTGACGCATTTCCTTATCCCCATTCCAAAATTTGGTTATATATGCCCCACCTGTTTTTTCCCCCAAGAATCGTCGGTGCCGTTACATATTTTGTTGGTTGCCAGAATTCGGAGATTGAACTGCTTTCTAAAACATGCGATTTGGACTTAGATTCCCTGCGACCGAGCGTATTGGTAATTAGTTTTAAGCGTTGCGTAATTTTTTTTTGGGTTTTTCGCCACGATCTAAAACTCAGAAAATATCAAAAATATCTGTTCTTATGTAAATACAGAATCACTGGGTAAAAAACAAAAAACCAAACGAAGACAAATTCTTTTCTGTAATAAATTTGCCTAACGAACAAATTCTTCAGCAGCACTATTTTCTTCTACGCCCTCCCACTTTAAAAAACCAAGACCAGCCACAAAAATTACAATCGATTGGTTCCAGCAAAATATATTTCAAAATTGAAATAGCCTGCTGTCCCTTCAGATTTCAACATTAAAGTCTCTGGGTGATACTTTCAGAATGAGTTATAGTGAATCAAGACAATTTATAAATATGGAAGATTTGAAAAGTGCTATTCAGGCTTCATGGAACGAAATTCCACAACAAACAATAAAACAGCTATATGATTCATTAGCCAAAAGAATTTTTGATTTAATGAAATGTAGTGGAAAGGCCACAAATGATTAAAATTTTAGTTGTTTATGCTTTCCTCTTTCCTATAAAACTTAGGGTGGGTCTAACATTTTAACGTATTTAAAATCCATTTTCTTTTTAATACGAAGAAAATAAGAACATTTGGGTAAACTTTATCTTAGCTCAAATAAAACTTTATTAATCGATATAAAACCATTGCAATCAACAAACGTTTGTCAACGAGAAACAAATTTACTTTTCATGAGGCAGTTTTTGCGTCTTCTTGATTTTTAAAACATTTCTGTATGATGAATCAGACCGGCCGCAGACCACTAGGCACCATGTTGGCACCTTATATTGGTTGGTTATATTGGTGAATTTTCGGCTTTGGGACGTGTTGTGGAGCTTCATAGCGGTCCAACTACTGAGTTCACCGTCGTCAATTGTCATAAAGAATTGTCGCAATGCTGTGCAATACCAGAAAGTGATGGAGAATTATCCTATGCCGTTTATAATTTGAACTAATAACTAACTTAATTAATCCTTTGAACAGTATTCCTAGAAGGTTATTGTTTACAACAAAAAGAAAACGTAGAAACATCAACAAAATATTGAATGTACCAGTCGCCATACCAGTAATAATTTTAATTTTTTTTAAGAGATGGCGCTGGAAACAAGGGTCGGTTCACAGTCTAATCTCTTATATCATTTTGTTGCTACGAAGGTACCTTTCAAAACGATGTTAATGTTTGATCGATTTCGAGTTAGCGTCATGTTTTTTCGTGTTTCGTCACTTTTAATTACACGTCACAATTCGTTTGAGAAACAGGTCGTTTTTGTTGCAAACGACACATCAAAATAACGTTTTTTTTTTTTTAATTTTCATTCAATTCGTGCGGCACACATTTATCGAGCTTTTTTGAGTTTCCAATATTCTGCTTCCGAACAGTTGTACGCGAATTGGATTCGACTAAGGCCCTCAATTGGTCGTTATCAACATCCGATGGTCAATCACAACGCTCATCATCTTCAACTCTCATCAGCACTACTAAATAATTTAAACTACCATTGCGCAGTAAGTTCATTAGTAGTTTCTGGTGCAAATTCATCGTTGAGATCATAAGCTGTTTCGGCAGCTTTTCGGCCTGATTTGAACTGGAACAATAAAATTGTCCGAATTAACTTTTTTTCCATATTACATTTAATGCTCTGGAAAAATTGCCCAAAATTATTTAACACTACTAATACCACAGTTACATAAAACAAACAATGCGCTTTCAAATTATATATAAAGTCAAAGTAATTTATCACAAATTTGTTTGAAAATACAGAATTAAAAAATAAAATAACAAAAACCTCAAAAACTTTCTTAACAACCTAATATTTAAAAACAATAATACTATGATGTTATTTACAAAAATACTTCGTAATGAAATATTACTTCGAACTCGCGGCAGCTTACACATTTTATTGATTGACGATTTTATTGACAAAACACGTGTTCTATATTATCCGATAAAAAGAGAAATATCCATAACTCTTTGGTCCCAATGGGACTTTATCGGAAATGTCGTAATTTACTGAAGCGAGTGACACATGGTGGGTAATTTCACCGATTTTGGAGAAAAGGCGTGACATAAATCCATTGTGCTGGATACGAGACGATTTCATCTCGGACAAAAGGGTTGGAATTCTAACCCACTAACCGTGGAGAATTTTTCCTGATTTCTGACCGATAAAAATTCGCGTTGCCTTCGGGGTCAATCTGAATCTAATTTCTAGAAATTCGCTGCCCAGTATGGTATAAAAAATATTCTCTAAAACAGATTTTTTAGAAAATGGCTTGTGGTAAACAATTACAATGCTATGAAAAATCATAGACTCTAGAACCAAATTGTTGTTATTTTAATAACTAATGTTCAGATGATCTTAAGTTCTAATTACCATATTCCTTATAAGAAAGAAGAATTTATGAATGAATAATGGGAATGAGGATGAATGATGTGAATAATAAACTGTGGGCTTAGCCTGTATTTACGATGTAAATAAATATAAACTCAAAAGGATTATCTCATTATCCACTCCAATTATTTTGTTTTTAGGTACCTCATTATGCAATAGTACATTTTTCCAATGTAAATCTTTTTTTAAGCTTGATAGGGTTTTGTAAAGTATTTTATTACGGTGACAATGCCCAGGGGTGACAGTTAACATAAATTGAGCAGTAAAGGATTTAGGAAGAGCCAGAAAGGCATAGAGACAAATTGTAGAAGACTTACAATGTTTCTAAGGTGTGGTAAAAAATTTTCTAAATGTATATCCTGAAAATTATGGTAAAATTAAGATATTTGGAAGGTCTCAACAAATTTTCGGTACAAGAAGCGGGTTGTTTTGCAGAAATATTAGAATTAAGAACTTCATCTGTCCAAATTATTAGAAAATTTGATTTAGGATAATACCCTAGCTTAATATGCAAATTGGCTGCTGAAACAGGTACCTAAAAAAGAAAAACGCGAGTGGAAGCCGTTGTGTACTTGTGGAACTTACGGTGACAATGTCCCAACGCAAAAGGCTTGTAGGTGTTCGTTTAAATGATTTAAAAGTAGTGATTTCGACTTGAAAGATAAAGAACGCCCAGGTCAACCGCAAAAAACTGAAGATGCCGAATTGCAACTATTGTTGGAAGAAGACGTTATGCAAACAACAAATGGCAGAGAGATTAAATGTTGGTCACCGAACCATTTGTGATTCTGCATGACATGGGAAGGATCCAGAAGGCAAGAAAAACCGTGTGCGAAGTTTTGCTTTCTCAGCTCTATTTCAACAAGACAGCTATCAACATCAACGGTAAGATCGAATCGCTTTAGAAAGAAGACAATGCTGTGAATTTGGTAGCATCACAAACGAATATAAGTTTAATACCGGTCGCTACCGTCACAAATGATCAGTTTAAACCATATATTGACCAAAAAGCACCAGAATAGGCTGCAAGACACGGAAAATAGATTTTACAGCATAACAACGCCCGCCTCATCACACACATCGAAAACGATTAGAGACACCATTTCTGCATTTGGCTGGAAGCTCTTGCCCCACCCGCCGTACTTACCATACTTGGGCCCTTCTGACTACCACTTGCTTTTATCGGTGTTCACGCAATTTCCATGAAACACTTCAACAATTACGGAGATGTAGAAAAATGGCTTTATGAATGGACCACCTTAATAGATCTACGGTTTTTCGGGGAGGACATATATAGCAAAGAACATAAGTAATTTTGGAAGGTTGAGATTATAATTTTTCACATGTCAGGAACTTTGTTTATTATCTAATATATTCTCCATAATAAATATTGACAATCAAACAATATTATTATTATTTTTAAAGTTTAATTATTAAAGCATTTACAACATAACTACATCACAACACCACAATGAACATGGACGTTTACATTAAACTGACATCATCTAAATAATAGAAGTGGAATAATGTAATAAGAACTAACAGATTTCACATAATCAATTATATTTTACCAAAAACAAAGTATATTTTTGCAGCATATACTGAGAAAGAGACTGTTATATATCTATCTGATCTAGTTTAAAAACTATTCCTGAATCGTCTTAGGTCATTCGTCGTTCTCCCCTAAAACAAACAAGAAAAAAACTATATTAAAAGTTTCTCAAGGTTCAACCCTACATACCTATATGACAATGACCTGACACTAAACTGTCGTCAAACCTGCCTCAATCCTGATGATTTATTCTAGCAATAACGCTGTCGTTTAGTGACAGAAAAAAACTACACCGTAAAATCGAAATAATTTGCAACATCTGTTTACAAGTTAATATAGAAGGGTTTGATCGCGCTAAAAGGCAAGTCAAATCGCCCTATGCAAATGGGTGGGACCCTTGGACCCTTTTCTTTTTTTGTTGGACGTAGGGACAGTGGTACATTTGTTTCAAATGACTTGTAGGACAATATATCAAAAAGACCACTCTTTGTTTCAGTTATTCAAATATTATTAATTCGTGAGCTATGAAACATGGTATTTCTAAATATGTTTTTATTAAGCCACTAAGACTTGATTGTAGATATTCGATTCATTATAAGATTGTCATTTGTCAAACAATCGAGAAAATTATCGACAATCATATCGACGGAAATATCGACAGAAAAAATAATGTTTTAGAACAAAGTAAAAACTCTCAAAAATTTTGAAAATTGAACACAATTAATATGTCCATTCAGCTAATCAGTTCAATTCATTTTTAATGTTTGAGATGCTGCTTTCAAGAGTATAATAAAGAGCCAGGAATAGCATACTCGAAGCGCCAGAGCCAGGAATGGCTGATTCCAACCTCACCACGGCCAAAACAAAAGCCAGAATGAGCAAATTAAAGATCAAAAGCATGCTGATTTGCTTTTTTGATAGCCAGGAGATCATCCATAAGGAATGTCTAACTGATTGTGGTTCATAGATTTTTTTTTCCTTTTTTGGGTTTTTCGCCATGGTCTAAAACAAAAAATATCAAAAATATCTGTTCTTATGTAAATAAAGAATCACTGTGTAAAAAACAAAAAATAAAACCGGAGACAAATTTCTCAGTGATTCTTTTTCTGTAATAAATTTGCCTCGCGAACAAAATTTTTTAAATACAAAAATTTTCTAAAATAAATACAAACTTTCGAACGTTAACCTCCCGTTTTTAAAACGAATCTAAAAAATAAATTATATTAATTTCTATATATAATAAAAAGATAGGAAGTAAATATATTTTATGAATGTCAATGATACTTATATTGACAATAACATTAACAATAACAATAACAATGACATTAACAATAACAGATCTTTTTGATATTTTTTGAGTTTTAGATCGTGGTGAAAACCCCAAAAAAGGAAAAAATACATTTATAAGAAATTTGTACCTTAACACCAAGCGGCAAATCAAAATTTTTACCGAAAGGTTCTTGAAAAACTTCCTAAAAGGGTCACTGATTTAAAATAAAGTTTTTTGAAAATAAAAATACCACTGTGTCTCCGCACTCGGCAGACTTGAGTCCTTGTGACTTAACGTTTTTCAAGATTGAAAAGTTACTTCAAAGGATACCATTTTGGGACATTGGAGAACATTGAAAAGGTCATAACTGACTAGAAACATTTGGTTCACGAAAAGAATTAACTCTAGCGAATTCAAGCTCATACAGTAGACGAATCAGATGACGTTCCTCCAAAGAGGGCCGTTTTAGAGGGTCCCATTTTAGAGCGTAGCAGTTTCATTATAAAGTGCTTCCCAATAGGGACGATAGGATTCTGGCAGCTAATGACTGGCAAGCTATTGGCCGTATAATTGATAAGTTTGAACGTGAGTTTAGTCTTCATGACCAAAAGCCACCGTCTCGACTTCGTAGTGGCTGTAGTGAAGAAAATATCGCTGCTGTTCTCGAAAGTGTTGCCGAGAACGATAATGTATCTGTTCCGCGCCGTTCCCAAGAGTTGGGCTTATCCAGGATGACCACCTGGTGTATTTTACGTTTGGATTCCGGTTTACACCCATACAAGATTGTATTGGTATAAGAACTTAAGCCAACTGGCTATAAATTACGTCGGAAGTTCGCAGATTGGGCGTTGGATCCGGATTTTTATCGCAAAATCATCTTCTTCGACGGGGCTCATTTTAGGTTAAACGGCTACGTCAGTAAGCAAAATGGTCTTTGTTGGTGTGAGTCAAACCCACAACCCACAAGTGATTCATCAGGCCCCATTACCTCCAGAAAGAATCATTGTTTGGTGTGGATTATGATACAGTGACATTATCCGGCCGTATTTTTTCAAGAACTCCGAAGGACGGACCGTCACTGTGAATGGCGAACGCTATCGTGCCATGTTATCCGATTTTGTCTTTCCGAAAATTGATGAAATTGATGCGGATGGGCTATATTTTCAACAAGACAACGCAACTTGTCACACACCACGCATTACGATCAACTTATTGAGCAATAATTTCGGAGAATCGGCCATTTCACGGAATGGTTCTTGCAACTGGCCACCAAGATCTTGTGATTTAACACCTTTAGATTATTTTCTTTGGGGTTATGTTAAATCACAGGTTTACACCAACAAACCCAAGACTCTTGATGAACTTGAGGCCAACATTCGAGCAACTATAGTCACCATACCACCTGATATGCTGCATCGAGTTAACAAATTGAGCTAATCGGATTAAACAGGGCAAGAAAAGTCGCAGTGGTCACTTGAACGATATTTTGTTTAAATCATAAATGGTATAAAATATACCATGTAATAAAAACAAGTACCACCATTTTCGGCTGAATTTTCTTTGTTTCTCTATTGAGAAACCCTTTATCATTTACACACTTCGTATGCTTGAAAAACAAGTTGCTTCAAATAAAGTAGGAAGTGCTATTATCCATACTACAAAGGCTTTAAATTATAAATAAAATATCTACTTCTTCACCACCCTATATATAGATAACAGTTTCAATTATTTAACACGATGCATTTACTGGCAAATAACTTGTATAATTTGGGTCCATAAATAGACAAAGAACCGGCTTTAGTAAATATTGACTCACTCTTTGGAGGTGTAAATCTGGAAATAATTTGTGAAAACATTGAACAGAAACACGTGGCATTGACAAGACATTCGACTAAGCCCTTTTTGATTAGCTCTCGCACAAATAACACATTGAGTTCTACTCTGATTGACAAGCATTAACAATATATTTCTACATATTAATAGGATTTCGGTTATACATTCTGTCAAAAAAGTACCTGGAATTGGTCAAGTCAATAAAACACAAAATGTTTATTATTTATCCAAATTTATTGTATCGCCTTCAAAGTAAGCCCTTTCCGAAATAATACACTTATACGAATGAATAATCCAATTGTCAAAATATTTTTAAAATGCATTTTCCGGAATCAGTTTCAGTTGTCGCCGTGAATTCTCTTTTATGTCTTCTATCGATTAAAAACGAGTACCTCGAAGTGGTAATTTGAGTTTTGGAAAGAGAAAGAAGTCGGCCGGAGCTATATCAGGTGAATACGGTGGTAGTTCGATGGTGTTTGTTGAGTTTTTGGCCACAAATTCATTCAGAATGATAACATTGTAAGATGCTGCGTTATCGTAATGCAACATCCAAGATTTCTTTCCACAAATCTGGCCTTTTTCGACGAATTATAATTAATATTCTTTATTTACCATATGACCTTCTTGCCATCATATGGTAGATTCCTAGTGCACAACACCGCGATAATCAAAGAAAACAGTCAACATCACCTTAACTTTTGATCGACTTGGACGTGGTTTTTTCGGTTTCGGCTCAGTTAGAAGGCGCCATTTCGGAGCTTGTTGACTGGTTTACATGTTAAACTCATATACCAATGTCTCATCACCAGTTCCAATGCGTTTTATGAATGTGGGGTCAGAATTGACTCGTTCTAGCATGTCTTGAGCGACCTTTATGCAACTGATTTTCTGAAGAAAATTCAAATCATTCGGCACTAGTCGAGCGACAACGCGTTCATGCCCAAACAATCGCTTAAAATGATATGAATTGATTCGTGAGACACAGAAAGATCAGCGGCTATCTCTATCAAACTTAAATGACGATTTTCAGTCACCATTTAGTTCACTTTAGCGATATTAACTTCAGTTGAAGACTGATGGCCGACCAGAGCGAGGCAAATCCCCACACCACATCTCGACCGCTTTTGAATGCACTGTACCACTCAAATGCACGTGCTTTTGATAAAGTCGATTCACCATAAGCCTTCTGCAACATTTTCAGGAACTCGGCACATGAAATTCCATTTGCAATACAAAATTTAAGACAAATTATTTGTTCGGTGTTTTTATCCATTGTAAAAATCGCAAAACACATTTGAGATGAACTGACAAAATCGAGCACTGTAAACAAACTAAATGACAGATGACATTTAAACCCCGCGTCAGTCTGTAAATAGTCTTCGCGTCAAGTTTATAAATAGCGTTTTGCCCAATGTGCCTAGGGAAAGCGTAATTGTAATGGACAAAAGTTCCTAATGCAAATAACACTAAATTGGAAATTTAGAACTATTAGTTCAAAAACGATATATACTTCGAAAATACACATAAAAATGTGATCTTCTAGAAATATTAAAGACATTTATTATTAAAAAGGAATATGGATGTGATACCATTGCTGCCGATATACGACATACGGTTTTACGCCTCCCCCGCATTACTGTATTTTTAATCTAATTGAGCATATATCAGGTAAAATCCCATGTTAGAGCAGAACACATTTCTCCGACTCTAAGTGCAAGTGCTGCAACATTAATTGGGAAGGTTGTAGACAGTATTCCCAATGAAAGTTGGTTAAATTCGATTAACCATATTATTAAAAAAGATTCCTATGTATAATTTACTAATAATATAGAACCCTTATTATTAATGTGGACCAAAGTGACAGGAGAGTGAAACCGAATTAAATGAATAATTAAATTTAAGTTATAAATTTTATTGTACTAATAGATAAATTTATTTATTTATTTATTTATTTTTAAATACTAGTACTAATAAATTCAAAATACGCAAACCAATAAACAATATTTTAGTCATACATAATAATAATAATAATAACGAAACGAAAACTTAAAACTGGAAGACGCCTGGGCCAGATGGACTACACAATTTCTAGATCAAAAACTTTACAGCTGTTTACAGAAACAGAAGGATTCGCGACAGCTATTCAAGATAAGGTGGTAAGAACAAAAAATTATGAAAGACATATACTACACATGGATGTTGTCGACAAGTGCAGGAAGTGCGGTGGTGTGGGAGAAATTGAAGAGATAATTGAACACCTTATTGGAGGGTGTCCAGTCCTTGCTCCTAATGCTTATCTAGGCAGGCATAATCAGCTGACGAAACACACCAGCAAATCGCTTTAAAGCACTCGCTATTTGATAAGATACCTCCACCATATTACAAGTACACGCCTTCCCCCGTACTTGAGTCAGTCGATGCCTTTCTTTACTGGGATAGACCAATTACAACAGATCGGACGGTTGATTATAATAGGCCGAATATTGTTCTAATTAACAAAAAACAGAGGAGAGCTTTCATAATTGACATTACGATACCACTCTCTCACCACATTAGAAAAACTGAAATGGAAAAGGTCACGAAGTACGAAAATCTTGCATTTGATCTGAAAAATCAATAGAAACGCCAGAAAGTGGAGATGTTATCCTTTGTTATATCCGTCGAAGGCCTAGTAAGCAAAACCTTTTCCAAAAACCTGGAAATTCTTGGTATTTCAAAATCGATTACCACAGTAGGACAACGAGCTGTTCTCTTACAAACTTGCCACATTGTTCGTAAGGTACTAAGCTGAATAAGAGGAGCTGATCTGCTTTCTCATCTTGGCATTGTAAACCCGACTAGTCTAGGCTGAGATGATCGATGAATCATGTTTGTGATAATAATAATAATAATAATTTAACAATTTTTTTTCCAAAATTATCGGGAAGTTAAACCACTCCAACTCTGGCACCTTTGAAGATACTAGGAATATTTTTATTGAAATGTATTAGGGCAATTAACATTTTGCCAAAAGGTAACGAAATATCTTAAACCGGACTATAAAATATGAGACAAAACTCATTGTATAAAATACATTTCCGGTAAGAAAGAACTAAAAATAATTTGTGAGTTGTGACCTGTCTTCAAAAATCGCTAAAAAAATTCAAGTGTCAATTTAGATGTTGATATTTTCTCGGATAATAGAAAAAAATGGCCTTTTGTCGGCCTATAATATAACGACATAAACTAAAAAGGCCTTTGTATCATCCAGACAACTTTAAACATATCAGTTTCAAAAGCAATCGTTCAGTTCAGTACTGAACGACGCTTGGTTTAGTTTCGTCTCTATCCTCAACTGGCCTGCTGTAAGGGACTTTGAAAAAATTGTTTTCGCCCATTGTACGAGTGTCACTACTTAGAAAGCGTACAGTAGCTACGACGGGGGGTGATTACACTAGGAAATCGGGTGATTTTACCTGGATCGTGTTGACAAGGGTCGATCTGTAGGTCCTCGGGGTGTTGTCGGATGACGAGGACGTCGATTACACGACAAATAAGCTGAAGGTATACAGGTAGTGACAATAATGTTCGTTAAAGTTTGTTTGGTGATTTAAAACGTTAGTAACTTATGATAATCATCAGAGAAAATTTTGAATGATCAATTTTGAGCATCAGAATATATAATAAAATAAATCTGATTAAGAAACCCTTTTAACAATTCGTCAAGTGGAATCTTTGATGTTAGATACTAAATTCAAAGAGATTTACAACTAAACACCAAATCACTTTATTTAACTGCATGCGCGTTTCGCAAAACCATATTAACATAATCAGGAGATGATTCAATCTAATTGAATTGATCTAAGATGCTAATGCTGATACTGATCATGCTAACATGGTTAGCGAAACGCGCGTCGGGGGTTAAATAAAGTGATTTCAGTAGCAAATCTTTTCGAGTTTAGTAAATCCTATGAGAATAGACGAAATAGTTTTCAAAACTTTTTCTTTAATGTTGAGTTTGAGATTTGCGAATAGTTAAAAGTGGCAAGAAGCTAAATCAAACCAGCATAAATAAAAAAATATAAATAACAGGCGATTTTTTTAGTATATTTGAATTGTTGATAGTGATCGCAGGCAAACGAACTATGAGTTTGCACGGCTCTAGTGTCAAAATTATTCACTATAGTTTGGCAAATTATCATGGTATATTTAACATCAGAGCCACGCTTGCAAATTATCGAAATTTATTGCCAAAATTAGTGTTCTGTGCGCCAAACTTATAAAGCACTTTGCGAATTTTATAGTGCACATAATCGCTCAACCGAGCGATGGATTCGCGGAATTATCCACAAATTCCGAACGCATTTCCCGCTGAAGTTGAACTTTGTAATTCGACTACGTGGACAATTTGGCGTAAAGATCTTGGTCTGATGTCTTACAAGATCCAACCAAGAACTCAAGCCACAAGACCATCGTTTGTGTAGTACATTCGGTGAATGGGTTTCAAATCAATTGCGGCTTGGCTCAGAATTTAACCGCGACATTTTATTCAATGACAAAGCTTATTTTTGGCTAAAAGGTTACGTTAATAAACATAATAAATACAATTGCCGCATTTGGAGTGAAAATAAGCCGCAAATGATCCAACTATTACCGTTGTATCCAGAAAAATGCTCCGTAGCATGATTGAACCGTATTTTTTTTTTAATCAAGCTGGAAAGCACGTGAACGTTAATGGGGATCGTTACAGAGTGATGATCAATGATTATTTAATTCTAGATATGAATCATATTGATCTGGAGAAGATGTGGTTCCAACAGGACAGCTCCACATGTTATAAAATACTAACGTAACAATGTAACAAGGTAACAACGTAACAACGTAACAACGTAACAGGAATGGACCTGTTAATTGGCCACCAAGCTCATGTTATTAATGTTTTTTAGATTATTTTCTTTGGGTTTATGTTAAATCTTTGGTCTATGCCAATAACTTAACCATCAATTATTGACGCTTTGGAACTTAACTTGGAAAATTCCGCTCATAAGACCCCAATTAGTTGAAAAAGTACAGCTTAACTAACAGTTTAGCATCTGAGATGCGCAAAAGCAAGAGTGAGAGGGTCACTGTCTAACAGAGACAGAGAACGGAGAGTTCCTCGAATGTACAGTACCTAACTGATGTTAACACCACGAATGCACTGCTTCAAATGAGCTCTCGGGCGTTAGGCTACTGCGCATCCAAACCTCGGAGGCCAAGCTATATGTTTGTTCCAACTTGCGTCAGAAACAGTTTCTGACAGACAGGATTCGGCGCAGTAACTAAAAACCGTTCCAACCATCGTTACTGTGCCGAATCCTGACTGTTAGAAACTGTTTTTGACGCTACTTGGAGTGAACCGTATGTTGGTTGAGCTGTAGTTGGAAATTGGATTGACAGGATGCGTGAGAAGTAGCCGAGGCGGACATTTGTTCAAAATAGTTGTTAAACATCAATGCCATTGAATGTTATTTCACATAAAATAAATAGTTTCAAGGCATCTAATTTGGTTGTTGTTTTTTTTTTAATATATAGTTTCGGACGCACTATAAAATCATCCCATATATAAAATGGTCGAGCACAACGATAAGTTGTGTAAAATAATCAAAAACAAGGAAACTTTTTTCTATGTTCTACGTAATAATTGGTCATTTCTTCAGCCACCCCCCAAACGTCAGCAAGTGTCTCCCGAGACCGGTTTCTGGCCTTAAAACGTCATCAGTCGGGTTGTTTAATCTTTTTTTTCTCTTTAGAAACTGGTCGCAAGGACGAAACATATGCCATAATAAATATCAAGTGTTTTAGTAATCATCATTATTAATAATCAAAAATTTAAGAGTATAAAGGGCTGGAAATGGAGAAATGGATTGTTTGGTTTCTTTTTCCTATTTGTGAGCAGATAGTGTTTTTTTAATTTTGTGTCTGTTACTGTTATTGTTTACTCATTTATTAGTACTATAATGATCAACAAATTGTAAAAAATATAGACAAATTGTATATACTACGTAATTTCTAATATGTTTGAACTGAAAAAAAAACTGGAACTGGACTAGATCTTTTTTAATTGCTTTTACGTATCATAGATGTTAGTGTATAATAATGGATTTATTTTTTATTATAATTATTATAATTGAATATTTTAGTTATTGTATTTTAATCATTGATACAGTAAATAAACTTATTATTATTATTAGTACTATGCTAATTGAAAAGTTCGCGGAACGGAAATGATAAAACAAGTTTATAGTTGAACAAAATGACTTTATTCTCCAATTAATTTATTCCATCTCTGAAATGGTTTTCTAAAAGTCCTTCAGAATACTCATCTACGGCTGCTATAACTTCTTTATTTGATGAAATGCTTGCCATGTAAGATTTTTTTGAGGTTTGGGAACAGATGAAAGTCAGAGGGGGCCATATCTGGTAAATATGATGGATGCTCCAACAATTCGTAGTGTAACACCTTCAATTTGGTGTAGCCTTGTATGCCTTGATGAAAAAATATTTTTTCTTCGCTAACCAGGTCCTTTCTCGTGAAGTTTTGCATCCAAAAGGTTTGAGTAATACTCTCATGTTATTGTTTTACCGGTTTGAAGGTAATCAATTAACAAAATGCCTTTTACATCCCAAAAAATTGATGCCATGACCTTTTTGGTCGATTTTGACCAATCTGGCTGCTTCGGAGCTGAATAACCGGACTCGGTTCACTCTGCAGTTTGTTGTCGCAATTCAGGATTAAAATGGTAAACCGAAGTCTCATCCAAGTTACAAAAAAGGTTTAAAATCTATTTTATTCTTTCGAAAAAGGTCTAAATGTTGGTTAGAAAGTTTTACTGGAAGTCGTTTTTGATCAGAATTTAACAAATGCGACACCCATCTTGCCCATAGCTTCCTCAAGCCGAATTTCTTTTTCAATATATGAAACACTTGTTCAGTGTAGATGTCTATGGCCAAGTTAATTGTCTGTCATCCATAACCATATCATGGTATGTAATTAAGTATTTGTTCGATAGTTGCACTTATTGGACGTCCAGAATGAGGGTCATCATCCAGGCTTCTATGACTACGCTGAAACTCACCTGCCTATTTACAAACCATTGTTTTTGAAGAAGTAGACTCCTCTAATACATTTACCATTTCTCTATGAATTTCCAATCTAATCGGACTAGTCCCAAGTCTAACAAGTTTCTCCTGTAGTACCGTCCATCAAAATTTACCAAGATTTAACCCTTATAGGATATCTAGTATACAGTCAATAAGAAATATGTGTGTATAAAACATTATATACTAAAAATATAATGTATAGCCGAAGACCGACTAATATGTAGAAATATACTGTTAATACTTGGGAAACAGAGTAGAAATCAATGTGCTATTCGTACGAGAACACGAGTGTTTTTGCCTGATGTTTTCACAAATTATTTCCAGATTTACACTTCCAAAGACTGAGTCAATATTTGCTAAAACCTGTTGTTTGACTATTTATGTGCCTTGACTGTGTCAACTATTTGCCAGTAACTACACTATATTGAGTGATTGAAGCAGTTATCCTTACACAGGGTGGCACAAAAATAAATATTTCTCTTAAAATATAAAACCCTTGCAGTATGAGTGGCAGCATCTTCTAAAATCAAGATATAATTTGAAAAGAATTGTTCCATTTGAGTCAAACAGGACCCCGGCCTGAGTAACCTGAGTAAGTTATTTTATTGACACAAAATGATCTAATTTGTCAGAGGCCTTTTAAAATCTGTATAGTCTATCTATTCTGTTTTAAAGTTTAAATCAAAGAAAATATTACCTTGATTGCCCATGGCAACGACTGCTAACAGCTACATGATGTCCATGATGACCATGAAGATTGTTCGACATTCTCAACTAAAAAAGAAAATAATCTTTTTTTATTATTATCATTTCCGGAATTACACAGAAAAAAATCAAAGATTAAAGTTAAATCCTCTTTATATTCACATGCATTCGTGTATTGTATGTTATTTTCGTGTTAGTCGCTTGATATATTCTCAATGAGGATCTTTTAAGAGATGCCTTTTTTGTCGTTTCACGCATCAAGGAATTTTTCTGAAGGACGATAGGATATCCTTGAAGGATTAAATCTTACTTTTTTATCATTTCGATCTTGACTTTTAGATATTCCGATGGAAATGCAGCAGTTAGAAAACATGTTATAGTAACACGTGATTTGCTTCTTTGTTGCTTTAAATATTTTAAAAATAAAATGGTATAAAAGTATACTATTTAATATAGTGCCCTTGTAACAAAACTTTTTCTAAAGATTCTTTTAATGAAAATTTACTGACTGACATTGAAATCATGGTGGACACACCTTGAATCATGGTGGTTCTCAATTTAATTTTCGACCTTTTACCATATTTCATATTTATTTAGGAAAAAATAATAAAAATCTTAATCTTCGAAGTAATCTCCCTCACTTTCTATATGCATTCGTCTAAAGCGGCTATCAACCAGGTGATATTGAAAGGATCGGAATAGATACAAATTCGGAGGGTTTGTATTCGGAGAATACGCCGGGTGCCATAAAATATTTCAACCCAACTCGCTGATCGTTTCCAGAGTATCTTTCGCTGCATTTGGCTGTGCATTGTCCTCAAGCAAAATGACTTTTTTCCATTGTCAATATAAGGCCGTTCTCCTCCAGAGCGTCACTAATACACATTCGTATTTAGGAAGTTTTTTTTCTTGAACCTGGAGAACATTGACACAACAATATAAGCAGAAGTTTTCCGAAGGTTTTAATTAATGAAATCAGATTAATTTGAATGATATACTACTGTATAAACGTGCGAGAACCCGCTAGTCCTAATTGCGGGATACTTTTCCGCGGCAGTATAGTGCGGTTCAAGATATATCGTTGACCAAATGGCTGCAATAAATTGTTAACAACCCCTGTCGTAACGAAACCCGGCAAATTTGCAAAAAACGTAAACAGGGCCGGGCCTAAAAAAATAACAGGTAAAAAGATAAAATTAATTTTATATCTGGTTTAGTAGTTTCGAAATGTTTTACTTTAGTTCGCATTCTTTTCTTAAACAGTGCAGTTCTATAATTTCGATCGTATTTTTATTATCCGAAATCTGCTAAAAATGTGGCGTTCTTGGCAAGATAATGATCATTGTGTCTCCGGTAGTGCTAATTTTAAAATAAAACATTAATCGTCCGATGCTAAGCAAATTGTTGAAAATGGTTATGTTTCTTTATTGAATAAGAAGCTAAATGTAAATGCAGCCGCAGCAGAAAGTTCTTCATTAAGGAAAACGCCATTGTCTACAGTTAAAGATATTGTGGCGAAGCCAATTAAAGCCAAAAAACTTCGTAGTGATTCGAGTAAAAGCAAATGTGTTGACGAAACCGATAAAGACTTAATTCGAAGCAAAATGTATGTTATGTATGAAACGAATGAAAGAAAAATGAAACCAACATTCTTTGCAGCAGAACTGGCCTCCGGAGAATATTATCTCTAATGGGTTTTGCATATTGGACCATTAATAAAAGACAAATATTAATGGAATCACAACGATTGCGACGATGGCGGTTTGACTACTTAAACTCTGTAAAAAAATACAAATTAGAAAATCGTCCCATTATCTACCTTGATGAAACATGGTTCGATACACATAAAACGCCAGGAAAAGGATAGGTAGATACATCAAGAAAATGCCAAACCAAAGCTCCAGCAAACAAACAAAGCTAACGAAATATTTTGAACCGGACTATACGCTGCAAAAAAAGCACACCGCATTGAGGGTAAAACGTTTAAAAATAACTTTCGGCATTACTCTGGGTTCTTTTCCAAGCCCTAGCAGTGTAGGGCAAAGATTTTCTTCCAGTAGTGAATCCAATTTTGTATTCGCTCTTCTAGTGTTCAATGTATAATCCAATGGGAAACTTCAACTTGTCACGCAACACTTCGAGTACTTCTCGGAGAATCGTTTCCAACAAGATGTAAAATTTGTTCTTCAATTTCAGGGCCGATTTCTTGCTACCAGCCAAATTCTTGAAATATTGGAACCCCAGAAACTTAGACAATTATTTACAGAGCTGAAAACGGTCTTTCTGAGTATCGTTGACCGTAAATATGCCTAGCCCCTTTGGAATTTTGGAGAGCTTCTCCGAAAATACGAAGGATATCGTGATATGCAGAGTAGTGATAAGAGCTGTTTCGGTTAATAATATCGATTTTGCTAAGAGATGGCGTTACTAATACATTTGTTGATATAAACGAACGAACTAGTTTGTTATTAATTGTACTGCAAAAAACATAGTTTTTCATTTCAACGTTCGTTCATTTGAAGAAAAAGACTGCTGAAAGTTATCGATTGTTGGTTGAACCTTGTGATGAACATGCCAGTGGCGGCTCGTGAAGGAGGGCGTTGGGGCACCGCCCCTTCACCATTTATTTCCGTTCAGTTTCTTTCCTTTAACTCATTTTAAAATATTAAAAATTGAAATCTCCAAATGTAGAAGAACGTCTGTCGACCCATCACACCAAATAATGCGGATAAAAATTCCATCCACTGGCCACAATTTTTACATCGTTGGTCGGACGTTTACCTGCAGCGACCGTACGCCACGTCATCTTATCTCGTCGTTGGCGTTACATGTTTTGTTGGTTGCCCTTGGGGGTTTAACTGCTTTCTAAATCATGTGATTTGGACGTAGATTCCCTGCGACTGAGCGTATCGGTAATTAGTTGACGGTAAACGCTGATTTGACGTACGGAGCGTTTAATATGTCTCGCGTCGCGTATTTTGTTCACCTCGCGAATATTTGTTTTGATTTGGGATTTGCTAGTTGTGTACACACTGAGTAGTACTTTTTAAATAAAAATAATCAACTTTTAATTGCAAATATGAAGGTGAATGATTTAAAACAGTTAATAATAACTAATTTAAGTTTGAAGGAAAAAGTTGAATTCAAAACTAACGGTCGTCCGTGTTGAATTTGAATCAAGTTCAAAAAGAATGTAAAAATAGGGCAATTATTTTGTGGCTATATGGTTGTAAAGACACTATTATTTGGGGGTAAGCAGCAATGGATGCGCCCAAAGTGAGGGATCTAAAACATTTGTGCTTTAGGTATGTTAAATATTGAGAGTGCTATGATCGAACTAATTCCGGATTTTAATAAAAAAGAAATTTAAATTAAAAATTTATTTTGGACAAAAACAGAGAATGAACACAGAATGAAAAACAGAATGAAATTTCACTTTAAAAGCTAAAAAACGGCGAGGTGCTATTCACCGACAGAAATGTGTATAATAACCCTTTTTTGTCAAAAATTTTGATATTTTATTCAACTTTTCGAACTTCTCATGAACGTTTTCGCATATTCTCTACTGATTTGCTGTAACGATAAACTGCTTGAATGGTTTACTCTTCGGGAAACGGTAAGTACCTCTTATTCATTTCTTTATCTGTACAACAAGCAACAACCCATCGTCCAATGTCCTTGTAAGTAGTAACAATACATAATTTTAATGTTTTCTTGGTTAACCTCATGTATAGGGTTTCAACAGCACGAAAAGTAAAAAGGAGGAAGGGGAAAGCAAAAAAAAATCAGCAACACTGTTTTCTTCTAGGCCTCCCACTTTAAAAATCCACGAGCCGCCATTGGAACAAGCGCTGACCCAAAAATTTATGAATGATGGTTTAAACGCTTTAAAAGTTGTGATTTTGATTTAGAAGGAGCGAGCAGGAAACCCGAAAAAGTTTGAAGAAGCAGGTATGTTGAAACAATTGACAGAAGAATTGAATGTCGCCCAAAAAGAAGAAAAATGGTTTCCATATGAACTGAACGAAAGAGACATTGGAAGACGAAAAACCGCTTGTGAAATTTTGCTTACCAGACAGAACAAAAACCTAGACAGACAAGAAAAAGTTTTTTGCATCGAGTTGTGTAAGTTGTGAAAGTGGATCTATTTTGACAACCCAAGGCACAAAAAAATCATGGGTAAACCCAGGCCAGCCTTCAAAAATAAAAAGATTCACATTCTTTACAATCACATACAGAAACTCGGTTTGATTTAAATATGTTTATTGGATGTTACACTTTTTTGTTTCCTGGTATGAAAGCAATCTCTTCTAGACTATCATTAGAAGAAAATATTGATTAAGAACAATATTTTATGAAACATTTTTCTTATGATTTGTAGCGGGTTTGCTTTATTTTTTAATTTCCCTCCATTTCATATCTCTTTCAAAGTTTTTTTCGTTAACTCATAATTATTGAAGTGTTGTTTGTAGTTTTTAAGTTAAAAATGTAAAATCGAATATCTAAGAATTAACAATTTATTTGTCCTAAGGGTATAATTTGATTTCCCTTTCAGAATTTACTCTTTTCAATCTCATAGATCACCTAATCCTTAAAAAAACGAATCTACCTGTTCTACAAAAGAACTCTAAACTATTAACTTGTTTTTAAGGCATAAAACACATCATCGGTCTTCAAAAGCGTGTAAAATTTCTTCCTTTTATTTATAAGAATAAGAAGGTTCGTCACAGTAAAGCTCTGTAATCTCTAAAAACGCCGACATGTCCTTAAAAAAAACCGAATGTTGAAAAAACAACCGAAAGCGCCAGCAAAAGATTAGAAAGATTAAATCGTCCTCAATAAATAAGCCTGTTTTGGAACTTTATAAGTCTAGGCTGTTTTTTAGACTTTTTTTTTCTTATTGATGGAAACAGTTGATTTCTCATATTTTTTTCTAGCTGGCATATCAAGAATGTTAATAAATATTTTTTTTGTTTAATTTTCCACTTTATTATTACTGTTAAATAGTAATAATAAACACAGCAGCTTAAAAATTAATTGAACTGAATTAAAACATTATTTTTATATTGTTACTGACACTTTTAACTAGTCTTAAAAATGTTAATAACAATAGGGCTTTGGATGCAAATGAAATAGAAAAACGTATTCAAACAAAAAAATGTAAGAAAATTATGAACCGAGATAAAGGACCTATCCCGTCCAGTCAACTTTTCAATTCAGTAAACTTTACGGTTCATAATTTTTACACGCTTTATTAGGTAGGGTTATTCATATAAATAGAACATAGTTTGGTTTTAAAATTAGATTAAATCATCTCCTGATGATGCTAATGTAGTTAGCGAAACGTGCGTCGAAAATTCAAAAAAGTGATTTGGTGTTTAGTGGTAAATCTCTTCGAGTTTAGTGTTTCACAACGAAGGTGCCAATAGAAGAATTGAATTATATAGTCATTCACGCCGGCCAACGGCAAACAAAAAAGCATTATCTGTTTTTTTTTTGTAAAATATGCCTGAAATTGAGGGGGTCATAAAAAACGGGACACTTGTAAAAAAATGATTAACTTGAACAAAAACGAAAGAACAACATTTAAACATTAATATTTCGTACAATATCCTTTAGCTTTAATCAGGGATTCATATCTACGCGGTATGGAATCGACTAAATTGACCTAAATGTCCAACGAAAGCCGATTCCACTCTTGTTGCAACGCCTCCATTAATTGACCAGTTTTGGAGAATGTGCGCGTACGAATTCGTTGATCGAATTCCTACCAGAGATGCTCAATAGGATTCAAATCGGAACTTTGGAAAGGCCACACCAGTTTCGTGATTTGTTTTTGTTGAAGCCACTGCTTGACAAGCCTCGATGCATGTTTCGGGTCGTTGTCGAATTGGAAAATCTAGTCAAAGGCCATTTTTTCTTGGACGTGTGCAAGTAAGTGCTGTTCCAAGGTGTTATGGCAGTTCTCCGCTTTCATTACTCCTTCAATTTGAACAAGTGGGCTGACTCCATCGCGCGAAAATGACCCTATAATACGCTAAGGAATAGTTGACGAAAATTGTCAAAATCAGTATAATTTCCCCAGACCATAACAGAACCACCACCATGTTTTATCGTAGTCATCTGGTACTTTGAGTCGTTTCTTTTTCCGATAGGACGACGCACATCAAGTTACGGCACGAAATCAAGTTAAACTTGTTCTCATCGCTTCAAAGAACACGTCCACAATCCGCCACTGACCAGTCACGGTGTTCCTGGACAAATTTGAACCGTCCGCGTAAGTTTTTCCTCTACAGCGGCGGTTTTTTGAACGGTTTGGCTCCGATGAGGCCACTTTTACTGAAATTAACTACAAGTAACTTTACAAATTCAGTCATTCTCTGGGCTGTGGATTTGGACAGCTGAATGCCGTGGTTCTCGGCCGTGTATCTTCGGATGTCTGTGCTCTTTTTATCCCCCCGTGAGCCTCCAATTTTTATGAATCCTGTTTACGGATGACTTCGTCATCCCACATCGCTGAGCAACGACTCTACAGCTGTTCAAGTTTTCCACATCACATACAATTAAAGACTTAACATCGTCACACAACTGCTTCTTCTTCGATATCTAAGAAACGCTCATTTAACAAATTTTTTACAATTGTGTCGTTTTTTTATGACCCCTTCATGTTTTATCACCCCATATTTTACATAAAACCAGATAACAATTTTTTGACTCATTCAAATAAAAGATCGATTAAAACATCAAATAAAGAACAAAATTCCCAACTAAACAAAAAAAAAGATCCAACAAAAAAATACATAATACCAATTTTATAAACAATTATATTTAAAATTTCATACTGTCCCGTTTTTTATGACCCTTATAAATAAATATATATATATATATATATATATATATATATATATATATATATATATATATATATATATATATATATATATATATATATATATGGCCAGATGACCTAGCTTGGCCCCGATCGTATCTCCCAACTGCTTTCTTTGCGTTCATCTGGAGCTCGGCAGATGACGGCTGAAAGGCTAGAAACCGGTCCCGAGAGACACGCGACTTCGTATGGTGGACAGTTGGGCGAAGGCGATCGGTGGCAACACGTGGAGAAAGGGTGAAAAATGTCTGTAATTAATTTTCCTTTAAATAAAGATGATTATAACAAAGAATTAAAATTAATTAGGGAGATATCTGAAGTGAATGGTTATAATAAGAACATTGTAGATAAACTAATTAGAAAACATAAGTTCAGAAAATTATTGAAAGAATCTTCGACTTTTCAAAAGGATCAGAACACAAAGAAATTCATGGTAATACCATTTGATGCCCAGTTGACAAGAGGACTAGACAAAATTTTGAAAAAAGTGGACATTAAGGTTGTGTACAAACCCTATAATAAATTAAGAGAAGTTCTGGGTAATCCAAAGGATAAAGTAGAGCAGCATGAAAAGTCGGGGATTTATGAAATTAGTTGTCAAGACTGTGATCGAAGGTATATTGGGCAAACAAAAAGATCCATATTGACAAGATATAAAGAACATATTGCCCACATTAGATATGGGAGAAGTGAAAAATCTTGTGTTGCCCAACATGCAATCGAACATGACCACAGTATAGATATTAGTAATTTAAGACTAATTAAAAGTGTTAATAATAATAGGGCTTTGGATGCATATGAAAGCATTCAAATAGAAAAATGTAAGAAAATCATGAACCGAGATAAAGGACCGATTCCTTTCAGTCAACTTTTTCAATTATTAATGTAAGGCTTAGTACACTTCACGGTTCATGATTTTTACACGCTTGGTTAGGTATGGTTTTCATATAAATAGAACATAATTTAGTTTTAGAATTAGATTAAATCATCTCCAGATGGTGCTAACATGGTTAGCGAAACGTGCGTCGAGCAGTTCAAAAAAGTGTTTTGGTGTTTAGTGGTAAATCTCTTCAAGTTTAGTGTTTCACACCAAAGGTTCCAATAGAAAAATTGATATTTATTGACACGTTTGGAGGTTATCCCATTTGTACCTAAACGTTTACTTTCATTTTTACCTTGCGATCGAAAACAATTTCTTTAAAAACTCAAGTCGCGCCTGTAAAAAGTCATTTAAATAGTCGTTGTCAAGAGTTTGTAGTATCTCTGATACACTATTTTGAACAAGAACTAGACAATAATGGGCCATTGTTACCCTTTGCGACTGTTAGAGAGGTATATTAAGTTAATTGCTAATACCTGGATATGTTTAGTTTAAATCATTTTTAGCGTGTTGCAGCCGCCTTAAGGTTGAGTATGTCCACGGTTAGTACCATTCCACAAAAAGTGAAAAACAATGAAGTTTTAAATCGCCTAGAAAACGTAATTTTACTAAAAGGATTACCAATACTGCAGCTTTGGATCCAAGTTCTATTCGTGACATGGACTAAAGCTACCATTCAAGATTGGTTAACTAATAATAATATAGCTTTTTCAATCGAAATGCTTAAAACTGAACTAGTTAGAATTATAGCAAAGTACGTACCACAACCAAATGTATTATTTTGATATATTTCCTAAGTGATGAATGCTTTTCAGAAATAAACCAGCACGGAAATATTTAGTAGACAACTTAATAGAACAATATGGGCACAAAGTTTTTCGTATTTCCCATACCACTGCATTTTCAGTCCAATTGAACTTATATGGGGAGTTGTCAAAAATTACTATAACAAACACATCGGTAGAAATGGTAAAACAGCAAGACTGCATAAACATGTGGCGTGAGGCACTTCACTGTTACTCCTGAGATATGGAAGAATACGATTAAGCATACTGAAAAGAAAATATTGAAATGGTATGACGGAGAGCATATACTGGATCGAAAAGAAGTTCTTCCCTTAATTATAAATACTGCAGATGATAGCAGTGATTTCAGCCAGTACTTTTTAGATTCCGATTAATAAAAATAAGTAGATGCAGATATTTCATTATTTTTTCTGTTTGTATATTATATAACAATAAATGTCACTGATAATTATATATCCTTTTAATTTTAATAACCATTCAAATATTAAAAAAAATGTTATTTAGAGGTACTAAATCAACGGCACTTGCAAGACTTTCAATATTGATTATAATATTGTTACTTACTTTGTAATTTGCATTTAATTTGGAGATATTTTTTTAATTGTTATTAAAGTAAAATTGTAAAAATGATTTGCTAAAGTAAGGTTATGATGTTTAATCGGAATCTGCCAACAGCGCAGCCGAAGTTTTGATCACGTGCTGAATGACGTGCAACTGTTTTAATTATATATATATATATATATATATATATATATATATATATATATATATATATATATATATATATATATATATTCTAGTATTCCTCGCCTAAGGTACTGAACGGGTCACGAGTGATGGATAGTAAAAGATCCATAAGATATTAATGAATAGCTGCGAATATCTCAAAATAAGCAGCCCCTAACCAAGGCGAAAAACTAAATCCACTTAGCGTCTAACTTGTATCAAGCGGTTGACTAGTCACCGTTCATTAGTTGGCGACTGAGATTTTAATTCTGGAACTAACCCCTCCAGTCTTAACCTCTGAACCGTAATGGTTCAAACCTTTAATTCAAAGTACAAGAAGAAGCTTTCTAGTAATTACAAAATTACCCCAGGAGGCAAACAATCCTCTGACAGCTTTGCTGGTATAACCGGACTTTCGGATTCTGAGGCGTCCGGGCTTAAACGCAAAATCTTTCAGAGGGAGTAGGAGACCTCTGGCCAACATCTGAAACTAAAAACAAAAACTTTATTTGGATCAGTAAATATCAACTATCTCCTGCGTCCAGGAAAACTACACGAATTGGGGCGAACGTTGAATCAGCAAAAAATCCAAATTTTAACGTTGCAAGAAACCAGGTTGACAGTTGATTGGACATGATGACTTGGACTTCGACAACTACAGACTTTTTAATAGTAAAACGGACAAAAAATACTCAAAAATGCACGACTATTAGCTCTAAATAATCAAGACAATTGCAAAGCACTTGCGAAATATTTTTAACAACTACTAAACTGCCCTGAGCCCTTAAACAGATTACCAACACTAAACCCTGGGCAAATAAACCCAGATTCATTACCTCCGAATGAAGATGAAATAATTAGTCAAATCAAGCGACTTAAAAATAACAAAGCTTCTAGTGAAGATGGAATCACTGCTGAACTTTTAAAATCCGCTGGTCCAGGTACAATAAGGTACAATCAAGGAAATAACCAAAATTCTACAAGAATTTTGGCGCACCGAACAGATTCCTAAAGTTCGGAAAGATGCTCTAATCCATCCACTACATAAGAAAGGAGATGGAACGGATGTAAACAACAACAGAGGGATATCTCTTCTACCAGTTTGTAACAAGATTTTATCTCAATGTCTGCTAGACAGAGCACAGGGACAGTTAGAACCTAAAATTGGTGAATATCAAGCAGGTTTTTGAGCGGGCAGATCCTATCCTGAAGAGATTCTGAATCTAAAGTTGATCCTAAGACATCAAAAACTGTACAATAAAAATTTCGTCTGTATATTTGTGGATTTCAAAAAAGCATATGATTCTATTGAAAGCGAATCTTTATTCCAAATCTTGAAAGAACAAGGACTAGATCTGAAACCGCTGGCAATTATTAAAGCCACACTAACTAACATAAGATCAAAAGTTAAATTCATGGGTGACATCCCAGAGCCCTCCGAAATTAAAACTGGTGTGAGACAAGGGGATGGACTCTCGCCACTCTTATTTAACTGTGTTCTAGAAAAAGTAATACAGGAGTCGCGTGAAAAAAAGTCGGCCCTGAATATTGACCAACCCATTAAACTGGGGGGAACCAACATCCAAATTGATTATCTGGCGTTTGCTGATAATCTAGCAATTTTGGCTCAAGATATATCAACGGCACAAAAACAGATTGAAATCCTAAAAGAAACAGCAGCAAAGGTAGGACTCCAAATTTCCTTTGAAAAGACGCAATACATTTCTAACAGACTAAGAACACCATTTCTAAAAACAAAATATGGTAACATTAGACGAGTCTCTCAATTCAAATATTTGGGTGAAATAATGATGGAAAACGGGTTGGAAAAAGCGGCCAATAAGGGTAGATGTCAAAAAATGGAAACTGCATTAAGACTTACACAAAATATTTACAACAAAAATGCATATCTAAAAACACAAAACTGAGACATTACAACACAGTTATTAAGCCAGAATGTCTATATGGGGCAGAACTATAGGCCCCAAACAAATAAATAGCACAATATACCGACTTCAAGAAAACAAAGAAATCAAACAATACACAAATATACATAGCGATACGAGAAAAAGAATACTTAAGTTTTACGGACACATAAAATGGATGAATCCGAGTAGGCTAACTAGACAAATAGTCGAATTTTATGAAAATACGAGTAGAGCTAAAGTAGAAATAATTAAATCGATTACTGTGATTAAAGAGGACCTAAGATCATCAAATATTACACAAACTGAAATTCAGGATAGAGGCTGTTTCAGACACAAGGTTTGGGAGGTTGGCCAGAGAGAAAAATGTAATAAGATTGGAACAACTTGATCTGACGAAAGAAAAAAACCACATAGCGAAAGAATGAAATCAGTATGGGCGCAATATATATATATATATATATATATATATATATATATATATATATATATATATATATATATATATATATATATATATATATATATATATATATATTGTATAGAAAATAAGCAGTTTAAAAACATGAAAAAGTGTATATTCGCATTTCTAAATTAAAAAGTCATTAAAGATTTCTTTCCAAACAAACGACACACATACATTCTTTGAAGACGTATTTATGTGTAAGCAGAACGGGCGACCGTTCGCTGTTTTCCTGCGACAAAGAGCCCTCGCGCCGTTGTTTCTATAACGAGCGTCGAGGGTGGCATCGAAGGGCGCGACCCTCGCAAATTAGAGGGCGACCTCCCCGGGCCCTTTATTAGGAACCTCCGCTTCGGATGCTGAACACCAATCTTGCCTTCGTTATCCCTCTTTTTCCGTCTATCTTCCGTTTCTGTTTCGTAATATTACCGATGGGCAGTAGGCATTGAGAAAAGGAGATACGTAAAAAAGAGAGTCTAAAATACAGGGTGGTAAAAATGTTATTTTCTTAATTTTCTCCAAGTCTTATTAATAATATTTACGGCACGACTCACGTTATTTTTTGATAATTAAAAAAGTTAGACTAGTTGTATTAAAAAAAGGCTAGAATTGGTCTCAAAATTTATATTTTAATTAAAAGCAGCTTTCACTCCAAGCTATCTCCAATAAACCTAAAACAATGGATCAGCTCAAATATAATATTTAATGAGAAAATAAAGAATATGCCAAAAACGTTATAAAAAGCATCAATTTGTAAATTGAATATACAAGGTATTTTTTTAATAAGGTCAGTTTCTTAGTAAAAAAATAATATAAATATCACTAATTTTTTTGTACATATTCTACATACTTTTATCTATTTTTCTACATAATTTCCATTTTTGTGTCAAACAACTGTCATACCGTTCAACAAGTTTTTGAATTCTGACGTCAAAGAAATCTGCTGTCTGTAAAGGAAGGTCAATCTATGACTGAAATTTTAAGTTCTTCGTCGTCGTTGAAGCGTTGACCCCCAAGGAACTCTTTTAAGAACCGAAACAAGTAAAAATCACTGGGTGCAAAGTCTCGACTATAAGGTAATCCACATCTTCCCATCCCATTCTCAAGGTGACACGATACGCATCAGAATTGATTGTTGTCCTTTTCCTTTCCAAAAAATTGTCATAATCTTCCGTTCTGAAATTGCTTGTTTGGCTTTCACTCTGGTTGGCGACGATGTGAGACACCCAAGTCTGATCTCCTGTTACGATGTGGTTTAATAATACATCTCCTGCCTGATTGTATCGAGTCAAAAACGATAAAGCTCAGCCCAATCTCTTTGTTTTGTGATCCTCAGCAAGCAACACAATTTTTGATAATTCAGTTTCGTGGAAATAATGCTGTACAAAACTGATCTTGAAACCTGTGGAAATTCACTTGATAATTTTGAAATCGTAAATTGTCGGTTCAGTCAAATTTTACTGCCCACATCACAAATCCAATCTCCAGAAATCAAAGAAGGCCGGCTCATAATGCACATTAACTCACCTGTTCTTGAATATTCTGACTCACTTTCAAACTTTATTGTCACTCATAGCATTATCACCGTAAACCTCACAAATCTGACAGTGAATATCCGCTGCTGAAATTCATCTAAATTTATTCATACTTCAACATACTTATTCCAACGTTTTTGCAGTCTTCGAAACAGTCTTCGAACTTCTGATATTTATCTCATATAGCTTGTATGGACTAAAAACGGAGTTGATGAAGTGGTTTCTTTAATCATGGGAACAGAAAAAGTGACATGGTGCCAACTTTGCTTATAGTGGTGTGCGATGGAATTTTATGTTGATGTAAAAACAATAAATTGTTTTACTCTAAAACTTACCAGGAGTGCACGTTTATAATTCTTATTTTTTTCTTAAAAAAAAACACTTTTAATTTGGGAGAAAGGTAAAAATGGTTTATTCAAAGTATGCAACGTCTCCAGCTGCACATTTTTCCCATCTCTCTGGCAATTTGTGGATGTCCTCTCAGAAAAACCGTACATCTTTTGAATTGGTCCAGAGGTAGTCGAAAGGGACCAAGTCTGATGAGTACGGCGAGTGAGGCAGGAGTTCTCAGTCAAGTGCAGAAATGATGTCTCTGACCGTTTTCGATGTATGTGATGAGGTAGGTCTTGTTGTGCTGTAAAATCTTTCCCGAGTCTAGTAGCCCATTCTGGTCGCTTTTTTCGACCAATACATGGTTTAAATTGATTATTTGTTGAAGGTAGCGAACGGTACTTGCGGTCATTTTTCGTCTTCAGTCATGATCCGATGCAAAAAAAGTATGTCTTTCATGCCGAGAAGGCAAAACTTTGCACACTTTTGTACGCTTTTCCATTTGTCTGTCGTTCAGCTGATGTGGTACCCATTTTTCTGCCGCATGGATCTTTCCCATGGAATGCAAACGGTCACAAATAGTTCGGCGACCAACATTTAATCTGTCTGCTATTTTTTGTTGAGTTTGCATTTTGCCTTCTTCCAACAATGCTTACAATTCGGCATTTTTCGGTTGACCTTGGCGTTCTTTGTCTTTCAAGTCAAAATCGCCACTTTTGAATCGTCTAACCAAACGGCCACAATCGTCTTGCGTTAGGACATTGTCACCGTAAGTTTCCACATGTATACGCCGGTTTTCACTCGCGTTTTTCTTTTGACTGAACAAGAAAAGGAGTACGTGCAGCATTTAGATTAGAAACTCGACATATTTACCAACCGAAAAAAATATAACGTTCACTCGAAATCGGTACTGCCATGTCTTAAACAATCAAAAATTATTCACTGTCACACCCTGGTAATCCTTCATGTTTGTGATTTTTTCTCCATTGGTTGGCGTGGAAGGTCTTCCTGAACGAGATTCAACTGCTTCTTTACTTCCCCTATATTGCACATCACTAAAGACCGGATTTTATGCATTTTACATATATATGCAAATTCTGCATATTTTGTGATTTTAAAGGAAAAATGCATATTTTAGGAACTATTGCATATCTAAGCATGTTTTGGGATTGCTGTATTCTTTTCTTACGTTTTATGGTCGCACGGCGCCGTGTCTGGGCGGTCCCGGTCTGCAGATTGGGTTTTCCCCCAAGTACCGACGCCTAGTGACTTAACTTACATTTATTCTGTAAACTTTGCTGTTTGTCAGTATTATTCAGATTGTCCTTTGTTGTAGTCGCAGTTATTATTGTGCAGTTAGTAAGTGCAAACAAAGTGAAAGTGAAAGCAGTGATTATGTCGAAAATACTATGTACTTCTTGGATTAAACCTTACCCAGAACTTGCTTTGGACGGCGACCAGGTTTTTTGCAAATCTTGTTCAAAAATTGTTTCCTGCTCAAAGAAATTTCAAATAGACCAACATATTAAGACGCCGTCTCACGTTGCTAAGGTTAGAAACATGAAGAAGTCTGGGCCCATACAGTCAACGCTGAAGCAGTCATTTGAGATTTTTAAAAACGGAAACCATGACCAGTCAGAATTTAACGTAGATCTATGTAAAACGTTCTTGGCTGCTTATATTCCTTTAAACAAGTTAACCAACCCGCAAGTTAAGGCCTTTCTGCAAAAATATACAAAATTTAATGCTCCAGATGAATCAACATTAAGAAAAAACGTCGTTGGAAAGGTATTTGGTACCGTGATAGATCAAATAAAAAAAGAAATTGGAGGTAACTATATGTATATTGTTGTCGACGAAACAACTAATTCCTGTGGTCGTTACATAGTTAATTTAATGATCGGAAAACTCACAGAAGAAGAACCTGGAAAAGCTTACCTTATAGCCGTAAAAGAAGTGGAAAAAACAAACAATCTTACAGTTACACGTTTCATTCAAGAAACCTCAACACATTTCTTTTTGCCGAACTCAGTTCCTACAGATAAAAAATCCTGTTGTCCGATGCTGCGCCGTATATGATAAAGGCAGGAAAGAATTTAAAAATATTTTTTGAAAATTTGATTCATGTAACTTGTCTAGCTCATGGATTAAATAGGGTTACGGAAACTATTAGAGTTTCTTTTCCGTTGGTCAATCATCTAATAGCAAATGTCAAAAAGATATTCATAAAGACTCCATTGAGAGTGCAGTTTTACAAAGAGAATTTACCCGGAGTACCATTACCACCTGAGCCTGTCGTGACCAGATGGGGCACCTGGATTCGTGCGGCATTATTTTATGCAGATAATTTTCAAAAATTGAAGGACTTAATCTCACAAATGTCTGGTGATGATTCACAGTGCATCCAAAAATCGAAAGAAATATTTCAAAGTACTGTAGTGGAACAACAGTTAATGCATATTAAATGTAACTATGTATTTATAGCAGTATTTTGCAACTAGAGGAATCGTGTACAAGTTTACCAGAGTCGATGGATATAATAGAGACATGTGTACAAAATTGCAAAAATATACGAGGTGAGGTAGGGAAATCAGTAGTGGCAAAATTAGAAAATTTGATAGAAAAAAACACAGGTTTCAAAATTTTAAGGCAGTCGTAGACATAATGTCAGGGAAAACTGTAAATAATTTAGCTATTGAGCCTGCCTTAGTTCCGAAATTAAAATTTTGCCCTATAACATCAGTAGATGTAGAAAGATCGTTTTCTTTGTATAAACATTTCCTTAGTGATAGACGCCACAATTTTCTGGTTCAGAACCTTGAAGCACACGTTATAACTAGTGCGTTTTATAATTTTTCGAGTTAATATTAATATTTAGTATAAGTTTCATATAAAACATTGTATTAGGTGTTAACTGAATTAATAAAGTATATTATATTATAACTTGAATTTATCTTTATTCAATACTCAATCACCTAATTAAATGAAAATGTAATTTAGGAAATCAAAATTTAGTTGCATATTCATTGCATATTTACGGATTTTTTGCATATATCCTGCATAAATTAAAAAAAATATGTGCGTATATATGCGCATATTCTTAAGGTTTTTGGTTGCATATAATCCGGTCTTTACACATCACATTTTCGTTTTTTAGACAACATTTTTAGCAAATTCTTTGCTCGATAAATTTATTCATTTTAAAAAACTGCTAACAATACATTTAAAGAATTAAGAAAGATACTATAAGCGCCTGAATACATAAGGACGCGAATTTTCGAACAAGTCACCGTACTTTTTTGATCATTCTTCAATATTTTCTTGAACAGCAACACTTTTTTACATATAACGCGATCTATGTTGAAAAGAGATAGATTTGACCCTTCGATATACAAAATCGCAAAACTGGGCTATTCGTAACGACCCATATCTTACTCAGCGACGAAAAAAAAGGCACAAAAGTGTTCCGGGCCCTTTTGAACGATTCGCTTGCTCCCTTCCAACCTACTTAACTCCTGTACCGAATTCAAATCGCTCCCAATAAGGCCATTGTGCGCGCAAACTGACCGATGCGAGAGCCCTTTGTCTGTTCGTTTCGTTTAAACAGGATGTCGGATCATTTTGCCGAATGGCATCAATATCGATGACGTTCGCTTCTCGACAGATGATTTATTATCGAAGGGCAGACCCTTGATTGGTACCGGCCATTGAAATTGCAGAGGCACAACAATATTTAGACATTTTCGGAATATTTATGACTACTAGAACGCTGCTATGTGTTAATTTAGATATTGGATTCCCTTGGCAATGGGGGGCCATAAACTTTTAGCGGCGTATAATTCACATGTTAATATTAAAAATCTTGACAAATATTCTTGGTTATGACAGCCAAATAAAAGTTTTAACATTGTCAAATATTAATGACACAAACATACGCAACACCCAGTATAAATATTTAAATCAAATAGAAAATATCTTGAACATAAAAACTTATAAATTTTTTACTTGTTTATCTTTCTGCATGCGATTGCTAAAAATGTTGCAAAGTAAATAAATTAAAAAATTGTTTTTTTAAGAGAGAATGTAAAAGGGTTTTTCATTATCTACTAAGCTAAGCTTTATTCTTGTGATTGTGTTAAAAATGATGATAAAAAATCACCAAGCTTGAGAATGTAAAGCCGTTTTATGAAACTATCGTCTCACCAATTTTGTTTAAAAATAAAAGGGATAGATACCGAAGTAAAAAATTGTTTTATTCCTTGTTTAAAACATGAACTATCACAAAGTAACGGACAAATCAATCAATAATTTACAAGGTATATTTATAAATAAGGTCCGTTTTTTAGTAAGAAGAAAATACTATAAATATAATGATATTTTTTAATGATGTAATAATGATTATAAAAAACATTTTTTTTTTCATATATTACATATTTTTATCTACTTTTCTACATAATTTCTATTTTTGTTCAAATATTTGTCATATCGCTCAACAAGTTTTTGAACTCCGACGTCAAAGAAATCTACCTAAGTGAAAATCAATGGGTGCAAGATCTGGACTGTAATGAGGATGATCCAGTTCTTCCTATCCAAAAAACCAGATTAGACCTTGTGTTTGTGCACAAACATGTGGCCTTGCATTGTCATGGAGCATCATCACACCGGAAGACAGTAGGCCACGCCACTTGTTTTGTATGGCAGTTTTCTGCGGAGTTTTCTCAAGGTGACATAATGCGAATCAGAATTGATTGTTGTGATGTGAGAAAAATCCCTTTCCTGTCCCGAAAGACAGTTGAGATGATCTTTCGTGTTCAAATTGTCTGTTTGACTTTCACTCTGGTTGAAGACAATATATGTCGCCGTTTCATTGACTGTTGCTTGGACTCACGAGTCATGTGAGATACCCAAGTTTCATCTCCTGTACGTTTCTGCGACTCTTACACATTATCAACTTCTACAGCTCAGCACACAGATAGACGATATGGCTACAAATGGTGCCTAAACACGCGTAAAGCATGCTGAGAGCAGACCACAATGCCGTGATTGCGCGTCATTCTCACTCTCATTTAAAAGCGGACCTTATTTAAAAAATACCCCTGGTACGTTAGGAGTTAAGGTTTCTTAATCGCTTATCACTCTCTTCCTCCAATCCCATCTATCCCTCGCTAGTTCCTCGGCCCCTCTTCAATCCAAGAGACTTATCCAAGATACTTGTGAATCTCATTGTTCCATTTCTTTCATGGTCTACCCCTCGGGTTCCTTTCAGTTTTTCCCATTTTCCACACTCCCTTGATCAGTCTGGTGCAAGGCATTCTGCATACATGTCCAAACCATCGCTGGCTGTGTGTTTTCTACTCTAGTTCCTATGTTCTTGTGTTTTCTCGATACCTCCATTATTTTTCTTTTACTTCGGTTTATTGCCAGTTGACATTTGCCCAGCTCCTTATACTCCTTATACTGTGGGTCTTTCTCTCTTTTAACAGTCTCTAAGTTAAACAGATAGAGACTTAATGTTCCTCCCTGTCTCACTCCAGATGCTGTTGTAAACCTTTGGAGTACTCTATTTTTTGTTCGGACATAGTTTGTAATTTCTGAGTACAGATTTGAGATACTTCTAATTATTTCCTTATTTACATTATATTTATCCAGTATTGTCCAGATCTGTCTTCTATTTACTGAGTCGAATACCTTTGAAATATCTATAAAAAATGCGTATATGGTTTCGTTTGTCTCTATGGTTCTCTCAATTAATTGTTGTAATACAAATATTGCATCGTTTAATCCTCTGCCTGGCCTAAATCCGTTCTGTGCCTCATCCAAATCCATCTCGATCTTTGTTTTTAACTTTCCCGTTAATATGCTTTCATATATCTTTTCGGTTAGGAATGTACGAAGTGAAATTTGTTGTCTACATGTACTGTAGGTTAACAAAAATGTCTCGAAAATAAAAAATATTAGTAGCTGTGAAAAAAAGCCCTAAAGTGTGAGACTTAAGTAAAATGATGAAATAATTGGAATAGAAAATGTTTGAGAAATTGCATATATCACTTCAAATAGAGAAAGATTGTAAAAATATAGTAATTGATTAGTAAAGGAGTTTAACTAAGTAGTTACATTAAACGGATGAATGAGTTTCAACGAAGTGCAAAATTTGATAACAGAAAGGACATTAAAGACCATAATGATCCACTACCAACTCCATTAATAATATTTCGAACTAATTAAACCGATAAAAGAAGTTGAAATTCATCGAAAGAGTTTTTGTGTATTTACTATCCCTATCATCGAGCTCACGCTCATTTCAGCAAGAGCAATGGACATGGTCCTTGCTACACGTCAAGTATCGTTGTGTTTAACCCCCCCCCCCCCCCCCCCCCCATATTAATCTGATTTGAATGCATGGTTTCATTTTGAATATAGAAACTATAAATAAATAATGTCAAATATCTCTTGGGTGAAGTTGATCAGAGGATTTGCAGATAAGCAAGACTCCACTCACGACAGAATAGAAATTCTGCAGACCCTGGATAATACCGGGGTAAAAAGAAGACTCAATAGGGTTGAACCCTTTGAACTTGTGTAACATATAATAAATATTGTGAATTGCAGTGTCAGAGTGAGTGTCAAAAATGTGTCCTTATTTTAGAAACTAAGAAATACCGAAAGAAACATCTTAGCTGAACGTCTAGTTTGAAGAATTTCAAACGAAGATAATAGGTTAATCAATAACCGACTAGTAGCAATAAATTTTAAGATCACCTCTTCTCTTGGACACTAAACTCTAAATAACTCAATCTGATTAAATAATCTTCTGATAATGCTAACATGATTAGAGGAACGCGCGCCGAGAAGCAAAATAAAGTGATTTGGAGTGAATTTAATACATTTTAAATTAAAACATTCTTTGGCATCCTTTTTATGTAATGGGTGTTTCGGTTAACGTCGATTTTTTCGCAAAATTGAGCGTTTATTTTCATAACAAAATAAATTACCTTAATAATTAAAGTATTGATTATCGTTAGCTATTACTTTTCCCATCTTTCTGTCAAATAATTGATTCAGCGCCAAAAAAGCTTTTGTTTTTTTTTGAGCCCAACCATTCATCAAGTCAAATTTCCATTTCTTCGTACGAATGTAGATGTTGTTCTGAAAGTCCGTGCTGCACCGATCGAAATAAGTGATAGTCCGAAGGGGCTAAGTCCGGTGAATATGGTGGGTGGCGTAAGACGTACCATATAACGTTTTTCAAATAGTTTTTTACACATTTTGCAACATGGGGCCGAGCATTATCACGTGGAAAAATTACTTTATCGTATCTGTGGGCGTATTCTGGTCGTATTTGCTTCAATGCTCGTTTCAATTGTTATCGATATTGATTGCCAGTAATCCTTTCATCAGGTTATAACAGTTCATAATACAGAGCTTCCCTACTATCCCATTAAATACACAGCATAGCCTACTTTCCATGTATATTTGGCACTGGTTGTGATCAATTCTTCTATTGGAACCTTTGGTGTGAAACACTAAACTTGAAGATGATTTAATCTGACTGACTGAATCTGAAATTTGATAGCGTATTTACCCTCCAAAAAGCCATAGACGTCAGTAGTCTATACCAATAATGGTATTAGTAATGCCATCTCTTAAAAAAATCGACATTATTAACTGAAACACCTATAGGATATTTTTATCACAATTTTTTTTGTACGCATGCGTCAGTATCAGTTTTTTTCGTACTGTTTTTTTGTAAACAAGCATGGTTAAGAACGCGTTTATAAATAATTAAAATCAAAAAATATTAAATGAGGTATATTCATTGAAAAAAAGTAAGAAAAAAAGTGTTTTAAATGAAAATTACATTTTTCAAATCGATTATTATTATGTTATCTGTACGAAAAGGAACAACGAAACGGTGTTGTTACGGACTATGTAAAAGTGATGCACGCTATAAATAATTTAAAGTCAATACATATTATTTTATAAATTTTCCAAAGCCTTGCCTGCAATATCGTAAAAAAATTATTAAATCAACAGGCAAAGTACATATTAAAAACATGTTCAAAATGTGAATTATGGGTGAAAAAATGTGGCCGAAGAATCCTTATTTAGATACTTATACTTGTGCACTACATTTTCATGGACAAAGTGGATCAACAGAAAAAATCCCGATCCTTTAAGCTATCAAGAATTTAAACAAATTGATAAATCAATCAACAAGGTAATGTATAATTATTTATACAAAATTGTATTTTCAGAGTAATAATCTCTAACGTGTTTGTAGGTCGTCAAAGTAAGAATCAGTTTATTCGAAAAGTATAAAAGAGTTGATTTGGAAGAAGAAAATGGAGCTTAAAAACGAAAATAAATAACATTGCAACTATTGAGCAGGTAGAGTATGAAAGTTATAAAAACGTATAGATTTAAATCTAAACTCTTTTCTTTTATTATAGACATCGACGGCTCATAAGGAGGTTCACAACATTATAGATGATAATGCTTGTTTTATTCAACAACTATTACTAGATCAATCATTATCAGAGAATAGTATAATCGACGGAGACACAAACTGTGAAGGAACTACCAATCCTACAAGAAGAATGTTTATGTTAATTAAAATGTCTTTGCAAGTAGTAAAAATTGATTGACATTATTAATTAGATCAATTCTTCTATTGCAAACTTTGGTGTGAAACACTAAACTTGAAGAGATTTACCACTAAACACCAAAACACTTTTTTAAACTGTTCGACGCACGTTTCGCTAACCATGTTAGCATCATCAGGAGATGATTTAATCTAATTCTAAAACTAAACTATGTTCTATTTATATAAAAACCATACCTAACGAAGCGTGTAAAAATCATGAACCGTGAAGTGTACTAAGTGTAATTAATAATTGAAAAAGTTGACTGAAAGGAATCGGTCCTTTATTTCGGTTCATGATTTTCTTACATTTTTCTATTTGAATGCTTTCATCTGCATCCAAAGCCCTATTATTATTAACACTTTTAATTAGTCTTAAATTACTAATATCTATACTGTGGTCATGTTCGATTGCATGTTGGGCAACACAAGATTTTTTCACTTCTCCCATATCTAATGTGGGCAATATGTTCTTTATATCTTGTCAATATGGATCTTTTTGTTTGCCCAATATACCTTCGATCACAGTCTTGACAACTAATTTCGTAAATCCCCGACTTTTCATGCTGCTTTACTTTATCCTCTGGATTACCCAGACCTTCTCTCAATTTATTATATGGTTTGTACACAACCTTGATGTCCACTTTTTTCAAAATTTTGTCTAGTCCTCTTGTCAACAGGGCATCAAATGGTATTACCATGAATTTCTTTGTGTTCTGATCCTTTTGAAAAGCCGAAGATTCTTTCAATAATTTTCTGAACTTATGTTTTCTAATTAGTTTATCTACAATGTTCTTATTATAACCATTCACTTCAGATACCTCCCTAATTAATGTTAATTCTTTTTTTTAATTATCTTTATTTGAAGAAAAATAGATTAATTAATTTTCCTTTAAATAAAGATAATTATAAAAAACAAAAAATCAAAACTGTACAACTTTTGAATTACTGCTATTTCAACATGGCGGCTGCCCTTGCGTTCGTCACATGATGAAAAGGCCTGTTATATAATAAAAATAAATATTATAATACAAATAAAACAGTGATTATTATTTATTATTTTCCATTATGCAACTCAAAACATAGAAAAAAACCACCTGATCCATAAACTATTATAAAAATGCCATCCTTTATAAAATCCTACTGTTTGGTTAATGTTATTTACCTAGGCATAAGCAAATAGAACAATTTCTTTCTCTGAGCGTTCAACCGTTGAAGTTATATCTTCACTACACCCGTAAATCCTCGCTCTAATTTCCGAAAATCTGTTTACACACTCTGCATCTCCCACGCAGATATTCCCCTTTTCAGCCCCGGGGGCGTCAGAGGGCGCATCAATCTGCTCTCTTAATCCGATTAACTACTACCCCGATACAAGTTGGGAATTTTGGACGAAGATGACACCTGTTGTTAACGATCGTAGAATTTCTTCAGTGAAAATTCACAGGGAAACTAAAAAAAAACGCGTTAATTGACATCAGTCAAACGTCAGTACGAAACCCCAGCACCTTGATTCGCCACCCGGTGAGACGCCGAGGGGGTCCAACGAGCTCCAATCCCCCTCAACCCGCCAGTCCCTGTTTTTGAATAAAGCGCAGCACTGCACGAAGTCTCTCGTTGACGTTTCAAAGGTGCCGATGTGCGAAATTTATTAAACGGTGACCTGGGGCTGTGTTTATGATGACCCCCTGGTGGGGACTCGAATGTTTTGTTGCAATATTTCGGGCATGAGGCGGACGTGGAGTGCGGATTTGTATTTCAATAATAAGCTTAGGAAGTTTTTTTTTCACAGTGTCATACAGATGAAGAGGGGTCTGCAGAGATTGTTACGAATTAATTTGTTTGTTTAAGGCTACTTATTTAATGTCAAAGGTCACTCTTACTGACTTATCGGTGTTTTTTAACTAACGGGTCTTCCAAAAAACGGGGCTCTTCGCTAGACCTTAATAACCGATCGAGCCTCATAGGCCAGATCCGTATTTAACCTTTATTAGAATTTAAAAAAATCAAAATACTATAATTTTCTCTGTTTATATAAATTAGTAAACAATTACTTAATTTAGTTAAAAACAATACATTATTTACCTATACAGTTACCTACATTTATCATGTACTAAATTCTATTATCAAATACTATTTTTTTTGTTTTTCTGTCTTTTTTGCTTGGACAAATGTGACATCTTCTTTTTTGGTTCACTTGAGGGGTCACTTCACTGATTCTTCTTCTTTAGATATTCCCCCAGTTCCTTACCAAGGGCTATAAAAAAATTTCTTTTCCTTTTACTTGTGTTACCAAACTTCTCATGACTAAACATGAATACAATAAAAACATTTAATGCACTTATATCAATCATATTTGAAAATACTACCATTGGCCACCGGTGACTTTTTCTTTTCACGGAATAATGAGGTAACATTTGGTCTGCTTTGTCTACTCCTGCCCTTGTTTCATTATAGGTGGTAATTATATTTGGTTTATTTTTATTGTTTTTGTCAACTCCATGCTTATCGTTCAAGGTACTCAGTAGAGTTACTACTTTGTTTCTTTTTGGACAGTATGAAGCAATCATTGTGTCATATTGGAACCCCAAAAAATTGAAGAATAAACTGTACGGCCTTTTGTTGCGTTACATTCTAGTAGGAGTTCTAGTTTATTTTTTCTAATAGTTCCAACTAATGTTAGGTTCATGAGAAACTGGTAAAAAAATTGTCGCATATAATATTTTTTCCACTTTTTATGATTTCTTGCACCATATCCTCCAAAACTCTCTCTCCCTGAGCTACTTCTCGTTGTGCCCCGTTTTTTTTTTCTTTGTACACTTGGACACATAGACGGTAAGTGAGTTTCAAATCATCCAAAATTTGATCCCATACTTCCCAGGTTTTGTGGGAATATACTGGCAAAATGAACAACGGCCAGGGAAAGTCACCAACTGCTCATCCACCGTCATAGACCACCCAGGTACATAAGCTTCTCTTAAGTATGTATTCCAACATTCAAATCCGTCACGGATAATCTGTAACTTATCTAGAGTTCTTTGCTTCCTTCGTTTTTCTGTGTCGTCAAATTTTATAACTCGGGAGATCTCCTTAAATAGGACGACCATCTTGGCGACCAAACATTCTACTAACATCTTCATTTTTTTATTTGTAGACTCTCATCAAAAAAATAAGCCAATATATTTGTTTAGCTCCTCAGCGTTCAATTATTTCCATTTCGTTTGATATACCAATTTTCCTTCTTTATTACCCCAATAGCATATTTTTTCCTGGAGGGGTTGCCAGAAAAATAATAAAAAAACTGTCTACCACTGATTAGTCGTTTTTTTCAGCCCATCGAGTAAAACCTTCCGCATCCATCAGAATATTATGTGCTCATTTTTGACCCTTAGGATCTGAAAGTATTATCGAGCACCACAGTTGTTCGTTATTCTTTGATGTATACAGTATTTCCCATTGCGGGTTTCAATAGAGCTAGAAGGTAAACTACTCACATCTATGTCCATGGGTTATCCTCACTATTCTCTTGGATAGGTTCTGTGTCTTCGGCAGTTACTTCATCTGATTCCATGATCGATTCCGAATGACTCGAAAGTTCTTCTTCTAACATTATCTCTATTTCTTCAATAATAAGCCTTCTTTATTTAGACATTATGCAAACACAAAAATAAAATACAAGCGGAGGTGGACAGCTTCACTCTCAATGTAAACTGATCTATAAACGTACGGTATGCTTGAGACATTGTATAGTCCCCCTTACCTATTACCCCATTATACTACTTACAATACTACCACAATACCTTATTCTCTACCAGACGGCGCCAAATTGATCCCAGACAGAGTAAAAGAGACTCAGAGGACCATCTTCTAAAGAATTCAATACAGACTGTACAAGGTAGTACACCCGTCTGCAACGATAATATTTTTTTTATAAATAGTATAAATATAAATTCCACGATTTTGAAGCAAACATGATATGGTTAAATTTCCTAAAATACGAAATGTTTATCATTCAATTAAACAAAGTTAAAAAACTTCAATTTTTTACCCCAAACGGGCCTTGTGGGTTCATCCGTCCGCAGAGTGTTAATTCTAGCGGAAAACACAAAAAGCAATTTGTCTAGGTCTTGTCTCATTTCAGAAGTATAATGTTTCATTTTAGAAGAAAAATGTTTTTAGAAATTGACGTGATATTTACAGTTTGCCCAGTCGATTATCTGAAAGCACTGATAATTGAATGGTTTAAAAATTTCAAGAAACTGGTTCGCTGGAAGATAAAAAAAGAGCGATATATAGTCGTAGAGGTCGTTCACAAAAGCATATTCACTTTGTACGTGAAAATATTGCTGAAAACCCAGAATTTTCCGTTAGTCGGGATTTACAACAATTTGGACTCCACTTCAAGTCCGCAATCCACAACGTGTCGTATTTTATGAGATAGTTTAGCTCTGAAGACATATAAGGTTTAAATAACGCAGGAGCTAAAGCTGATGATTTTTTTCAAAAAATCGTCTTTTCTGATAAAGCACATCTTGAAATTGGTGGTTATGTTAATAAACAAAATTGCTGCATTTGGGATGAAGAAAATCCAGATGAGGTGAGGTGAGATGTAATTGGGTCGTATTTCTTTCAGAATGCTGCTGGTGAAGCTGTAGCTGTGAATGTGATCGACATCGTGAGTTGATAAATTGATTTTTGTAGGTTGAATTGAATAGTATTGATGTGGAAGATACATGGTTCCAACTGGATAGCGCTACACCTCATTTATTGAGAGAAAAAATTTCTGGACGAGTTACTGCCAGAAACAGTGATGTTAATTAGCCACCAAGATCATGTAATGTGACACCGTTGGACTATTTTGGCGTTACATGAAAAGCCAGGTCTATAAGAATAATCCACAATCTAAAGGGTAAAATTATTCGAATCATTGGTGAGATAGAGCCAGGGTTATGCCAAAATGTCATCCAAAATTTTGACAAAAGAGTGGATGTCTGTGAAGCTGCAAGAAGTCAGTTGGCAGATACTGCCTGTCCTGTTTAAATCTCACGCTATGCTTCAATTTTAAATAAAAAGTTTTTTGAAATCAAAACAAATTCTGTGTTTTATTCAAGAATTAAAAAATTGACATTTATTTAAGAAAAAAAGTAATACTTAAACTTTAAAGTAGCCGATGAAGCAGCTACCTTCATCGGCTACGTACGTAACCGTGATTCGAAATTCACGTTAAGCAGTAAGTTTAGCCGCTAAATAGCCTCTCTAGTTAGCTTAAAACTTTACTTTTTTAAATAAACTCAGCATTATTCATTGTAAAATTTCAAAAACAAAGTGTGTTCCTAATTTTTCTAAAAGTATCTATAAAGTATAAAACTGTGTGTAAAATTGTTAGTTATTGAATTTTAAATGTATTTACATCAATGATACCAATGAATGTTGTGCAATGGATTTCTTTGTGGCTTAAATAATCCTCTTCAAATAGTTGGAGATTTTTAACGAAATATAGAGGTATGTTAGGAAAAAAATTGATTTAATTTCAATTACTCGCGCTTCTCCATTATTGTTGTAATTTAAAAGGTCTTTCAAATAATCCGGTTTTTTAAATTCTTAGATACCATAAAACACAGAGTTTGGATAACATTTTGGCATAATCGTGGCTCTATCTCACCAATGACTCGAATATCCTTTAGTTCAACATTCTTTAATTCAGGAATCGATTGTGGATTGTACTTGTAGACGGTGTTAAATTACTCGATCTTAATGGCCAATTAATATCACCGTTTCTTGCAATAACTCACCCGGAAAAATTTTCTCTCAATAAATCGATTGTTTCTTTAACAGAGTGAGGTGTAGCTCCATCTCGTTGAAAACAAATATCCTTCAGATGAATGTTAACTAATTTAGCCCACAGAAATCCAGTTATTATCTCATGAGATCGAACACAGTTTACAGTTACAGCTTCACCAGCAGCATTTTGAAAGAAATACGGTCCAATTACACCTTATGCACACCAAACAGTGACTCGTTTAGGATGTCAAGGTTTCTCATGAATCAATCGTGGATTTTTCTCACCCCAAATGTAGCAATTTTGTTTATTAACAAAGCCATCAATTTCAAGATATTTTTTGGTGAACCATCTGTTCTTTGATCCAATTGATAAATGCACGACGTTTTGAATGATCCAGTGGTTTTAGTTCCTTGTTATTTGAACCTCATATGCTGTCGGAGCTAAATCCTTCCATAAAATACGCCATGTTGTGGATTCACTGAGTCCAAATTCGTTGGACCAAAAACGTTGACTAATGAAAATTTCTGGGTCTTCAGCAACACTTTGACGTATCAAATGAATATGCTCTTGTAAACGACCACTGCGACTATATATTGCTCTTCTTTTATCTTCCGCCGAACCAGTTTTTTGAAATTTTTTAACAATTCGATTGATAGTGCTTAGATGGACCATTGTACAAACCGTAAATATCACGTAATTTTCTAAAAACATATTTCCCCCATTTTCATAATATATTTCAACAATTTTAACACGTTGTTGTATGGTGTAAGACATTTTTATAAATGTCCTACATTACTTTTCTGAAATGAGACTAGACCTAGGCAAATTCACAACGCCATCTGTGTTTTATTCAAGAATTAAAAAAACCGCCCAATTTGAAAGTCCCGAATAAATGCAATCGGTACTTCCGATAAGAATTAATAAATATGAAAAGAAACAACTCTTTTTTTATTTGACGGTTAAGGAGAATAAACCGTGAAACATTGTCGTAGGTTTTTTATCGTTCTTGTCTTTTTTCTTCACACTCTGATTTTATACAATTTCCCAGAGAGTGTTATCTCCAAGCGTTTTATTATCCATAACAACCTGAAATTTTGTAATTCAACTCCAAAATTAGGTATCAAGGGAAGGAAAAGAGCTACCTGCCACATATTTGCAAACATTTCTCAAGTCGAACAAAACACGAGAAATCTGACCAAAAGACTCTACCTGCCCAGACGATACTGATAATGCCCTGGTCAATTGTGCACCTGTACCACGATTTTTGCGCAAACAGCATCGAACGCGGAGGTGTCATTAAAAGATTTGAGTTTCACTTTGTGCCGGCAGATAGATCGTAAAACGTATCGAACGGCGTATTGTACGCCTAAAACTTTTTTCAGCTCTTCTGCACATTCGGTCACGGATCTCGATCGTTATCGTGGGAATGGGCGGCGTAATTTTACATTTTTTGTCCTCCTTCGAGGAAATAAACGTGAGCTTTGTAATTATGACGTAAAGTCTGTTTTACAGATCGATGGATCAATTAACGAGCGAGGAAAAAATGTGTCGCTAGGAAATATGTAACTTTTTCAAGTATTAATTTATACTGCTTAAATTTTACACTTTGGTGGGAAGAAAAGGGTGACTGATACTAAAAGAAATCCAAGGCGTCATTTTTTTACGGTTTGTTTTTTAATGAAAATGGTCTCGTTGAAATGTTGATTAAATATTTTCAAGAGTTGGGGTTTTGAATAAAAAATGATTCTCGATTTTTTTACTTTATTTTAAACTTTATTAAAAAACTAAATAAAATTGATAATCGATGCGAAAAACTTTTTAAAATTTGTCACAATTAATTATGAATGAATTCAATGAATTGATTCAATTGAATTGATTCAATGAATTGATTCAATGAATTATGAATGAATTCAATGATTATGAATGAATTCGTCAAAGCAGTGCCGTTTTCCAGAGCTGTAGTATTCAGTAGCTTGTGAGAAGGGTTTTTACCTATATATATATATATATATATATATATATATATATATATATATATATATATATATATATATATATATATATATATATATATATATATATATATATATTATCATTATTCTTATTATTCACGTATGGGCCCGGGTGGACCACGCGAAGTACAATTAGAGGCGTTTGTTGTTGTCTTCCTTTGCGCCCATACTAATCCTGAATTTCTATCCTGAATTTCTCTATCCTGAATATCATTTTGTGTAATATTTGCTGATCTTAGGTCCTCTTTAATTGCAGAAATCCATTTAATTATTTCTACTTTAGCTCTACTCCTATTTTCATAAAATTCGACTATTTGTCTAGTTAGCCTACTCGGATTCATCCGTTTTATGTGTCCGTAAAACTTAAGTCTTCTTTTTCTCATATCGCTATGTATATCTGTGTATTATTTGATTTCTTGGTTTTCTCGAAGTCGGTATGTTGTGCTATTTATTTGTTTGGGGCCTAGGATTTTTCTTATGATTTTTCTTTCCTTCTTTTCAATGTCCTCGATGTCTCTCTTTCTATTCAAAATGAGCGTTTCTGCCCCATATAGACATTCTGGCTTAATAACTGTGTTGTAATGTCTCAGTTTTGTGTTTTTAGATAGGCATTTTTTGTTGTAAATATTTTGTGTAAATCTTAATGCGGTTTCCATTTTTTGACATCTACTCTTACTGGCCGCTTTTTCCAACCCATTTTCCATGATTATTTCACCCAAATATTTGAATTCAGAGACTCGTCTGATGTTACCATGTTTTGTTTTTAGAAATGGTGTTCTCAGTCTGTTGCAGGTCATGTATTGTGTCTTTTCAAAGGAAATTTGGAGTCCTACCTTTTCTGCTGTTTCTTTTAGAATTTCAATCTGTTTCTGTGTCGTTAATACATCTTGAGCCAAAATTGCTAGATCATCAGCAAACGCCAGACAATCAATTTTGATGTTGGTTCTCCCCAGTTTAATGGGCTGGTCAATATTCAGGGCCGCCTTTTTTTCACGCCACTCCTGTATTACTTTTTCTAGAACACAGTTAAATAAGAGTGGCGAGAGTCCATCCCCTTGTCTCACTCCAGTTTTAATTTCGAAGGGCTCTGAGATGTCACCCATGAATTTAACTTTTGACCTTGTGTTAGTTAATGTTGCTTTAATAATTGCCAGCGTTTTCAAATCTAGTCCTTGTTCTTTCAAGATTCGGAATAAAGATTCGCGGTCTATAGAATCATATGCTTTTTTGAAATCCACAAATGTACAGACGAGATTAATTTTGTAATTACTAGAACGCTTCATCTTGTACTTTGAATTATTGTTTGAACCATGACGGTTCAGAGGTTAAGACTGGAGGGGTTAGTTCCAGAATTTAAATATGAGCCGCACCACTGGTGAACAGACGCTGACCACTCAACCGCTTGATACGAGTCAGACGCTAAGGGGATTTAGTTTTTTTTTCGCCTTGGTTCGAGGCTGCTTATTTTGAGATATTCGCAGCTGTCCATTAATATCTAATGGAACTTTCACTATCCACCACCCGTGACCCGTCCAGTACCTTAGGCGAGGTATACTGGATATATATATATATATATATATATATATATATATATATATATATATATATATATATATATATATATATATATATATATATATATATAAGTATTTTTGGTTCAATTGACCCTCCCTCTGGCCTACTGGTTGTTGGCACACCAGACTTAACCCACGATTTCCGCCTCTTTGGAGTATAGTAGAAGATTCACTTTTGACATCCGTTACCATTTTATGCCGAAAGGTCTTTTTTTGAATCTGAGAGCAATGATACAACAACAGCAAAGCATCTATTCTTATTCTCAGATGGGAATTTATAAGTGACCCAACGACTCTCTTTTTAAACTTTACCTAGCTTGCCATCAACCAGAATTTTCCATTTTTTTTTCATTGCCTTAAACCTTCTGCATCATTTAACTCAATATCTCCAGCTGGAAATTGCTGGAACTACTTCTTACAAGCACTGTACGAAACAGCATTATTTTCCAAAGCCGCAAATATAATGTCCTGAGATTCCACAGCATTTTTATTTTACATTGATGAAAGATGAAAAGATAACAGTGTTTAAATATTGCTTTTTCAATGACATCGGATTTACTACTGATTTTTTAGTAACCTAAAAAATCTTAGCAGACCCGGTTTGAAGCTGAAAGATGGTGCTTTAAACTATCTAAACGACACGAAAAAATTCTGATTCGAATAGGTTATGTAGTCGCTGAACGTAGGGACAAACAATGAAGATGAAAACCGACTGCCACGTTAGATAACATAAACCCTCCAAATAGTCTACGACCCTATTTTCTACATGTCCTTCCAACATCCAAAAAATCTAATTTGCTCATTCCATACTACCTACGACAAAAGATCAACTATTTTACTGAGTTTAAACTGGGAGGGAGTTTTGCTTTATTACCGTCACAGAGATATTTTGATTTCAATTAAACGATTTTATTGAATCGCAACCCTTCGGAATGCTATTATCGACCCCCCTGAACTAAGCCGAAAAGGGGTGCTATAGGGAGATCTCTGCCACCCCGAATGAACTGACCCCAGTTTAGATATACGCTGCCGTTCAGATGAATTTAAATTTTTAGAAGTCCTCTCATTCTTTACCTTTTGATATATTTTTGACATGCGTTGCTATTTATGTATCCCGAATAATAAATGAAAATCGTTGACCACGTAGTTTATTCTTCACGGAGTGGAACAAAAAGAAATCATTGGGTGCCAAATCAGGACTGTACAGTGGATGACCCATCAATTCGATGTTTTGACCGGTCAAATATTTAGTTCTTCGGTCCGAAGTGTGAGAGTTGTCATGAGGAAGAATGATTTTTTCTTATTTCTTGAAAGACTTCTGGCAAACAAATGGTTGTGGGCCATACAGAATTGCACATTTTCCGATTGTCTAGTGTCACTATATGCTCATGCCTATTTACCGCAAAAAAACAAGGGACAATTTGCTTCGAAGTGCTTCTTACGCGAACAACCTTTATTAGGTTTGGCTCATTTTGAAAGACCTATACCTTGTGTATATATAATAGTTTTAATGCACCACGATTGTATTCTTTGAGCATTTCTTTACACCAATGGACACGAGCCTTTTTGGAGCGATTGTAAAATTATGCGAAATCTGTTCTTTATCTGTTCGGGCACAGTATCGATGTTTTCTGGCACAACAATCTATTTTGGACGATCTTCTTTAAATTCGTCCGTGAGCGAACCAATCCAGCGATATCAAAAAATATTTACATGAAAAGTTACATCGGAGAATAATAAAAACATTCAAAAGAAGGTTTTTTTTTTCTTTTCATCTCACCCACGCAAACATTTGCCCATTCCTTCAGTCATCATCAAACGTTTCTTCCGAGACTGGTTTCTGGCCTTAAGTCGTCATCGGTCAGGCTCGCCATTCGAAAGCGCGTTTGATAGAGACTGAAGAAATGTGCAATTTTTTTCGTGGAACACGGGGAAAAATCCTTTTTCTTAATGTATATCTGGTATCTAGGGCCTGGGCAGATAATGAATGGTTTCGCATTATAATACTGTTCCGGACCACATGATGGCATGAGCTGCATCTGATTGTAGGCTACATCCGACAGGTCCGATGCATTTAACCGTATCCTTGGTCATTCGTTCAGTCCCTTGGAATGTTCAGCTCCAGCCCGACTGATTGTGGCTTAATGTGCCAGAAATTGGTCTCAGAAGACGTTGATGGTGACTGAAGGAATGGGAAATTTTTTATATCCAAGAAAAAATTTCTTGAATACAAAGGATTTGAAGAGATTGGTAATGTTTTGGACCGTCTGACATCTTCATATATTCGGAAAGCACGCTTACGCGAAAATGTTGTACGTAAAAAAGCTATAGACACACATATATCCAAAAGTTTGGAATATTCAAACATTTAATTTTTTTATTTATATAATGTTTTTTTACTCGTTTACGTAATCATCATTTTATTATAACTCTTATTGGTACCAAATAAAACTTGACAACAAATAACCAATGTGTGTAATATTGATTTATTATTTTGGAGTTTTTATTATTTTGGAGTTGGATAGTTGGAGTTGGAGAGAGTGGAGAATTACAATGAACCAATTGTTTTCAAAAGTAATTTTAAAATAAAAAGAACAACTTTCAATAAAACTAATAAGCAATAATTCCTCCATGGGATTTGGGATATTGTCGAATGATCAATTTGGGCTTGTGGAATTCTCTCCCATTCTTCACGAGCAGCATCTTTTAGTTCTCGCAGGGTAAGTGGAGGATTGTTTCGTTTATTGCTGCGTGTTTTCAGAATGTCCCAAGCATGTTCAATGATATTCATGTTAAGGAAATTTGATGGCCACCCCAACTTGGTTATTCCCACCTCTTCAAGAAAAATTTGTACTGTTGCAGTTCGATGAGGAGGTGCGTTGTCATTCATGAAAACAAATCCGTCACCTATTGCTCCTCGGAACATACGCACAGTAGGATTTAAAACTTCCCCGATGTACACTAGAGACTCTTCTTTCCAGAACTAGTAGAGGTGTCCGGGTACCCTTCATAATACCACTCGAAAACATCATACCCCACCTTTAAATGGGATACGTGGTTGACCTGTTTCCAGTCGGGCTTGTCGACCTGGAGCTCTCCAAACTAATGTTCTTCGTGAATCAGAAACCAATGCAATTCTCGTCTCATCGGAGAACATGACGTTATTCCAGTTAGGATTATGATCCACCATTTCTCGAGCCCATTACAATCTTTAATTTTTTTGTTAAAGAGTTAGTTTGGGAACACATAAAGATCTTGGATGCAAATTTACCGCTTTCAGTCAGCGTGTTACCAGGAAAACAATGCTTTTGTTATTTTTATTTAAAAACGGTCTAAAATAAATATCTATCACAATTTTTAGAGTATCATAGGCGCAGATACCCTATTTGTAAATATTCCATGCTTTTGAACATATGTGTATGTGACGGAGGAGCTATAAATATCGATTTAAGCAATTTGATTTCACCTATGACTTTTTATGGCGACTTTTACTTAAAGATATGATCAAGCAGGTAGAACTAAAGTCAACAGATAGCAAGGAGCGTCGCAGATTGGGTTATTGACTCTTAGAAAAGCAGGCAACTGATATTGATTCGATCCTGAGGCGCATTTTCATCTTAATCAGTACGTTAATACGCAAAACCGTCGTACTTGGGGCGAAGAAAATCTAAAAGTGATTGAAAAGGCCGTTACGTGCTACGAAAGTTAATATTCGGTGCGGTTTTTGGGCCGGAAGCGACATCGGGCCGTACCACTTCTTCGAAAATGATAAAAGAGCGATTATTGCAGTCCATGAGGTCCATTATAGGCAAATGATAGCACATGTCTTACAGTGCCATTGTGTGAAAGGGTTTATGGCGGTATAATTTCAAGATTTTGCGACTTCAGTGAGTCACCAAAACCGTGCGACTTGACACCTTTGGGCTTCTTTTTGTGTGGTTACAGGACAGGGCGTGTTTATTCCAACGATCCGCTAACTCTTGACGTACTTAGGAACAACATCTGTAACGATATGTGTGAAATAAAGGTCAAGTCGTCAAAAATCGGCGTGAGCAAATTATGAGTTCAAAGAGGTAATTTGAACGATATTGTGTTTCAAAATCTGTTAGTTTAGAATTTCGATTTAGATTAGTGTTAATAATTGACCATTTAGATGATTAAAGACGATAGAGTTAAACGAGACTAACAGAACGGACTCTCCGAAAAAAAAATGTAATCGACGCCGAAGAAATTGAGGAAGGATGCAACAGAATCAAGAAAAAATGGTCTATTAACGGAGTATAAGACTGTCTAGAGATGGTTCTACGTTTTGCCAAGTAGTCTATGAGCACCACACTACGATAATCTCTGAAAACGTTTCCTTTCGCTTCCTTCGGGGCACTTTCACCTGCTCACACCCACCGTTTGAATTGCTCCTTTGCCTCTAGCGTGTAACGATGAATGTTTTATTTATTATGAAAACCGACGACGAAATTGAGCAGATTCGCATTTAAACAAGTTAAAACAACATTGAAAATGTAGTGGATACGATCTATCTAGATGTTTACTAGATGTAGCGTTTAATAAGTCTTAATTAAATTAAAAGATGGCGCTGGAAACAAAGGTTGGTTCACTGTCTAATCTATTACGTCATTTTGTTGCTATGACAGTACCTTTCGAAACGCCATTAATGTGGAAACAATTTCGAATTAACATTACATTTTTTTTGTATAGTAAACATGTCTAGTTTTGAACCAAATACACATCATTTAAGACACATACTCCTTTTCTTGTTCAATCAAAAGAAAAACGAGAGTGATAGCATTCGTATACTTGTGGAAACTTACGGCGACAATGCCCCAAAGCAAAACGTTTGTGGTCGTTGATTCAGACGATTCAAAAGTAGTAATTTCGACTTGAAAGACAAACAACGCCCACGTCAACCAAAAAAATTGAAGATGCGGAATTACAAGCATTGTTGGAAGAAGACGATATGCAAACTCAACATCAAATGGCAGAAAGTTTAAATGTTGATCGCCGAACCATTTGTGATCGTCTCCATGCCATGGGAAAGAATCAGAAGGTAGGAAAATGGTCATCATCTGAACGATAGATAGATCAAAAAGCGAACAACAGTGTGCGAAGTTTTGCATTATCGGCATAAAAGAAAGACTTTTTAGCATCGGATCGTGACTGGAGATTAAAAATGTATATATTTTGAGAACTCAAAATGCAGAAAATCATGCGTTGTCTCAGGACAACCATCAACATCGACCGCAAGAACGAATCGGTTTGAAAGGAAGACAATGCTGTGCATTTGGTGGGATTAGAAGGGTGTCGTGGGCCATAAGCGTCTAAAAGCATGTGAAACAGTTAGTACCGTTCGTTCCGTCAAGACAAATGATCAATTTCAAACAGACATTGATCGAAAAACGACCAGAATGGACCACAATACACGAAAAAGGGATTTTGTAGCATGACAACGCCCCATCACACACAGTAAAAGCTGTTAGAGGCACCCTTTCCGAACTTGGCTGGGAACTCTTGTCTCACCCGCCGTACTCATCAGACTTGACCCCTTCCGACTAACATTTTTCTCATTGATGTTCACGCACTTTCCGTGAAACACTTCAACAATTACGGAGAAGTCCAAAAATGGCTTGATGACTAGAACAACTTATAACAACCTTTTAACTATATACATTCTGTCAAAAAAGTACCGGGAATTGATCATTTGAAAAGCCCGCTTAAAGAGATTATCAAAATTATTTTTATCCCTAAGTTTAAGTAAGTAAGACTGTGCTCTATACTGACGCGGAGTTTGAACGTCACCTGTTATTTAGTTTGTTTACAACTATGGATAAAAACATCGAACAAAAAATGTGTCTTCAAATTTGCATTGCAACTAGAATTTCGTGTGCCAAGTTGCTGAAGGCTTACGGTGAATCGACTTTATTAAAAACACGTGCATATGAGTGGTACAGTGCATTCAAAAGCGGTCGAGATGTGGTGAAAGATTTGCCTCGCTCTGGGTGGCCATCAACGTCTTCAACTGAAGTTAACATCGCTAAAGTGAAGGAAAAGGTGACTGAAAATCGTTATTTAAGTTTAAGAGAGATGGCCGCTGATCTTTCTGTGTCTCACCAATTAATTCGTACCATTTTAAGCGGTTGTTTGGGCCAGAAACGCGTTGTGCGCTTGACTAGTGCCGAAAATCATGATTTTTTTTGAGAAACTCAATCGAGTAAAGATATGTTAGAACGAGTCAATTCCAACTCCATATTCATAAAACGCATTGTAACTGGTGATGAAACATGGGTATACGAGTTTGACATGCAAACCAGTCAACAAGCTTGGGAATGGCGCTTTCCAACTGAGCCGAAATCGAAAAAACCACGTCAAAGTCGATCAAAAGTTAAGATGATGTTAACGATTTTATTTGATTATCGTGGTGCTGTGCACTTGGAATTCTTGCCAGAATATCAGATGGTAAATAAAGAAAATTATCTAAGCGTTATGCGGCGTTTGAGAGAGCAAATTTGTCGAAAAAGGCCAGATTTGTGGAAAGAAAACTCTCGGATTTTGCATTTCGACCACGCATCATCTAACAAGGCTATTATTGTGAATGAATTTCTGGCCAAAAACTCAACAAACACCATCGAACAACCACCGGATGCACCTGATTTGGCTCCGGCCGACTTCTTTCTCTTTCCAAAACTCAAATTACCACTTCGACGCACCCGTTTTCAGTCGATAGAAGACATAAAAGAGAATTCGCGGTGAGAACTGTGAATAAGTATATTATTTAGAAAGGGGTCTACTTTGAAGGCGATACAATAAATTTTGATAAATAATTAACATTTTGTGCTTTATTGACCAATTCCCGGTACTTTTTGACAGAATGTATAATCTGTAATGGACCCCATTATAAAAATATCTTTCTAATTCATCTATCAAATAATATAAAAGTTCACAAAAAGGATCAATAAAAAAAATCTTCCAAAAGAAAAACAAAATACAATGTTGATATACGGTGAACTCTAAACTGCACTTGTTCATGATTTTAAATTAGTGCAGGATCACGACTGCAGGATTGTCTCGTGATCCCCCTGAAAAACAATCGACATCGCGACCCTCGCTCCAAAAAGGGGACCGTTTTATCCCTGCTAATGAATTCTAAACAATATGTCTGCATGCAGCCCTGGAGCGTCATTTTAAGTGGATTTAGAGCTTTAGTTCGGCTTTAAAGCGCGAGGCTTTCTTAAAACCGTCAATATAAAACGAATTTTGTACTGTTTGTAACAGTTTAATTGGAAAATATTTATTCTGTCTAAAATATTCCATTATGGTATCTAGTTTTGTACTTTTTGAAGATTTTTTGTTATGCAGATACTGAATTAAACACCATGTGACCTAAACATGTTGTCAACCAATATGACAAGTCGACAATGATGAATAGGAAATCACTAATTTTCTTAAACAACATATTGTTTTACACAATGTTTTTTGTTTTTTCGGATTCTATAAATACTTTTTTTCTTTGAATTATATACACAGTTTAGTACTAATAACGAAAATAAGCATAATATTTGACCAGTTCTACCGTATTTTGAACCTAAAGTAAAAAAAAAAATATTAAAATATTTCCATCGGAGCAGATGCCAATGAAGAAATAAAGAAGAAGAGAAGGACATGTAAATATGTATGGATAATATTGTTGATAAAATGCAAACAACGAAAATTATTTCTTTTAAATATTTAAATGCGTTTAGAAGATGCTTTTAAAATATTTTTTAATGCTTACTATTCGGCATATTCAATTTTTTTTCGGTTAACCTGAGAGCTTTTATCTTTCAACTCGAAATCACCACTTGTGAATCGTCTAAACACCCACAAGAGTCTTGCGTTGGGACATTATCATCGTAGGTTTCCACAAGGCTTTTACTCGTATTTTTCTTTTGATTAAACAAGAAAAGCACTACGTGCCGATAATGCTCTTTATTTGGATCGAAACTGAACATGTTTACCAAACGAAAATCTATGACACTAACTCGAAACTGTTTAGATATCAATAGCCTTCTGAAAGACACTGTCATAGAGTTATATTTTATATACCAGTGAGGTCTCTAACATACCACTGTAATTTATTATTACCTTTATTTTGTTTAGACCTCTTAGAACCCCTTAAGAACCATAATATAGTTCCCCATTAGGCTAACCACTACAAACTGCTTACTTTAATTTTATATAAAATCATGTAACCAGCCCTTCAGATACACTTTCTAGTTCATTTTCGTTGTATACGCAGTCATTTTAGTTCAGTCAAAAGCTCTTTTATGATTGTTAAATTTTGTTTTTGTGAAATAAATATTTTTAAAACTGATTTTGCGAATCAAATTATTTAACTATAGCACCAAAACGACATTTGAGATTAGACTGTGAATCGACCTTTGTTTCCGGCGCCATCTTTTAAATAATTTAAGAATTATTAATCGCCACACCTGGTAAATACATAAGTGGCACTCGACGCGTTAGATGCAGCATGATTACGTAATATTTAAGAAGGAGCAATAAAGGAAAAGGTAAACTTAACAGCAAAACAGCAACAGAAAACAAAAAAAAACAGAAAATTGTTTTTATATCCCATTTAATTTAAACGATAATATTTACACAATAATATTGCTTCGTTATTTACAATACAAACTAAGACAATAAACAAACATATATTTTTTATATACAGAAAGAAGCTAAATTATACAAAAAATTGAAATGAAAAAAACAAACTAAGAAAAAATAGACATCCACGTGGACACTAGAAGCAATAAACATGTAATAATTAATTTTTTAATGAGAATCACGAAAAAAATCTATTAACAATAAAAGCCTGATGGTTGAATTTATATTCTAAAATCAGTAATTTAATTAATAAAAAAACTGGTTTTGGTACTGCTATTGTACTTCATGCATATAAAAAAATCCTCTCGTGCTCTTGTCATATAAAACAAAAATCCCTAAACAGTTTACAAATATCACGTTATTATTCTTTTGGTATTTCTTTTTCGTTATTTGGTTGGTAATATTAAACACACGAATTCGAATACATTCTCAGGTAGGGCCTGGGCATAGCCATGCTTGCACCACTAGGACCAGCGGCATGAAGACGTACCTCGTCCTGTTCGGGTCTGTCCAGTCTGTATCTCGATTTGTTATCTTCGTATTCGCGCAGTCTCTGTGTGTATCTTTCCATTTGTTCGCGCAGGATGGTGTCTTCGCGCAGGGCAGCTTCCTCGTCGAATTCGATGCAGCCAACACCATCTAATCTTTCCAGGTCGATCCAGCCACGCCATCTTACGCAGACGCCATTCATAATAAAGCAGGATTTGATGTTGGCCTGAAAAGAACGAAAAACTTGTCAGTTTACTTTCTAAAAAACAGAGTTTATTTATCTTTAGCTACCGTTAAGTCCCAAGATTATTCTTTAAAGAAACGCTACATTCTGGATTATGGTAATAAATACTGTTCTATGATTACTTCAACACTCAAGTTGAAAACACACTTTTACAGGAGGGTATTGGTATCGTCTGATGTATCATCACTCTTTCCGAATATACTGATTCCACATAACTTGAAATAACTGGGAGAATTAATTGAGATAAACGGTGTTAACAAAAAGATTATTTCAGAGTACGCCTCTTTAACAAAATTTTGTAAGAAGCAAAATTATTTCCAGAAGATTTTTTCCATTGTAAGAATATCTTTTATGAACAGAAAGGAACGGAAAGGTCAATGATGAATTCAGTTAGTTTCCAAGGGTGTGGCTGAGATATGTAGATGACAGTTTTTGCACAAAATTCTCGGATTGTTGCTGATAAAATAACATAATCGAGTTGCTTCCACATTTATGGGATTTGACTCCCAAACGGGAAGAAATGACTAGCTGGATGAAGATTAATCGGAAAGAATAAAGTCGAATGAAGTTGGAACTTTTCGAGTGGTTGCAAAGTAAATGTTTTGAACGATTATAATAGTGAAAATGAATTCAGTGCAATATATAAATAGAAATAATGTCACATTAACATTTGAGGACCGAATTGCCATAAAAAATCACCAATTAAATCTAATACAATATAAAAAGGTGTAAAGGTGTTTTTTTGCAAATCTGTCTGCATTTCCCGCATTCTTTCCTCGATCATCCAAAAGAACAACTATTCTGAAAAGTGTCTAAGCGGCCCATAATTTACAAAGAAGAATTGCAAACATGCCTTGAAGAAATTATGGACGCCGAGTCGTATAAAAATTCTATTAATCAAGCTCATGGGTTAATAAATTATTTGGAGGATGATAATTTTAAATTTTGGTTGTTTTTCTTCAATAAAATAATGCCTCACTGCAACATTCTCTTTGATCAACTGCAAAGCAGGCAACTAGATGCACAAAGTTGTAAGTTAGAAGAGTTTGGTAACTTTTTCGACAGCCATTCGAAATATTAGAGTTAATATAGAAATACAAACTAATCAAGAATTTGTGTGTATGATACTAAGAAATGTAAAATTTTTGGTTGCGACGCATTTCCCTATCCCCATTCCAAAATATGGTTTTACGTGCCCCACCTGTTTTTTCCCCCACGAACTTCCACTGCACTAAACTAAAATTCTTAACCTATAACGTAGAGCATTGAATCAACCCAAACAAAAATATAATATGTTTCAACATTTTGGAAAACCATTTGGGACCCATCCCTCTGTTCGTTTCTTTACAATTTTACGGCATCGACAACCCTCGATGAGCAACTAATTTTCAGTGAAAATCAGACAATTAGCTGGGGGCTGTTATAGCCCCTACCCAATGACCTATTTAAACAGTCCTAATGACAAACGGAAGTGACCGTTTCGGCCATTTTCAAAGCCCAATTTGCGCAATAAAGATGGCTTTTGTCGTCGGACGTCGAAAGTACGTGCTAATGACATGATTTCGGAGATTGGGACCCAGTTGAAAGCGAACCAAACAAGCTGAGGTGTCCTTGGATGGATAAAGTTGTATTTCACGGTGTCATTCTAATGGGGATTTTATTTTATTATGCCATGACATTAGTGTACAGGGGTATTTTAAAATATCAGGTGTGTAAATATTAAACCGAAATTTTTGTCCAGAAATACACGTTTATTGGATGAAAATGATAAAAATATTTTATTCGAAGTATTGTCCATCGGTAGATATACATTTTTCCCATCTATATAACAATTTGTGCATGCCACACCAAAAAAAAATGTTGCCCTTTTGAGGCAAACCAGTCATCGAGCCATTTTCGTACATTATCGTAAGAAGTGAAGCTCTACTCAGCAAGTACGTGTCCCATAGATGCAAATAAATAGTAATCTGACGGAACCAAGTGTGGTGGGTAAGCCGCATGTGAAAGTATTTCTCAACTAAACACCTCAATCGTTTCCTTGACTAGTTTTGCTGTGTGTAATGGTGCATTATCATGAAGCACTTTGTGTTGTACAAATCGATCATTGTAAGGTAATGTTCAGTATTAACGATTCCGCCAGGTTTTAGCAGCTTATAATAGATCACAACCTTCTGATCCCACCAAACACAAAGCATTGTCTTGTGTCCATAGCGATTTGGCCTAACCTACCTAACCTACCCATGATCTTTTACGCTTAGAATTCTCAAAGTATATCTACTTTTCATCGCCAGTCACAATTCGATAGAGAAATGACTTTCATTTGTACCTGGCGAGTAGCATTTCGAACGTGTTTTTTTGGTTTTCCTACTGTCTTTCATTCAGTTCATATGAAATTAATTTTCCCATCTTCTGGATCTTTCCTATAGCTTTCAAACGTATAGGCATGACCTCTCGTGTCACATTTAATTGATCCGCGAGTTGTTGTTGGGTTTGAGCGTCATCCTCATCCAGCAATACTTGCTATTCACTGTCTTCAAACATTTTCGGTGGTCTTCCACGTTCTTCGTTTCTCCTGTTAAACCTACCAATGGAGATCCTTGGATCTCCCTTTAATTGGAGGGCATATGTTTCGCCTCTTGATATTCAGTCTCGTCAGAGTATCGCTTTATGTTCTCCTGTCAAGAATAGGAAGACTCTATCCACAGTCAACAACCTATACTTTCGCCGTCTTCCCGTTGGATGGCGTATGCCCTCCAATTGAAGAGATAGGTGGGGCTCGTCCTCAGTCAAGCACTTAACAAAATGTTCATTTAGGCGGAGTCGAAGGTTGCTGTTTGTTCTATATGAGATTGTGCAATCCAGCGGTTGGGTGTATGTGACACTTAGCTACTATTGTCTCATTGGACACTGTCCAAAGAAATCTAACATTTCATGTATGCGCCATCCGACGGGAAGTCGGCGAATTTATAGGTTGTTTACTGTGGATAGAGACTCCCTATTCTTGACAGGAGAGCATGTGCCGATACCCTGATGAGCCTGAACATTAAGAAGCGAAACATATGCCATCCAATTGAAGGGATGGGTGGGGCTCGTCCCCAGTCGAGCACCTAACAAAATGTTCATTTAGGCGAAGACGCAGGTTGTTGTGTGTTCCACATGAGATTGTGGAACCTAGCGGTTGGGTGTATGTGACACTCGGCTAGTGTTGTCTCATTGGACGCTGTCCAAAGAAATCTAACATTTCAGCTTCGCGATTTGAAGCTTTTAACCACTTCAAATCGATTTAACAGCTTCAAATCGTCCAAACTTATAGCTATACCAACTATAAACTATGGTGATGAGAAAATGGAGGTATTTTATGATGATGTGGATCAGCTTCTAAATAACGAAAAGTGCAGGTACAAAATCCTGATGGATAACTGTAATGCTAGAATTGGAAAAGCTGGTGAAAATGCAACTGGCCCATATGGAAGTGATGAGCAGGCCAATATAGGTGACAGACAGGTTGATTTTGCGGAAGGACAAGAATTGGATATTATAAACTCGATTTATAAGAAAAAAATCAGCAGAAAACGGACATGGAAAAGTCCATCTGGTCTCACGAGTAAAACTGACTGTATCATATCAAGCGATAAAACAATATCTTGCAATTGTACTGTTCTTAACCATTTTAATGTTGGAAGTGACCATTGAACGGTACAGGCTATGTAAAACTGTCCATGTGCGAAGCACGGTTTTTGTACATCTAATCCACACACTTGCAGCAATTGTCCTTGTACTTTGTTGATTGTCATTGCAAAGGCAAGTCGAATCGGGAATTGTGAACCCTTAAATTCGAATGGTATGTCTGTTGGTATCATTGGAATGCATGGTAGTAGCACCTCTCCCTTGAATTTACCATTCAAAATCATTACTTCGATGACATTGTTCATTATTTTTTTCACTGCAAGTCTGGTTCCATTGCAAACGCGTGGCGGATCAATGTTTGGAAGAAAAAAGAGAGAATTGTAGAATGTGCGGTGGCAATCCTGGCAAATCAACAAATACAAAAAATCTGTAGGATAATTCATTGCTTCGTCTTGATTCGTGACAGTATCCACTGATTTGTATGTTGCTATTTCGTCAGGTGTTTTATTTTGAACGCTAATATTAATAACATCCGCGTTTTTCACAGCCAATATTGCACGTTCACTTGGCCACTGATGTCAGAGTTTTTCTAGGCGTATGTTTTATCACCATATATATAAATATTGTGAATGTTATATGGTAATAATGCACAGCGCCATCTAAATTGATCAAACTACTTTCGAAACTTTTCCAATAATAACATAAATCTTTCTAAACCTTTCCATTTCGTTTAATCAGTTAGTCTTTTAACGTTTGCAAAAAAAATCTATATTGGATTAGTAAAAAATCAGAGGCTCCATTTCTGAAGAGGGTAGTAACTGGTAATGAAAACTAGATTGTGTAGAACAGAATGAAGAAAATCATAGAGGTTACCAGGGTCAACGGTTTTAATTACGGCAAAAGACGGCCTTCATCCAAAGAATATTATGCTTTGCATTTGGTGAGATAAGAAGGTACCTATACAAGTTGAGCTTCTTCTACGCAACCAAACCATCAACTCCAAAAAGTCATGAAAAAACTTTCAGACAGAAAATTACTTTAGAGGTGGGATAAATGAATTGGAGTTAGAATAAAGTTATTTTTTCAATTATAAGCTTGCTTTGTCACTTCCGCTGCGAGAACTTTTCAATTCGCCTAGTGTTTTGCACCATCCACCTTACTCACCAGACATCGCATCCTCACACGCCTATCTATTCTACTCCCTCCAAAATTGTTTAAATGGGAAATCTTTTAAAACGAAAGAAGAAGTGAAAAACAACCTGTTGTTATTTTTTAGCAATGAAGGTACAAAGTTTTTACAAAAACTCAATATCGATCTTCTACAACATTGACAAACAGTTGTAAATAATAATGGTAATTATATAACACTGAATAAATATTTACATATACTATTTGTCTCTCTGAATGACCAGATATATATTGAATTACTTTTACTGCAGAAAGAGTTTTGTATAACTAACAGACATGTTTCTATTACTTTTTTGTAAATATACCAACAGACTTTACCCTTAGTAAACACCTTTTTTCCAATAAATACTCAGGACTTTCCCAGTGATAATACGGTCGTAAAAAAACTTATTATTCATTGAACTAAGATGTATAGATGTGACCCTGACAAATTACATTCTGTAGGTGACCTCTTTGATAGACTGGCCTTGTAGACTTTTAATTAGCGACGTTTATATCAGGGAATATCGAAAAATACTTATCTAAATAATCTTCCTCTATCTTTTATATATTTATTGTCCAAAAAACATAACATCGAATCTTATTTAATAGCGCTTTGAAATGAATAATCTTTGTAAATCGATTAAAAATATTTGTGTATTTGTAAAGTAAATTATATTTTGAATCATCCATGTAAACATTTCAATATACATGCAAGTCAATCCGTACAGATAATTATTCACGGTAGTATTAATGTAAGCATCTGAGCTCACTAATAATTTACACATTTTATTTTCTTTGCACGTGATGTGTTCTGGTCTGATAGATTTTATTAATATGTTGAACATAAACAAGTAATTAATTAATTTGCAATTGATATTTAGACTAGGGCTAAGGTTGGTTTTGGATTCGAACTTTATTAATAACTTATAATTAAACTACGAAGGGTATTTTTTAAATAAGATCCATTTGTAAATGAGAGTGAGAATGACGCCGCAGTGTGCTTGCGCGTCTGCTCTCAGAATGCATAGCCGTGTAATCTACGAGAGCTCTCATTGTCATGCTGAAGAATGATCCTGAGTCCCTAGTTGTTTTTTTCTTATTTCTTCAAAGACTTCTGGCAAACAAACAAATGGTTGTAGAACTGACCGTTTCGGCGGAATGCGGAATGCGGAATCCAAAGAACACAAATCTTCTTCACGGCTAAATGGCCATGTAAAATCTTATGTATGCTTGTCATACTAATGCCCAGGGATGCCTCAATCTCACGGTATGCCACATAACGATCTTGTTTTATCAGTTCGCGCACAGTATCGATATTTTCTCGCGCAACAACCGATTTTGGACGACCGGATCCACGTCGAAAGTCATAGTAAATCATCGCACGAAAATTCTCTCGAGTTAATTAAATTTTTTTGCTGAGTTGAAATTTTCAAGTCATTAAATAACACAAACGTTCAACCATGTCAAACTTTACTATGTATATGTCAGATAACACCTAACAACTCCATTATTGATTGATTTGTCCGTTACTTTGTGATAGTTCATTTTTTAAAAAAGGAATAAAACAATTTTTTACTTTGTTATCTACCACTTTTATTTTTAAACAAAATTTGTGTGACTATCAAACAGTTTTACGAAACTATAGTCACAAAAATTTTGTTTAAAAATAAAAGTGATAGATAACAAAATAAAAAATTGTTTTATTCCTTTTTAAAAAATGAACTATCACAAACTAACGGACAAATGAATCAATAATCTGATAAATTTGATTTAAATTGCCATTTTATAAACGTAACTACATTGTTTTTATTTTAACTGAGGTAGCCAATACTTTTTCATTTAAATTCATTAAAATTCATTTTAAATTAATAAAAAAAGATTAATATCTAAAAAATTTTCACTATATTTAAAATTGTATGTATAACAATTAACACAGTTTTTATTAACACAAGGCACTGTGTGTCGAAACAATTGTTATACAAACAATTTTAACTATAGAGGAAATTCTAGATATTAATATTTGCTTACACTGTTTTTGATTTAGCTTTGACTGTTTTCATTTAATACTAGCAACTTCTTGAATGAAACAGCATTATCGATGACCGAGCAATCATTTTTTGTTACAAATCTTTGAACGATCGATATTTTAAACAGCAGTAACCGCTACTCCATCGTTGCTTTCATTTAAAACGACTAATCACCGCGAAAAAAAAAGGTTTCAAACTGACAGATGCGATGACTGACGTTTTTCTGAAACTGATCCACTCCATTGACGACGAAACTTTACTGAATAGAAAGTTAATGCACGTCACTGGTTTTTGAGTAATTCATTTAAAACAATATCAACGAGAATTTAATATACATCCTGCGATAATGCGTGAATGAGTCATTTGTAACGATGACGCTACGAACGATTGGATGACTTGGAAATCAACTAAACAGGTTCCTTTTTTGTTTAATAAATGTAAAAGTAAATCTTGTTTTTAAGACTGACGATGAAATTGGATTTTAGAAAAAAAAAATAGTATTGAAATTCAATGATATTATACACTTAGTATCAAAATGTTGTATACGCTATAGAAATTTCAAAAAATTTAAATATAATTCAGTTTCATTATTCTTTTTTTGGTGTTTTTTTTTAGATAGATTTAGATGTTGATTTTTTGTTCGATAAATATATCCATTTGAAAAAATCAACGACAAATATTAAGATATACAACTTTGCTCCCGCCGTTTTATGTTTAATGCAAGGCTTTATTGTAAAAAACTGGCTATATATTTATGATTCAAAGAATTGGCCATCATTGGCCACTACTTTCTCCCATCTTTCAGGTAGCATTCGAATCCCGCCTCGAAAAAACTGGTCATCTTTTGAACCGATCCACGAATCGACCCAATTTTTGACTTCTGAATAAGACCAGAAGTGATCATAAGATATGTGATCATGATAAGTGATCACGAGATTATTGGTATCGAGTTTAAACTTCAGGGTATTATATTTGAAACACCTCGACATACGTATGCTCGGAATCAGAATTCTTGAATGATTGGGACTACAATTTCGTTGATATTAATAAATTATATGTTGATTTTATGCAAAATCTACATGATGCTATTGATAGGGCTGCTCCCTGAAAATTAGTAAAACCTAAGAAGTTTCCTTGGTTGGGCAAAGAGCTAAGAAATGCACAAGTTGAGAGGGACAGAGCGTACATAAAGTTTTCTTTCACAAAAAATGAACAGGATTGGAGAATTTATAAACAGAAAAGAAATATTGCACTGTCCATGATGCGACTTGAGAGGAAAAATGAGCTTAATAATAATATCGATGCTTGTAAACGGGATGGGAAGATGTGGAGAACAATAAAAAATTTACTAGATAAGGGGCGTGCAGATTTTTCTTGAATTGACTTTGACGGCTACTACGGACCCACGGAGGAGAACTTGAATAACTTTTACTTCGATTGTTAGAATGAAGTAGAACAGAGTATCGAAGAGCGGGAGTGGAGCAGTGATGTCAAAATATGCAAGACTCAGGATTTTTCTAAGTTCAAATATGTTACACAAAACTTAGCTTAAAAAGACGAAGTACGAGTGACAATAAAATTACGATAAGGGTAATGATTTTTTTTTGTGTCATCGGTTATCCTTTATTGTACTTAATTAATTAAGTTAAATTAATTAAAAAGTTTTGAAACGAATACATTTCCTGAGGACTTGAAAACCAGCATTATTGTACCAATTACGATAATACCAAAGCCTAGAGTACCAAGTGACTTTAGACCAGTTAATTTATTGCCTGTTGTTGATAAAATCATTCAGACTGTTGTATGTACAGAATTGAGAACTTATTTTGAAATTATTATTTTCTGCTCAATCAGGGTTTAGGACAAAACATTCTTGTTAGATGGCTAGTCAGTATGCATGCGCAACATGGAGAAACGATATAAAGGACGGGAAAACTGTGCTTAGTGTGTTTATAGATTTAAATCGAGGATTCAAAATTATTGATTGGGACATAATTTGTAAAAAATTATTAAGTTATGATGTAAGATCAAAAACCTTGAAATGAATCTCAAGAGTTACTTAACAGACAGACATCATAGAACGAGGGTTGAGGGAAAAGTGTCGGCAAAGAGGGAAGGTGCTTGGGGAGTTCCTCAGGGTCGTGTTTTGGGCCCGTTTGGCACCTCTCACAAATGACGAAAATGTGGCTCATAAACTGACATTTTTAATCGCAAATAACTTTATGATATAAACATAAATCGACTACTGGTGCTATGGGGTTATGTTTACAAGATGCCCAAAGGTATTGCATGCCGTCAATTATGTATTTATTTCGACTACTACTTACCGCTAACACCATCTATAGGAAACCGGTAAAGTTGTATACCTTTTACTATCACAAAAAAACGCAAAAATTTCTAATTTAACACACGAAACAATATGAAACTTCTGTCAGACGACAAGGGCAGTCACACCAACTTAAAAAGCAAATTGTTGTATCGAAACGTAAGGCCAGCGAATTTGAAAAAAGGTACCTTACTTTTTGATCATAGCAGTATACAGAAAGACAACATGAATAGAAATTCTTAGAGAATGAGAATGAATAAGCTGGTAGGTCAGGCCAGAAAAAGTCAAGAGCGGAAAATATTTATCAAAAAGCCGACACTGACATAAAAATCTGACAGTTTCGGGGGTAATTGTAGCGGACCTGACAAAGAAAAGAATGACTTTTGGATAAATTGCAACTGTTGACGTATTAATAATGGTGTTTCTGGGACCTTTTTACCCGATATACCAGCTAGTCCCAGAGAACAGGTAGATGACGATTGTCAGTGACAGAAAGGACTGAAACTGGAGGCAATTTGTGAGTGTTAGTCTCAAGAAGGACAAATATAACTTTGAAATTTATATCGGTTATTTTTTTAAAACTAACTAAATTTAAATATAGATATCACACCATAAAAGGGTGTCTCAGATTTTTTTTTGTTTTTGAAAACATCAGAATTAATTTAAAATTGTCTAATTGCTGTTAAATTACAGAGTAGTTTTCGAATTTTTTTATGAAAAACAACGATCCGTAAATGCTCACCATCCGTTTCTTCACATTCATTTAGCCCGGAACTGAAACTTTCAATCACTCAATCGTTATTTTTTGCTTTTTATTTCAATTAGGTGGTAATCGGTTGAAAATCTTACTTTTTAAGTATAAGCACTGGACTCCATGGTGGACAGTTGATATCCCCTCGGCGACTAATCACTGTTTCAGGGAATAAGTCGTGAAGAGCTACTAAGAATCCATGATTTACTGAGATTTGATGTGATCAAATCGGTATGAGTGACGCCCCGCGCTCAGGGCAAATATCATATTGGCCAATTTCTAGTGAAAATCCATTAAAAAATTAAAATATCTGGTTTTCCTAAAAAAAACATTTTGAAAAACGCGTTATGAGCGTAATAATTATAATATGAGTAAAAATTCATTATATCTCAGTTTTCATATTAATATAATATTTTGAAAAGTATTAAAAATAATTCTGGTGTCTAATGTCAGAGTGTTGATCTATTCATTCTCTACTATCTGTAAAAATTCGTTCTCTACTATCTGTAAAAATATTAGATATAATATTATAAATAAAAATTATAATTGAAAAAATTACTATATTCTTCCTTAAGCTCAATACATTTTTTCCAGCGGTTCTCCAATTCATTTATTCCATCTCTAAGTCATTTTCTGGAAAAAACCCATCTACGGCTGCTATAACTTCTTCATTTTATGACAAACGGTTGCCACGTAGGATGGCAGGTTTGGGAACAGACAAAAGTCAGAGGGAGCCAGATCTGGTGAATATGGTGGATGCTCCGACAATTCATAGTTTAACTCCTTCAATTTGGCCATTACAAGAACATCTCTGTGAGTCGATACATTGCCTTGATGAAATTTTTTTTTCTTTGCTAAACCAGGTCTTTTCTCATGAATTTTTGCATACAATTGATCCAAAAGATTTGAGTAATACTGTCTTGTTATTGTTTTACCGGTTTGAAGGTAATCAATTAACAAAATGTATTTTTCATCTCAAAAAATTGATTGAGCTGAACAACCGGGCTTTCCACTCTACGATTCGTTATTGCAGTTCAGGATTATAGTAGCAAACCCAAATCATATCCATAGTTACAAAACGACTTTTAAAACCTACTTTATTCTTTCAAAGAAAATCCAAATATTGGTTAGACAGTTTTATACGATGTCGTTTTTGATCAGAAATATGGCACCCATCTTGCACATAGCTTTCTCAAGCCCAATTTCTTTTTCAAAATATGAAACATTCATTTAGTTGAGATATCTATGGCTTTAGCAATTTTACTCAAACTCAATTGTCTGTCATCCATAACCATTTCATGTATAAACTTAATTATTTGTTCAGTAGTTGCACTTATTGGACATCCAGAACTATGATTATCATCCAGGCTCACCTGCCCACTTATAAATCATTGTTTTTGGAGGAGCAGACTCCCCTAATACATTTAGTATTTCACAATGAATTTCCATTGCCTTTAAACATATATATATATATATATATATATCACCGTCCATATATATATATATATATATATATATATATATATATATATATATATATATATATGGACGGCAATGGCAATATAAACAAGGCATATAAACATATATATATATATATATATGAACACTTTTGTTGGTTGCTTGACCGGGAAGGAGCACCACCTATCCCTTCAACTGGATGACATATGTTTTATCTCTCGAGATTCAGACAGTTCAGGCCGCCGACATATACCATACCATCAAGAATAGGGAGACCCTATCCACAGCCAACAATCCATGTTTTCGCCGACATCCCGTCGGATGGCGTATATATGTAGTGTTAGATTTTCTTGGACTGCATCCAATGAGACAGCAATAGCTGAGTGTCATCACACACCCAACCCCGGTCAAGCGACCAAGAAAAGTGTTCATTTAGGCGGAGATGCAAGTTGTTGTGTGTTCCACATGAGATTGTGGAACCCAACGGTTGGGTGTGTGATGACATTCAGCTACTGCTGCCTCATTGGAAGCAGTCCAAAAAAATATATCACTACATATATATATGTATATATATATATATATATATATATATATATATATATATATATATATATATATATATATATATATATAGTGGCAAATATTACAAAAGTGTAAAAAATAGGCTGGTAAAAATGTGTAGACCACAAAACAAAGTAGGAAATTAAAGAGAGGAAGATTGAAATTGACCAGCGATAAAGAATTAATAAAAATGTTGAAAATAATATAAGGAACTAGAAAAAAAAATATGACAAAACTAACAATGATAAAAAAGATAAATATTATCAAAACGACTTCTACACTTAGCAATAAAACAGAATGATAATGTAACAAGAAGAAACAAATATTTGCTTATTAAAACACAGTTATTTTTTACAAAAAAAAGAAAATATTTCCAAACCTTAAGAGCGAGGCAAGTATCAGGCTACAATTTTGATTTGGCTCCTTTGTTTTTTCATGATATTTGTGACGTTTTGGGTTTGGCTGTTGTGAATTGCAGACGTGCAAGTTTTATTTTGGATAAATATATTCAATAAGTGATTAAAATATTGTAACGCCATCATAAATCATTTCCATCAAATTTTCAAGAATTAATTACCATAACATTTAAAGATGTATATATATATATATATATATATATATATATATATATATATATATATATATATATATATATATATATATATATATATATATATATATAAGTTATAGAACATATATTCTGTCTGGTTTCTTTTAAAAGTTATAAATAATTAAAAAGTTAGCGTGATACTTGCACCATCCGTTATTTCTTTCCCCAATAATTATTATACAGTTTTCATTTCTTTCAAAGAACACACAAAATTACTGACGCTTCAGGGCTAACGTATTGCCTGTACCCAAAAACAATAAAACGGTACAAAATTTCAACCAAACTATGACGTTAAATGATATTTGTTCTCGCTTGGCAACTGACAACGTAAACTGCGCTCTGGGACATCAATTAGACAAGAAGTTTCGAACGCTCTATGTGGTAAAACCTCCAAAAAGAACCTTGAGACCCTCGAGCATATTCAGGGCTAATTTTTGGTTCACTGATGACATAATTGCAAGTTAATATTCCTTATTTCACCTCTGTCTGTTTAAATAACGTAAGGTAAACATTTAACTATCAGCTTTGATTTTCATTATCGTATATGATAAATTAAAACAGATTTAAAGCAATAAACGAGGCCTCTTTTTAATTATCATCATTTTGGAGACATTATTCTTCCTCTTTAATTCAAAAATTTCTCACTGCGTAGTATAAACAGTGATACAATAAATTCTGTTTCTAAATGAGAAGGCGTGCTAGAATGTTTTCAAGCGCTACCAGTGCCTTCATTTTTTAACCGAAAGACGATCTAAGTGAAAGACCTCAATTTTGATGCCCTTTTTTTACTAATTCGTTATTTTCATTGCCAAAATCATTGACGCAGGAGTTAAATAAAATATATTGAATAAAAAGGGCATGTAAAAAATATATGTATGGGTCACGTGCAGGGAAATGACACGTTAAAGATTAATTTCCCTTTGGAGACTCTTCCGATGTTTCCCGAGTTGGCCATAGTTAGACTCAGTGACGTTTTTGATTTATTTTTGTTTTAAGCTGGCAGGTTTTAGGTACAGCCTTGCTCAACCTTTTTAGTTCTTTTTGGAAACGTCACTTTTCACTTTTCTTTTTCCTTTCCTTTTGTATTTTTGCCAGACTTGTTCAGTAAGAACAAGCCTGAGTTACGTTGTCGAGTTTGCGCTAGGCGCATCTTATTTTCAAGAGGAAATCTTCATCCATTTTGAGTTTGTCTAGATTTACTTGGAGAGTAAAGCTAGGTTTTTTTAATAAAGTAAGGTCTTACTTCGTTTTGTCGACATACGGCAGTGCTGTCCACCTTTGGTTTTGCTGTGCCCGTGGATTAGATGGTACTTCCATTGCATGTCGCTGGTTTAGCCAAGTTACGTTCTGTTTAATTTTCGCTTTGGCGTAAATTGCTACGGAAACGTTTTTGTTTTGTCGGCAATGGACGTTGATGTCTGTCTTTGGTTCCGTTGTGCCCGAGTGGCGATTGAGCTCGTAACCTTAGGAATAGCTACCGTTTCAGTTCAATGTCGCAGATTTTACTTAGCCAGGTTGGATTTACTTGGGAAGTAAGTCATGGATTGACCGTGTGAAGTTTTCGCGGTCGTTCTGCATTAAGTTTCGCGTTGGCATCAATTGCCACGGAAACGTTTTTCTTTTGTTGACACGTGGCCGTGCTGTCTCTCTTTGGTTCCGCTGTGCCCGAGTGGCGATTGAACTCGTAAACTTAGGACCTGATAGCATTTCCATACCGTGTCGTTGACCTTAGCCAGATTGTATATATATATATATATTTTTTTTTCTTTTTTTTTTTTTTTGTTGAATATCGGTTCACGTGTACCTCTCCATGGAACGAATCAAGTCTACTCTGGAGGAATTTACCATAATAAGTAGGACTTTAAACGTTCGTTAATAATGTGAATGTTTGCTTGTATGTGGAATGAGAGGATTATTGGCGGTATTTTGGCATTTCCAGACCCTTTTTTTGTGTAGAGGTATAAATGGTAAATTATGTAAAGATAAAAAGTGGAACAACCACATTTACATTTTTACATTTTTACAACACCACACCACATTTACATTTTTAGCAAAGTAGGTAGAAACCATAGCATTAAGCTAATAACTGTTTTTTTCTTCTCCGTCCATCTAAATAACAAAAAGTAAACAGTTCATTTTCTTCTTCCCATCTAGAAAATTTCTTAAAAACGTAACAATATCGAACGGTCGGCTTTGTTGCTTCTCGATCGAGCTTATTATCAGAAAGTAGGCCATTGGTCAGAGCGAAAACAATTACTATTGTCCGTATATTCGAAGGAAAATAAGCCGGTCACACCCAAGGCGATTCATCGCAAATGTACCTTTTTGCATAAGAATGCCGAAATAGGCCGTATGTTACAGTCGTGGGTTGGACCGAAAGGGTGAAAATAACCAACGGTCTGTCGCCGACCTTGTTTTCGAGCCCCTTTGGGTCAGTTTTTATATGACACGCACATTCCTCAAAGAGAAATACTATATTACATATAGATTATTTTAGATATTTTATGCTAAACATATATATATATATATATATATATATATATATATATATATATATATATATATATATATATATATATATATATATATATATATATATATATATATATATATATATATATATATATATATATATATATGTATATATATATATATATATATGTATATATATATATATATATATATATATATATGTATATATATATATATATATATATATATATATATATATATATATATATATATATATATATTATGCTAGGCAAAAGTCACCTCCCCCCTTTATGTGAAGTGTGAAAATGACTGCACGTCATCATAGATGGCGTCACAGTGTCATTGTGACCAATAATTTTTAATGGGATCCTATGGCAAGTAACACCTCGCTTGAAAGGTATTTAAAAGACCTATTCAACCCTACTAATTTTATTTGGGTTCAAGGTAGTTTTGATGCATAAAATAAATAAAAACTAAAATTTCAGTTTAGCGTATAATTAATACAGATTCACAAGTCCGCCTCTGGACAATTGTTAAAAAAGTTGACGTTTTTGTAATTCTCCAACTTATTTTACTTTTTCTGCTTTTACATGGTTTCAATTTTTGGATATTTACTTGAAATCTTTTTGCACGAAACGTTTAATTTTCTAAATATACACAATGGTACGTACTTTAGAAGACAAGGTAGCAGCTATCTTAATGCTTGGTGAATGCGGAAAGAATTTTCATACTGCGGAACGCCTTTTAATGAGAGGTATACCGATCGCCCTGTATCGAGGACTTATTTGAGGAAGGTTCTTCATAGGGAGTGTTAAAGATGCAAAATGATCTAGCAGACCAAAATTTTCTAATGACAAAGACATTGATATAACTGCAGAAAGTGTAGTAACCCTACAACCCAAGTTTCATCTACCTGTAAAGCACCGAGAGTTGAAAGAAAATAAACTTCACCCTTATAAATTAAAAATAGTGCATCAACTTTCAGATGACCACCCCGACCGAAAACTGCAATTCTGTGAAAATATGTCCTCTGAAAATATGTCCAAGCGCTAGATTATTTAAAAACAATTTCCTTTAGTGACGAAAGTACTTTCTACCTCAAAACAAATGTGAACTCTCAAAAAGTAAGATACTGGAGTGGTACAAATCCTAACCTGTTTAGTGAGAAACATACACAGTTTCCAGAAAAAATAAATGTCTGGGTAGGTATTCTGGGAAACAACATATTTAACTAACCGGTTAAGCGTACCTGGAGATATTAAAAACAGCGATTGAGCCGCTAATTCTCGAATATTACACTATTATATGGATATATTACAATATTATATGGAACACAATTCAGGTGAATTTGGTAATTTCAAAATCACGTTCCAACAAGACGAAGCTCCTCCACTATTGTGCTGCAGTAAGACACTATTTGGATCAGGAATATCCTGATAGATGGATTGGACGACTAGGGTCCGATAGAATGGCCGGCTCGGTTCCGGATCTTACAGCTTTGGATTCTTTTCTGTGGGGTACCTTAAATCTAAAGTATATGCTACAACACCTGACAGTATTGATGTTTTACGACAACGAATTGTTGAAGAGTGTAGTGTAATTTCCGCTGAAACATCTGAACGAGTGCGACAAGAGTTTACCAATACGATGTTTTACTGTCAGGAAGTAGGTGAAGCACATTTTGAACATTTACTGTGAGGACGGTGAGGACTCATTAGTTTAAGTATAACCGTTCAAAAGATAAAGGGGGGGCTTTTGGCTAGCTATATATATATATATATATATATATATATATATATATATATATATATATATATATATATATATATATATAGGCAATTTTGTTATTTATCTATTACTGAATACCATTTGGAATATATTACGATAACCTTTGAAAATATAAAAATACTGATATTTCCCGGATTTTCTTAATTAGAAATGATTTCATGGCCTCCTGCGTATTACAAATTAAGATAACGTTTTACAAAGCAAAAACAAAAACCACAATATTGTTATAGTCAATGTAATTAAATTAGCTAATTTTAGCACTTCTAGACAGCAATATTGTAACTAATAATATTCATTCATAACTTTGGAAACAAAATATTTTCAAAGTTAGTGAAATGTGTCCAGTCTTAAAAGCAATTTTAACACTCATTTTAACGTCACACCAGAGCATTTCAAGAGCAGTGCGTCGATCGAAGTTCGGATTATATCATTTCTTTGTTGGAATCTTCGGTGTAAAACGAAATCACTTTATTTATCTTCTCGATGTGCGTTTCGCTAGCCACGCTAGCTGATGATCAAACTCTTGATGATGCCTCTCTAGAGGAAAAAAGGCCTAATGCTGACAAGGAATGGAAAGTCGTTTTACAATCAAGGATCCCTGGAAGATTACCTCGTTGATAACTGTTTCACATCTATTTCGAAAAAACCTAATTAACTTTTTTGATCCTATTTTGAAGGTGCCGATATACATTTGGATGACTGAACCAACAACTGTTTTATTTTATTCAACAATTTACCGTATTTATTTGACTTAATGTATATTAATCAGAAATGGAACATGCTTACTAACGTGGGACCTATTCTGACTTGTATTAATATTGACAGTTCAAATAATAACAAATACAGTAGAAAGGTGTTAGGGGACCACCCGTAGATCCATTTTATGTTCTGCGCCCTATCCAGATGGTGTAAAAAACCTTGTTAATGTGTCAATATTCGCACGAACAATACCAGTATAAATCTAAAAGTTAATTTTAAATTACTTATAGTATAGTGTTTTACTTGATATTAAAATGTAAGTGTTTCTGGTGGATGAAAGAAGCTTTTAAAATCAAATCCTTATAACTTCAAATGATGACGTGATTACTGGGATTGGAAAAGTTTAAAGAGACGAAAACAGCGAAAAAGTATACCTAGTAGAAGGTAGAGGAGTAAGAGGAGTTTAATTAGTTTATCCATAACAATAATGAACAATATTGACCTTAGAGTGTCTCCTTGTTTTACTCCCATGTTGAATTCGAACCCGTCTGATCTCAAACTACCTCTCATGAACATGAGTTCTTACGTTGTGTATAGCTTTTATTATTATAAGAAAATGATTATATATATATATATATATATATATATATATATATATATATATATATATATATATATATATATATATATATATATATATACAATTCACCTTGATGATCTTGAAGTGGGAATTAATGTAGAATGAGGTGTACGGCAGGGTGACGCGATATCGCCTATTCTTGAACAAGTATTCCGTAAACTGGATTAGGAACAGGATGGTGTAAAGACCAATGGTGCAAACTTAAACCATCTTAGATTTGCAGATGATATCGTTCTCCTTTCACAAGACCCAGAGGAGCTGCAAAGACTCATACAATAACTGCAAAAGGCTGGCGAACCATTTGCTTTGAAAATAAACCTGAAAAAGAGTCAGGTTGTGTTCAATAACTTCGCTCAGGACAGAAGAATTTCAGTTTTAAGAAGAGATTTGGAGATTGTGGACAGCTCTATATATCTTGGGCAGATGATTTCAATGGAGAGGAATACCGCCTGGGAGCTGGAACGGCATGTTAAATGCGGCTGGCAGGCATTTGGCAGGCTCAACATTGTGTTTAAGAGCAGACTCCCACTTTGCCTGAAAAGAAAAGTCTTCGATCAGTGCGTTCTACCCGTTATGACATACGGAAGTGAAACCTGGACATTCACGTCGCAATCAATTCAAAAACTTCGGGTAGCACAGAGGAGAATGAAAAGATGTATGCTTGGCATTACAAGACGAGACAGAAAGTCCTGCGCATTGATCAGGGAGCAAACGAAAGCCTGTGACATCATTGGAAGAGTAAAGCAATTGAAATGGAGATGGACATGCCATATAGCGAGGCGATAGGATGACAGATAGACCAAGGCAATTCTCGAGTGGATGCCGCTTGATGATCGCAAATGTCCACGAAGAAGACCGAAAACACGATGGGTTGATGACATCGTTAAGTATATTGGACCAGAGTGGCAAAGCTCAGGACAGTGAGAGTTAGAAACATGCTGAAGAGGCCTTCATCCTGCAGTGGATCCTCACGGGCTGATAATGATGATAAAAACACCAAACAAATAATTTGTCCTAAATTTTGCATTGCAAATGGAATTTCGTGTGCCGAGTCGCTGAAAATGTTCAAGAAGGCTTACGGTAAATCGACTTTATCAAAAACACGTGCATATGAGTGGTACAGTGCATTCAAAATAGGTCGAGCTCTATAGCAAAGATTCCAAAAGTCTCTCTAGAAGCATAACTAGTTCGGTTCCGGATTTCCGAGTCCAGATGTACTCTAGATTTAAGGCGACTACCCAAGTAGCAGAAAAGAAAAGATTCCACTGACTAGGGAGTCAAATACATAAATATTGCTGGTGTTGGGGAACGAACTGCCACGCACATTCTTAATAGTTTTATTTATGTTAATTTTAAGGCGTAAGGTTTTATACTAATTTATAATAATGACGTTTTTGACTTTTTATAATAATGACGTATTAAAAATTTCTTAGACTCGAATAACACTGTCAAATCAACGAATGTTATGTCTAGCCTTTCTTAGTTTCTCATTATAGTTATGTTGCCATTAATCTGTTTGTTTATTCTATATGTACCACCAAATTTTTCTTTAAACTACATTATTTCTCAATCACCCCAGGGTTCACCCACCTTATAGTGTGTAAACACATTGCTTTACAGTTATCACATTTCCAATATTCTCCCGTCCTGTAAATTGGTATTATGATCTTTTTTCATCAGCTCTTTAAAATTGCCTTCTTTACTTAGTCAATTTCTTATCTCATGCTCAATTCTTCTCCTGATAATTTTATTTTGAATTATCTTAATACATTTTCTATTTCCTTCATTTTTATCTCTTTTGGTTGATTATCTATCTTCAGTTAGATCTCTGCTTTATTTGCTTCAAATGCATTTTCTATAACTTTATTGCTATTTAATTATTCTTCTCTTTGATACCTCCGAGTTTCTCTCTGACTTTCTCTCTATTTATTCATTTTATGCTTGTGAGTACTCGAAACACCGTCGAGTAAACGCTTTGAAAATGATGGATGAGACTCCAGCAAAAAGTCAACGAAACCGTCCATCAGTGGGCATTCAGCTAGCACGGGATACCCGAGAAACTATCATTACATATATATATATATATATATATATATATATATATATATATATATATATATATATATATATATATATACATATATTTATATATATATATATATATATATATATATATATATATATATATATATATATATATATATATATAAACGGTTAACAATTAGAGTTAACTAACTGTAATTGTTAACCGCCAAAATAACAACTTGATCATCCCCTGTAGAAAAATATGTCCAAAAATAAAGTTGCAACTCGGCAAAAGGGGTTGAAGACCCCATACCGTCAGGTTTTGCCCACCGAGACGTAAAGATTTGTTCCAAAATCGCGCCCTCTGCCGGCACAATTCCTATTCCCGTAGCGAAGGCGTTCCCCATCAAATAATTGAATTATTGGCTTTAATGCAATTTTTTTCTCACCCCGAAATCCAAAAGATTTCTTTTTCACAAAAAAAAATCTATTAGAAAGCCAACGGAATCAATCAACACCGGAAATTAAGATTTGCCGATTCACGCAGTCTCATTTCGGACGTGATCCGATTCGTAACACGTTGGAATGATGATGATCCTTAATGGTTGGATGATCTTCCTTCTAGATTGGTGAACCGATTTCAAAAGAAGTATTGAAATTACGGTTCTGTATAATGTATAAAAAATAAAAAAAATATATCGCTTAAAAATTACCGGAAATTCGTGAGGGTTAAAAATATAAAGGGTGTCCCAACTATAACCAGAAATTTTAATCAAAGATATACAGGCTGTACAAGTTTCAATATACCAAAGTTCAAGAATTAGCCTTTAACAAAACATTCATATTCATTAAACGAGGTAAATAAAGTAATTAGACTGGTGAGAGAGGTCATATTATTTTGTTTTTGATGCAACAGGTGTGTGGTTTATTTTTTTATAATCTCAAGAAGTTTTCGGAAATAATTTAAAAAATTGCATTTACATTTAATATATAAATTTAGTAACGAGTAGGTTCACTACAAAACTCTAAACACTAAGGAAAATAAAAACACCCCACTAATCACTAAACAAGAAATTTTTCGAAAATCGATTGATTGAATCATCGTCTGATGATGCTAATATGGTTAGCGAAACGCGCATCGACAAATTTGGAAAAAAAGATATTTGGTGTTAAGTGGTAAGTCTCGAATTTATTATTCCATTGTCTGTTCTACTTAGTCTGAATCTGATCTCAAAAAACAAAATATTTTTATTTTTATTTCAGCTGTTATTTTCGAATAACATTATGAATTTGTCGAGTAACGCCTATCTAAATTCCCCCAAAATCATGTGCATCGAAGCATAAAGATTGGAATCGACAAGCGACATCGATAACTACACATCAGACCGTGGAACTCGTAAAAGACCACCCCTATGGCCCCAGGTTTCGGATATTGTTACTTCTGACAGATATCAAGGCTTATCTATCGCAGGTACTTTCTTAATACATCAATATATATCTTACTGCATGAGTTGTCGAATCCAAAAAGACGAATCAAAAATCCAAGTAAACATGTAGGGTAAAAGGAGAGGCAACACAAAAAATTAGTGACTTTTAAAAATTAGTACGCTTTACGTATAAATATTAATTATTCGTTCTTTAAATTGGTATGACTGGCGTTGATATTTGACAAAAGTTATTGTTAAAAATTCATTAGTTAAAAATTATAGCGTCTGTTGTAATTGTTAAACATTTTCGTCGGTGATTTTTAAAATGGATTTGTATACAATTTTGCTCAATTGTTTTATTGGAACCTTTGGTCTAAAGCACTAAACTCAAAGAGATTTATCTCTTTAAAATGCTCGACGCGACGACTTTTCGCTAAACATGTTAGCATCATCAGGAGATGATTTAATTTGATTTTATTTACACTGATTGCATCCCATACTTCATTTAAAATCCAGTTTGGCTGGAAAAGAAATAAATAACATAAGACTTAAATAAGTTCTCGCTATTTCCCGACGGAGGGTGTTATCTTAGCCTTTTTCAATCGAGCAATACTACAGCCAACTTCATCGTAAAGCTCAACCATTAAGCTTGAAATGACAGTACATGTTAGTGTAAACAACATATTTTTTCATAACGTTAAACATGTCGAAATTCGTGCCAAAAAAAAGAGTATTTGCGAGGCATTTTACTGCATTACTTTAAAAAAAAAAATCTATAGCTGAAGCACATGGAATTCTTGTGCAGACTTACGGCTCCGACATGCTCTGTCGGAAACAACAGGCAGAAATAGTTTAGACGTTTTACAAATAATGATTTTGAAGATAAAGAACGCTCTGGCGCACCGAAAAAGTTTGAAGACGAAGAAATGGAAGCGTTGCTCAATGAAAACCCGTGTCAGATGCAAAGTGAACTTGAAGAATCATTGGGAGTTGATCACACAATAGATGCAAAAAGTTTCAAAGCATTAGGAATGATTGAAAAGCAAGGAAATTGGGTGCCGAGAGACGTCGAACGGCGTTTTTTTTAAAAAAAAGGAATAAAACAATGTTTTACTTTGTTATCTATCACTTTTATTTGTAAACAAAATTTGTGTGACTATAGTTTCGAAAACGATTTTACATTCTCAAACACTACTTTAAAACTGAGAATGTAAAATGGTTTACGAAACTATAGTCAGACAAATTTTGTTTAAAGATAAAAGTGATAGATAACAAAGTAAAAAATTGTTTTATTCCATTTTAAAAAATGAATTATCACAAAGTAACGGACAAATCAATCAATAAGGCGTTTTTTCATATTTCAACAGCTGCTTCAATGGCACAAAAGGTTTTTTGCATAGTATCGTAACTGGTGATGAAAAGTAGATACACCACGATAATTCAAAGCGTAGATAATCGTGGGGTAAGCCCGGTCATGCATTAATCGACGGCAAAACCGACTACCCGTGGTTCCAAACTCATGCTCTGCATTTGATGGGATCAGCTGGGTGTAGTGTATTATGAGCTCCTCAAACCCAACAAAACCATCACGGGAGATCACTATCGATTACAACTGATGCGTTTAACCCGAGCATTGAAGAAAAACAGTCACAATACACGACAAAGTAATTTTGTAACATGACAACGCTCGGCCACATGTTGCAAAACCGGTCAAAACCTACTTGGAAACGCTTAAATGGGAAGTCCTCCCTCATCCACCGTATTCACCGGATATTGCTCCTTCCGATTATCACTTGTTTCGATCGATGACTCGGAGCCTGGCTAAGCAACACTTATGAAGATCAATTCTTCTATTGGAACCTTTGGTGTGAAACATTAAACTTGAAGAGATTTACCACTAAACACCAAAACGCTTTCATTAAACTTGAAGAGATTTACCACTAAACACCAAAACGCTTTTTTGAACTGCTCAACGCACGTTTAGCTAACCATGTTAGCATCATCAGGAGATGATTTAATCTAATTCTAAAACTAAACTATGTTCAATTTATATGAAAACCATACCTAACAAAGTGTCTAAAAATCATGAACCGTGAAGTGTACTAAGCCTTACATTAATAATTGAAAAAGTTGACTGAAAGGAATCGGTCCTTTATCTCGGTTCATGATTTTCTTACATTTTTCTATTTGAATGCTTTCATATGCAACCAAAGCCCTATTATTATTAACACTTTTAATTAGTCTTAAATTACTAATATCTATACTGTGATCACGTTCGATTGCATGTTGGGCAACACAAGATTTTTTATTTCTCCCATATCTAATGTGGGCAATATATTTTTTATATCTTGTCAATATGGATCTTTTTGTTTGCCCAATATACCTTTGATCACAGTCTTGACAGCTAATTTCGTAAATCCCCGACTTTCCATATTGCTCTACTTTATCCTTTGGATTACCCAGAACTTCTCTTAATTTATTATATGGTTTGTACACAACCTTAATGTCCACTTTTTTTTTAATTTTTTCTAGTCCTCTTGTTAATTGGGCATCAAATGGTATTACAATGAATTTTTTTGTGCTTTGATCCTTTTGAAAAGTCGAAGATTCTTTCAATAATTTTCTGAACTTATGTTTTCTAATTAGTTTATCTACAATGTTCTTATTATAACCATTCACTTCACATACCTCCCTAATTAATTTTAATTATTTGTTATAATTATCTTTATTTAAAGGAAAATTAATTAATCTATTTACCATAAAATTTAAACTAGCCATCTTATTTTGGAAGCTATGATTTGAATCATTAGGAATGTATCTCGAAGTGGTAGTGGTTTTTCTGAAAATATCAAAATCTAACCTATTTTTATTATTTCTACTGACTAACACATCCAGAAATGGTAAACTATCGTTGTTTTAGAGTTCATGCGTGAATATTATATTTTCGGATTTACTATTTAGGTTCTTAATAAAATCATCTAAATTTTCATTTTTCGAATTGAAAATGGCAAAAATGTCATCCACATATCTTAACCATACCTTCGGAAAGTAACTGAATTCACCTTTTGCCTCGGTTTCAAATTTACTCATAAATAAGTTGGCTAAGAACGGTGACAGAGGATTGCCCATTGCCGTTCCTTCTTGTTGTTCATAAAATCTGTTATTAAGCTGAAAACAATGTTGCTTCATACATAATCTTGTTAAGGAGATGTACTCAGAAACACTCTTGTTATTAAAACCGTTTAACTCCAGTAACTCCCTGTGGTATTTCAAGGTATGTGAAATCGGGACACTCGGAAACAACGATGAGATGTCAAAGGAAACCAAAACCTCACCTTCCTGTCGATGTGTATTTTCGAGCAGTTCAGAAAAGCTTTTTGGTGTTTAGTGGTAAATCTCTTCAAGTTTAGACTTATGAAGATGCCAAAAAATGGGTCGATTCGTGGGTAACCTCAAAAGATGAGCCGTTCTTTCAACATGGTATTCGTATGCTGCCAGAAAAATGGGAAAAAGTAGTGGCTAGCGATGAACAATACTTTCAATGACAAATTCTTTTTTGTTTTTATTCAAGAAAGCATTAATTTTCACGAGAAAACTTATTCAATTCCAACATAATTATAAGAAGAAATAACCAAAACATTAAATTATTTCGATCAGTAATTAATATACCTGATGAATTTGAAGAAGATACAATATATAATAACTCAAAACAGGTTATTTTTAAAACTTGAAATAAAATATTTATGAGACGTAAAAACACATGCCAATACATTTAAACATTTTCTATCGTAAATTTCAAATTTTGTCCAAAAAACGTGTAGCAAGCGTTTATAAATGATAGTTGTGAAACTCTTTCAAGGCTCTGTAATCAACTAATAATTTTGTTCAACGCCTGATTACTCACGAATCGAACATAAAAAGATTAAAACACCATTACAGATTTATACCATTTCAACACGTTATTTAAATGATAGTTAACGTCTTCTTTACCCGGAAAAGAGAGAAAACGAAAAGTATACATGACAAAACGACAAAGACAGACTTAAAAAAGGTCCACTGGTTTTCAACTTGAAAGGAAAACAGAAAAAATGAGACCGGGTCGACAAAAAAAGTAACGTGTCCACGAATAAACACGCCCAGGTATTGTTTAGGCCCGGTTAACTCCCGGTTATAAATGTCCGGGGATTAAAATATTACGGGGCGCGACGTACCCTTATTAACAAAAAGGTCATTTTTTAAAACGGACCCGGTTCCCGAGATATATTAATGACTGGCCCCGGTTCGAAACTATTATAAACCTTGTTGTCCATTTGTCACGCTTTTGTTTTCACCCGATCTTACATCTATCCATGTTTGTTCTCTGCGTTTTTTTGTCCTTTATTAATTTAAATATTAAAGCTAGGGGTTCGAACCAAAGGTTCGGTAGTTACGGTTGTTATTTTACGTTTTAAACTGTCTCATTACTTGACATTTTTCAGCTAACTAAATTTTTTCGTTAAAATTTATTTAGAAACAATCAAATTTAGAATTATCTTTTTTAAATGAATATTTAACTGGGGTAGCCGATACTTTTCGAACATTAAGTTAAGTGAAAAATCACACATATTTTTCTAATACTACATAGAGAGCCTGGCGAATCCTTGTAAATTTATTGAAAAAATGGAATTCCCCACTATCAACATTTATGGTGTTATTAAGTCGATGGACAGTTTAGGTCGTATTACTTTTCTTACTGTTACTTTAATATAGTTCATACCAGGTATGGCGGTTAATAATTCACATTTTTTTGGCGCTAGATGGCGCTAGAAATAAGGGTCGGTCGCAGCCTAATCTCGTATGTCATTTTGTTGCTACGACAACACCTTTCAAAATGGCATTGATGCTTAAACGATTTCGAGTTCTCGTCATATTTTTTTCGCTCGATTTCGTCAGGGATCTTAGGAAACGGTATAAGAGAGAAAAGAAAGCTTTTAGATTTGCAGTTTCCATGGCATGGAAAGAGCAAAAAAATAATTCAAATGATTATTTTTTTGCTGCGTTGATGTTTCTGGATATAACTACAAAAATACGAAACTAATTGTCTATCCTAACCTTACTTCAGCCAATCGGTCGGTAGGACATGGACCGGCACTTTCTGACCCTGAGCCACCTCAGTCTAGTGATGACGTTTTACAATCCAGTCCTGAATTTAATGAAAGTCGATCGGGTGATGGTGACCTTCAATGTTCTCCAGAAAATGTAAAACCACACTATGAGTTAAATGATTTAGTGAGAGATTTGGGTTTGACTAAAGAAAAAGCAGAATTGCCTGGTTCTAGGCTGAAAGAAAAACATTTATTAGAATCTGGAACATCTATTTGCCATTATAGAACAAGATATCAACAGTTTGCTCAGTTTTTCAAGAAGGAAGAGGATTTAGTTTACTAATGTTTAATAAACGAATTTGGCATTGAGTACCAGAAGGAAGATTGAGATAGACTCATCAAAAACTAGTTTAAAAGGTGTTCTGTTACACAACGAAAACACGTTTGCTTCACTGACTGTTGCTCATTCAGTGCATATGACGGAAACTAACGAAAATCTTAAAATGATTTTACAGGAAATTAACTATCCAGCTCACGATTGGATTAAAAGTTGTCTCCATGATCCTTGGTCAACAAATGGGATTTACGTTTCCATGTTTTATATGTGAGTGAGATAGCAGAGCAAGGGATCAATATTGGTCCAAAAAAACAATGGCCCCGTAAGAAAAACCTGGCGAGAAGAACATTTTGCATAAAACCCAAAAAAGATTCCTCTACCAACACTACATATCAAATTAGGTTTAATGAAACAATTTGTAAAAATCTTGCCTAAAGATGGTGAATGTTTTAAATATTTGTATAAAACATCTCCTCATTTATCAGAAGTCAAACTGAAAGAAGGGGTTTTCGTTGGGCCTGATATTCGTAAAATGATGGTCAATTCCAACTTTGAAGCAAGGATGATTAGAAAGGAAAAGGAGGTTTGGATATAATTTAAGAAGTTGTGACTAAATTGTTGGGCAATGTGAAAGACCCTAACTATGAACTTATCGTAGCTAATATGATAGACAAGTTTAAAAATCTGAGTTGTCTGATGAGACTTAACGCAGCGGTTCCATCAGGACGTAAAGGAGATGGAGAAATGGTACCAGGGACGGTGGAATATCAACATGATGGGTGATTACTGTTGGTCACTTCATAGAGATCAACAAAATGCATCACATCGGAGAAAAAGCTATACAAGAAACTTTACAGAGAAAAGGGAAAGGAAATATAAAATAAATAAGCACCTAAAATATTCGCATTGAAGTGAAATATGGTATCTTAGATAAGAATTGTAGCCGAATCAAATAAAAGTACATTTTAAGTTTTCATTTTTTATGTATCAAATTTTCCCTATTTTGAAATATAATTGATGTCATATTATGAGAGAACTGTGGGTGATACAAAAAAAACTGATACCAGATACGGTTTCAGCACCCAAAAAATACATGAGATTTAGATGTAGTAGTTTAAAACGTTTTTACAAATATTTGTTTTGTTTTCCTGACTTAATAATCGTTATTACCCTGATATTTGAAATGGCACTGTGTACCGAAAGAAGTGTAATACATACAAGCTTTAAATATAGTGGAAATTTAGATATAAATCGTAGTTTGTTTATTTTTAAATGAACATAACACAAATCACTTCTACATAAAAACGTCATATGAAGCTAGAATAAAAGAGTCAGCTACTTTTTAAATGAAATACTGTATTTTTTTTATCAAAAACACGATTTATTTTTCTAGGTAGCCTGCTTTTATCCCAATAAACTTCACCCAATAATTTTTTTATGCCTTTCAAAAAAGTACTTTCGGCGATGCTCTCTTCATTTCATGAGAATTTCTTTCCAACTAGCCATTCCTTCATGCTTGAAAAGAGAAAGAAGTCGGAAGGGGTCAAGTTTGGAGAACAAGATGGATACGGTTTCAATTCGTAGTGAAAATTGACCAATTTCACTGTTGTAATGACGGACAAATGCAAGAGTGCATTGTTCTGGAAATACAGTGCTTTTGCATCGCACTAGTAGTTTTCTCATATCCAAATATTTGTGTAGAATGTTTCGTACACGTTCGTCTGAAATATTTATCATATCTTCGATCGGCCAAACGAAATTATAGATCTTATTGACCATTTCATCAATAGTGACCTCAGTAGTATTAGTTGAATCATATCACAACTGAGTGAACCACTTTCAAACCATGAAATGGAACGTGGTTAAGTCCCCATAATAGTCTTCCACCTTATATTCGGGTTTGAAGACTGTCAAAACTAAACTATGACATTTAGTTTAGTTACTAGCGAGGATTTAATAAATGTAATCACTGTAACTGTAAACTGTAACTTTTCACTATATTCTTTAGATCAGATTAATAAAAACTGGTCTTTCTTGGAGTATATGAATTAAGTTAGTTATTTCTTGCTAGAAATATTTTAAAATTAACCACATCACTGATAAAGACTTCTTGCATGTTCGTGTATTTTTATTGAAAGCCCATACGTGTATATCGATATTAATACTAATTATAAACAAGCGACTGGGTAATGAAAAGGAAACGGAAAACCACTGAAAATACGATATTCTACGGGACTAACTAACCGCAACTTTGATATCCAATACCCTTGTTTCATGGTATTTTTTTTTTATTGTTATTGGAACAGTTGCAGATTGTTCAAACAGGCGAAGAAAACAACACCAAATGTCATCGAAACCGCAACCGAATTCAGGCTCAATTGCGACAGGTTAAAAAAAACGGTTAGTCTCATTTGATACAAGGGTAGATTAAAAAGTTTCTGAAATATCTTTAAAAGGTCGTTAATAAGTCATTATAAAAGGTGTCCCTTATCATTTTCGGATTTAGGACTATAAAATACTTCATATACACCTATTTTCATTATTGTTAACTTAAAAAAGTTTAAATTTGTTGGCCTGTATAATTGTTATATATTCAGATCAAGATCAATTAAACTTTTTCCTTTTTCCAATATTGTAACTTCTATTTGAATGAAATAAAAAAAATAAAAAACATAATTAAACTCACTTATATTTAATTTTATATGAAATTTCACTGGTATGTCTAACATTTTGACACTTAGTGTAACTTAGACATATACTATGTGTGTTGATATGTATTAACTCTTCATAAAGATTTTCAAACAATTAACTAAAGTTCGAACATGAATGCCTTGACTAGTGTATCAGCCAACTTGAAGAACTAGATCAATTTTCTAAACAAAAATCAACACGAAATGAACCGTTTTAAACGGGTTCCCACCCCCCTTTTTGTCTTTCTTTTGTTCAGCCATTCCCCTAGTTGATAATTAATTGATGCCTTATGTTAGACGAGTCAGTGATCGTCAAAATATCTTTTCGTGGTTGATCGCCTTAATGAAGGGCAAATTAGCGTCGCGCGGGGTTGAAAAGGAAACCAGAACAGCCCCGAGTCAACGGGTCTCGCCCATATGGTGTCTCACATGGGTATTCCTGGCTAAGAAAGCACGCGATCGTATTTTTTTTCAGACCTCGGATGGGCGTCTCTAGGTTTCGATTATTCGTTTTAAAGGATACACATATTGATTTCACCTATAATAAAAACGCGTTTTTTTGTCTTTATTTTCAGTCAGTTTAGTTAACTTATTCAATTCTGCAGGTCGAGTTGGCCCATGGCTTGGTTTGATCAGGTCACCCAACCAGATTTAGACCGTAATAGACCGGGGTAGAAAAGGACACAAAAGTTTCAGCGAAATCGAAAGGAGTTAGGTTCAAAAATGGTCGATTAGGCATGGAATGTCCCATATATATATTGGCTTGAAAATAAACCAGAAGAGTCAGGTCATGTTCACAAAGGACAAAGTTTTCCTGAGGACAAAAACATTTCTAATATGTGTGGATTACATACATTCTAGTTAAAAATATTAAATTAATTTAAAAATCTTTCCATGCATTCCACAGCTAATAATTCCTATTAAAAATACGTTCTAGTATTGTGGATCACTACATATATCTTGGAGATAGGATTTAAGTTTAAGAACAGACTACCATTTTGCCTAATATATATATATATATATATATATATATATATATATATATATATATATATATATATATATATATATATATATATATATATATATGGATGATATATGGATATATGGAACGGATGTAAACAACTATAGAGGGATATCTCTTCTCCCAGTTTGTTACAAGATTCTATCTCAATGTCTACTAGGCAGAGCACAGGGACAGTTAGAACCCAACATTGGTGAATATCAAGCAGGTTTTCGACCGGGCAGATCCTGCCCTGAACAGATCCTGAATCTAAAGTTGATTCTAAGACATCAAAAACTGTACAATAAAAATCTCGTCTGTACATTTGTAGATTTCAAAAAAGCATATGATTCTATTGACCACGAATCTTTATTCCGAATCTTGAAAGAACAAGGACTAGATCTGAAAACGCTGGCAATTATTAAAGCAACGTTAACTAACATAACGTCAAAAGTTAAATTCATGGGTGACATCTCAGAGCCTTTCGAAATTAAAACTGGACTGAGACAAGGGGATGGACTCTCGCCACTCTTATTTAACTGTGTTCTAGAAAAACTAATACAGGAGTGGCGTGAAAAAAAGTCGGCACTGGATATTGACCAGCCCATTGAATTGGGGAGAATCAACATCAAAATTGATTGTCTGGCATTTGCTGATGATCTAGCAATTTTAGCTCAAGATGTATTAACGGCACAGAAACAGATTGAAATCCTAAAAGAAACAGCAGAAAATGAAGGACTCCAAATTACCTTTGAAAAGACACAATACATGACCTGCAACAGACTAAGAACATCATTTCTAAAAACAAAATATGGTAACATCAGACGAGTCTCTCAATTTAAATATTTGGGTGAAATAATCATGGAAAATGGGTTGGAAAAAGCGGCTAATAAGGGTAGATGTCAAAAAATGGAAACGGCATTGAGACTTACACAAAATATTTACAACAAATAATGCCTATCTAAAAACACAAAACTGAGACATTACAACACGGTTATTAGGCCAGAATGTCTATATGCTGCAGAAACGCTCATTGTGAATAGAAAGAGGGACATCGAGGACATTGAAAAGAAGGAAAAAAAAATCATAAGAAAAATCCTAGGGCCCAAACAAATAAATAGCAGAACATACCGACTTCGAGAAAACCAAGAAATCAAACAATTCACAGATATACATAACGATATGAGAAAAAGAAGACTTAAGTTTTACGGACACATCAAACGGATGAATCCGAGTAGGCTAACTAGACAAATAGTCGAATTTTATGAAAATAGGAGTAGAGCTAAAGTAGAAATAATTAAATGGATTGCGGCAATTAAAGAGGACCTAAGATCAGCAAATATTACACAAAGTGAAATTCAGGATAGAGGCTGTTTCAGACACAAGGTTAACATTTGGAAGGTTGGCCAGAGAGAAAAATGTACGAAGACTGGAACAACTTGGTCTGACGAAAGGAAAAAGAATGAAATTAGCTCATAGCCAAAGAATGAAATTAGTATGGGCGCAAAGGAAGGCTAACAACAACAAACGCCTCTAATTGTACTTCGCGTGGTCCACCAGGGCCCATACGTGAATAATATATATATATATATATATATATATATATATATATATATATATATATATATATATATATATATATATAGTGGAATTTTACAGCAACTATTCAGTATGTGGTTCTGAATCCTAATAAAATCATAAGTGCTGAATATCAGAATATAATCACCAGAGGTCGATTGTGCCAATCTTCAAACGTCATGTGTCAAAATTCTATGACAATCTGTCTACTAGTTTCTGGCGTTGTGTGTAGCTACTTTTGTTATTTTCAAAACAATGGGAAATAAAAGAATTTTGTGTATTCATTAAGCATTTCTTTTTGATGAAGAACAAATTCCGTTGAAGCAAAAGGTCTGATATTATGGCCAGTGTATTTTGGGATGTGCATGGGATATTGTTCATCGATTATCTTGAGAAAGGTTAAGCCATCAATAGCGAACATTACAAAGTGTTATTGATGTGTTTGAAGGACGAGATCGCAAAAAAGGCTCCAAATAAACAAAAAAAGTGCTGTTTCACCAAGACGATTCACCTTGTCACAAACCGTTGGCAATGATGGTTATATTGCATGAATTGCACTTCGAATTGTTTCATCATCCACCGTATTCTCCAGATCTGACCCCCAGCCACTATTTCCTGGATCTCAGACCTCAAAACAATTCTTGCAGGAAAAATTTCGTTCCAATAAAGAGGTAATTCCCGAAACTAAAAGATATATTGAAGCCAAAGAGAAATCGTCCTATAAAAAAGGTGTAGAAATGTTAGAAAAGCTTTGCAATAATTTTATTGGTCTTCAAGGAGAATATATATATATATATATATATATATATATATATATATATATATATATATATATATATATATATATATATATACATACACAACACACACACACACGCTGGGCATTTAAAATTAACATTATTATTTATTGTCATTATTACAGTTTCTTTATAAAAATATTTTTAACTTCCGCTTCCCGTATTAAATCAAGCTTACATATAGTGCCCTCAAATATAGTATTTAATCTTCCTAACATTTAATCTTCGTCGTCTATCTCATCTTCTTCGATGATAGTTTCGATTGACCGCAAATCGTTCATGAGCCCCATGTACTTATTAGTTAAAACGATATCTTTTTCATTGCACCGAATGATGTCATGTGGAAAGCATTGTTGTATGGTCTGATAGATTTTAAAAATGCATTTGATTTTACATGTGTTCCATGGAGTAGCGATTTTAATAGCTTTGGAAGTTGTCGCAAAGGTTCTAGTTTTATTTTGCCAGCTGAACAGCATGAACCTTCATATTCACCAATCCACTTTAATGCTTTACAATAACTACACATTTTTGTCACTGAACTTAATTTTGATTCTTGTTTATAATCAACTGTAGGGTCATACGAAAAACCACAATTTATTTTTACTTTCCAACGAATTTTTAATTTCATACGTCGTAAATCTTCTTTCCTTTTTTGTTCTTTTAATAATATATACATATACATAAATGTATATGTTTTTAATATCTTTTTAAATCAGTCAATTGACATTTGGTAAAAATTTGGTAAAAAACAAAGTTTTAATGCTACAAAAAAATATTAATTTAATAGTTTAATTAATAATTAATTTATTAAAATTAATAATAATAGTAGTTAATGTACATGATAATAATAATAATCAATAATAAGTTGATAAAAGCTGAAATTTTAAATTTAGCGTTTTTGATCATTAGCGCCCTCACAGCCGCTCTAGGAGTTTGAACTCCGTTGCAGACGTTCTTGATTAGTCTTAATATAGCCCAAGAAAGAAAAAATTCATTTCAAATTTTCATTTTAATAATAAGTTTATAAAAGCTATAAAATCAGATAATTAGCGATTCTCATCATTAACGCCCCCGCAACTGGTGTAGGGAGTCTAACACTCATATAAATATTAGCCTATCAATTAAGTACATGGATACCAAATTTCAAGTCAATCGGATGCATGGTTCAGTAGTTATAACTGTAGATTTATAAATTAGTATAAATATATATATATATATATATATATATATATATATATATATATATATATATATATATATATATATATATATATATATATGTAAAAAAGTACTAACAATTAAAATATCAAAAAAAAAAATACCTACTCATGAACACAATCATGAAATTTGCAAGGCTTACTAAGGAGATTAGTAAGACAAATAGAACTAGAAATACATCCTGGTTAAGCAGGCTCCACACCAGGTCATTCGTGTACCGATGACAATAACACTGTTAGGATAATACTACAACAAAATGAAGCTGAATGAAGATCGTCCCTTCCCACATATTATTCGTCGATTTTAAGAGGGTATTAACCAAAAGAAAATTTAACACGAGATCGCACTTCGTAAGTGAGGTTGAATTATGCACACACACAGAAAACAAAACAACTGTATAAGCAAAATAGCATTGAATTGGAATTTGCAGGGTAAAAGAGGTATTGGAAGGCCTCCTGTTAAAAAGTTAATAATCTGGCGTAAAATAGAAGCAAATGGCGAGATTTTATTGATGTCCTATGTTCGAAAAGGCTTCCGCGGTCGATAATGTTAGAATTACTAGGTTCTCTGGTAGAACTGCGTTTTAGATTTGTAAAATCTCGACGTTTCGGCTTCCACTTTGAAGCCATTATCAAGACTCATCAACACATCTACTAAAAACTAGACACATGTTTTGATTCTATATTTATTATTATAAGGTGCTATAATATTATTATAGCACACTACCTACTTATTATTGAAACTACCAACAAGCGTTTCAATGCTATCATCAATTAAATATGTTTAAACTTGATTATTCAAAAGGCCGAATTTTTCTCCAATAGTTACAGCAATTACCGTTAAAAAAAGGACGAAAAAAAGATATTTTTATGGGAAACCTTAAAAACGTTGTATCGAGTATCTATAACGAAGTAAGACGATATATTTTAAGATATCTGACGAGATATAGAATTTCGTATCTTCCATTTTGCATCATCAAGTAAAATAAAACGCTCGTATATACTTGGTAATAATCACAACTACTTTAGTTTATCATTCGATAATTATTATTAGTCTGTAATGGTCATACTGTCGATGCTATAGTGTTGTAGTTCGAACTGTAGCTGTCTACCAAGATAGCAAAGACTAGAAAATGCCAGATGAGATTTTTTGGCGAAACGTCGTCAAGAATGTAGAAATTCCTTAAACAAACGGATTGACACCCGGAAGAAAAAGTCTAAAATTTATATATATATATATATATATATATATATATATATATATATATATATATATATATATATATATATATATATATATATATATATATATATATATATATATATATTAAAAAAAGAAGTTATTTTAAAAGATGGCCCATTTAGTCAAGATTTCAAAATGATACAACAATTGGCATCTTTCTTTCTACAAAAATTATTATTGCTTATTTTTTTTGCAAAAGGGCAATATTTCAAAAAAATCATACCATAATAAAAAATACTTTTGTGTGCTTAAAGATCATTTCACCAGTGTAAGTGAGACGGACAGATGTGATAGAGTGAGATAGATAGTGACACTGTGCGACGACGAATTAGAGAGAGACAGATTATTCATCCAACTTTAAGATGGACCATTTAGTGAAGAGTTCAAAATAATACAATTGGCAATTTCCTTACAACAAAAAATATGATTGCCTTTTTTTTGCAAAAGACCCTTATTTCAAAAAAAAAATCATTCCAATGGCAAGGTGTGTGAGTCAAATTAATAATTGGTCTATTATTTTATTAAAATAATACTTACTCAAAATGAAATGAAAGGAATTATTGTAATTATTTTATTTATCACAATATTTTTTCAATAATCGTCAAAAAAAAAATAAGCAATAATATTTTTTTCTGGAAAGAAAAGTTCCAATTGTTGTACCATTTTGAAATCTTGATTAAATGGGCCATCTTTTAAAATAACTTGCTCAGGGTAGTGTAATAAATTGTTTTTAAAAGATGAAGTGTGAAAGTTGGCGGACATAATTTTTTAAACCACGACTCAAGGAAACTTTTTTTTATTAAATTAACAATGTTCACTGTTTGATTTGTGACTGCGGCTAATAGCATGGTTAGTTAGGATCACATTATAACAAATAACACTGAAAAATTTGGCAATTTGTACTCACAGTACCTAAAGATATAGGCTAGGGTGTCGAATTTCAAAATTTTCAAAAATATGCCTATTATCACTTAACACAATGACATGCACTTTTTTCTTATTTTTGTCACAACTGGTATAACCTGGCCTTTCGCCCGGCACCTGCTTGACGTTGACTTTCGGATACCCTGTATGTAGAAAAAAAAAGGTAAAAACACTAGTTATAAAACAATTTAATATTTAAAGATTAGTCTTTGAACATATGTCTACTAGGAGAAAAGAAAGCTACCCGAGGCCTTTTACAATTTAGACAAAACATGAACATAATACACTCACTTTTAGAGAGAAATAAAATTCAGGACTGAAGAAGAGGCATACACGCAAAAACTCATCATGATACCGTAGAAGAATAGAGTTACTGTCTCGAAGACGGGTTGGGATCATCGAAAACAACAGCCTATATATCGAGGAATAACCCTGTGTCAGTCTGTTTCTAGCTTAGATACCACCGCATTCTCAAACTACATTTCATAAACACTATGTAATCAAAAGAATTTTTTGTTATCTAATACGTATGTATAAAAGTTTAATATCCAATTAAAGATTGATTAGGAGAAATGTTTAGAGAAATTATATTAGGTTTGAAATTGCATATTCTTTAGTTGATTTTCCATAGAAATAAGACGTTAAACGTTGAGAGTCAAAAGGGTCAAATTTTATGATTCGAAGCGGAAAACAAGGAGCTGAAAAGACTTTATAGGCGGAGGAAATCAAAAGAGACAAAACCTGGACCATAAAACTATGTTTATTGTATCGTTGCCATACCCTATGCCTTTGTAAATAACTGTAAAATGTTTTATTGCTGAGTAGGCGCCGCAATTTTCCGACTTGTTTCATACAAACAGGGCCGTACTCAGTATAAACTCAAAATTAAGAATTTTCCATAAGAAAAAGCAGCAATATAAGCTTGCATCGATCGAAATAATCTCTTAAACGTGAATTAAACTTGAAATATCTCTTAAACGTCTTAAAGTGAACCAAATAAAAACTAATATGATATTTAAAGATCCTCTAAGTAGCAACTAAATATGAGCCTAGCCCTGAATCAGTCCCTGAATATTGGAAGTTAAAGTTTTCGTAAATAATTAGTGGTTAGATCTAAGAATAGCCAGTTTTATGTAAAGATTTTTATATCGTAAAGGCATCTTTGATATTCGATAACCCGTCAACTAGACTCCCCGTCTCTACTTCTTTTTTATCTTTTGGTTTCTTGCAGAGAATATTACTAATGATTCCGTGATGAAAACTAAAGAATATATTCACACTTTTATTAGACAAAATTTATTTTAGAGAAGAATGCAAGAGGCTGAAAAGGGAGGCTAAACGTAAATACAGGAGGAAACACGAAAACCATACGACAAACAGAAAATAGAACAATAAACATTAAAAAGCTTTAACCCTAGAGAGACTTTGTTCAAGGATGTAGATGCTGAAATATTAACCAAGTTATAGAAGATATTTTGAAAAGTTAATAAACGAAACCATCATATAGGATCAAAATAGTAAGCAAAATAAATATCCCAGTCAGTAGTACCATCACTGCGAGAGGAGGAGGAAAGTTTAACAAACCTTAAAGCTTGTTACTGAGTTACTGATACTTGGAGGTAAAGAATTAGCTCAAACTATGAAAGGAGATATGATAATTATTGTGTCGTCATATCATTGTATTGTATAACCTATAAAAGTTTAACGAACATATAAAAGCAAAGAAAAGCACTATATCACCATATATCAAAGGAGTTGATGAATATCAGGTACAGTTTAGAAGGGAACCTTCGACAATCTATCAGTTGTTCATAATCTGTAAAATAATTCAAATAGTCCGTCAACGTGTACAGACTTATAATTCTGAAGTATATGGAATAACGAAGAGGATCTTGATGTTATCTATACTAGTCTATTTCTAAAATGATTTTAACCCAACAAGATATCATTAGGAAAAAAATTGTGTGTTGGAACGTCATCTTTTATGTAATGTAACTTTTTAGCTAAAAATTACTTAAAAAAATAATTTACAGGATAATTTAAAATAAAATCTTCTAACGACTGTCAATTTCAATGAACAGTTCGTGTTCCCCCTTTATTACGTTGTATGACAAATATCCATGTTATTAATGCCCATCCTACCCTTTGTACTACCAGGTGATGCCCCGCTGTTACTAATCGACACCCCATTCTGAAGGGTTGAGATTTAATAATAATAATAAAAAAGTGTCTGAGGCACAAAACGAGAATATATCTCAGTCAGTTTCATATGGACTAAAAATTAATTGTTGTGTAATTGGTTTCAATAAATCTCTTTGGATTTAGTTATTTCAAATAAAAAGCCAAAATAGTAAGTCATTTGCTTAATATTTTGTGGCATAACCGTTGTTACTAATAACTGCTTGACATCTAGGTAATGACTCTAGAAATTTATTAATATATACATGATCAACATTTTTCCATTTTTCTTCCAATGCCCTATAAAAATTATCTTTGCTGGAGTAATTCTTATGTTTAATCTATCGATTCAAGTAATCCCACGTTTTCTATAGGGTTCAAATCTGACGATTGTGATGGCCACTTTAAGGTAGGAATATTTTAATCTAATCTTATTTCTCTTCTTGTTTCGGTTGGGATCTTGAATGGAGCCTTGGATGAAATGTTTTTAATTAACTTTACTGTTCTCTCACTAGTTTCCTGGGACGACCGGACCTGGGCGTTACTTCTATTGTTCCCCTTTGGTTACTGTTGTTTTACTTTGTTTGATTTTGACCACTTTGGTATAGCTGAACTATTTTACTTTTTATCCTTTTTTTCACCTTTTTGTTCAAGCTGATTTTATAACATTACTTATATTGTCAATAAATTCCATAAGACACAAAAATGTTCAACCATTTCAGCAGAAAACAGATCAGAATTTTTGAAATTTTCTAGAAAAATTGATAACATCACATTATAGTGTAAATTTTTAATATCCAACTTCGGGTCGAACGGCCTTTTTTGTTTGACATGGTATTTTTTGAAAATATAATGAATATTTTTATAACCATTTAGTCCATAAGTTTCAGAATAAATTTGGATTATTTTGTTACAGAAAAAAAAAAAGAAAACTTACAGTTTATGGTCGTTTAATACCAAAATTATAAACGATTCACGTCACATAAAGAAATACATGATTTTTATTATTTTTATTTTGTAAAATTTTTATTAAATTACACAGTGGCGGCTCGCGTGGGAGGGCGTTGGGACATCGCCCTTCCAGTATTTATCACAGTAAACAATTTTTCAGACCAAAACATCCATATTTTATTTCCGTGCAGTTTCTTTCCTTTAACTCATTTTATGTATAGAGTTTCAATAGCACGAAAAGTAAAAAGGAGGAAGGGGAAAGTAAAAAAAAATTCTTCAGCAGCACTATTTTCTTCTACGCCTTACCACTTTAAAATCCGAATTAAATTTAGACTTTTGAGTCTAAGCAAACCTGGCACCGTTTTAACTAGTATTTCCGAACACGTTGAAAAAGTCCTGGCAACTTTCTAATCTTATCCGCATCTTCTCCGTAAATAAGAAGCATATCGTGATATTCGGGTACAGAATATTAAGAATTTTTTGTTTTAAATTGGTCTTAAAAACAGGCACTTACATACAATCAAATAATTTTTTTTGCTATTTGTCGTGGCGATGCACATCGGTTTTGGCTGTGGTAAGGCATGCTTTTTAATTAAAAAAATGTTTTAACAATGTTCATTAGTGTATTTATAGTATATTCGTTAAGTAATAGCCAATTAAGATCTGCCAAATATGTTCTTATACATATTTGCTTAGAATGATAATTCATATCATAGCTTATAGATTAAATATTAACAACCTTTTAACAATATCTTGGTTCTTGACCCTTGCTGTAAAAAACTTTTTTCTTTAAAACAATATGAAGTATGAAATATGTATGTATGTATATTAATATAAATATATATATATATATATATATATATATATATATATATATATATATATATATATATATATATATATATATATATATATGTGTGTGTGTGTGTGTATGTGTGTGTGTATATGTGTGTGTGTGTGTATGTGTGTGTGTGTATGTGTGTGTGTGTGTGTGTGTGTGTGTGTGTGTATGTGTGTGTGTGTATGTGTGTGTGAGTGTGTAAGAATTTCTTCTGGGTATGGTTTTCACGACTATTCGAAGAGATCGCTCTCGCCATTTTTAGTATTCAGGTTCTAGGCTCGATTGATAGTGTAGATTCAATGTGAAATGCAAGTGACAATAAAAGAAAAATATTTCGATACGATTTCGAATATTCAGCAAATTTCAACTGCGGCTTTAAAGCTAATTTCTAAAAATGTATAGCAGTAGTGTACCAAAAAAATTACCTGCGCTTCTTGCTATTTTTTGATTCATATAGAGTATATTTTGAATAAAAATACTGAGAACTATAAATATTTTATATAAAATGACTGGAGACTCTTATCAACTCAAGAATCTCCACATTCTAAATAAATATCCCACAAAATTTCTTGATCCATATTATTTAACGAGAATTAATTCTAACACCAATTTAATTTTCTTTTAATCTTTGAAAGTTAAAATTTTCCTAGTCGGAATCGATTCCGAAACACGTTCTATTAATGTATCGGCTATTCTAAACGTCAAAACAAAAGATGCCTCAGATGAGACATGAAACGAGAACGACGTATACAGATGCGCTTACAGTCCCGATTTACGTCCGGGATTAGAACGGTTATTCTAGAGGAGATTAAAATCTGATTCCCAACGACATCTCCAACACGAATGTCGCATATTTTCAGTTAGGAAATCACCAAAACATCGTAAAATTGCCCGTCAACCTAAAATAAGAATCCCATCATGTTGCTTTGAAGAATTTCGACGTGTTCTAATGAATAAAGTACGTTGAAATTTTGAAATTCCAACACACAACTATTCCTGAAATGTTGATAAACACTTATAATATATATATATATATATATATATATATATATATATATATATATATATATATATATATATATATATATATATATATATATATATATATATATACATATATATACATATATATACAGATTGATTCAGGTCACTATTTTAGCTACATATTCAGGGACCGAAAATGAACATAAAAATGTCTATAAACGTAGGTCCTCCTATCAACTGCTACAGAAGTATAGGGGTAAACAAAAATTAAAATGTTTTTTAAAATTACTTTTTTAATAAATAGTTAGGCGACGTTTTGTAGTTTTCAAAAATAGCACCATTTATTTCCAAACACTTGCCAGCTCTCTTATGAACAGCTCGGGTGCTTTGTGAATGGGTTCTGTTCTAATGATGCATCTCGAGTGTCTACTTTAGTTGCATACACGAAAGATTTAACCCACCCCCAAAGACGATAATCCAGAGGATTAGAGTCTCGTGGTCTAGCTGACCAATTGTACAGAGCACCCCGTCCAATCCACCGGTTTGGAAAGTTGTAAGAAATTTTTCATTTGTAAACTGTAGTGTGCAGGAGCTCCATCAAGTTGTAAATACATGTTTTGTCGTACATTAAGTGGAACATTTTCTAACAAGTTTTGTAAATGATTCTGTAGAAAATTCAAATATCTGTAGATAACTGTCGAATATGAATGGACCAATTAACTAATTTTTTAACATACCATACAACACATTCATGCTAAATCGATGTTTAAAATTCTGTTCAGCCGTAGCGTGAGGGTTTTCATCGGACCATCGATGTTCATTATGAAGATTATTTATGCCATCACGAGTGAACTGCGCTTCATCGGTAAACAGAACAAGACCAGTTACTAAACTGCATCATTAACGCAAAATCACCATCCTCCAAGGAGACGATTGGGTCATTTCGCAAATATCTGCAATCCGCCTTATACTTACGCTTAGATTATTTTCAACGATGTCAAGGATTGCATCTTCTTGTTCAGAATCAACTTTCAATTGCCGTTCAGATACAAATTTCGTTCTTGGAAACATTCTCCAGATTCTCCAGCAGTGATAAAAACTTCTCAAAAACCCTTCTATCCAAAATGCATTTTGAACGCAACAGCCGCTTCTTCTGGAGTCGAAAATCTTTGACCACGTAGTTTATCCTTCACGGACGGGAACAAAAAGAAATGGGTGGCAAATCAGGACTGTACAGCGAATGGCCCATCAATTTGATTGTTTTGACCGGTCATATATTGATTTGTTCAGTTCGATGTGTGAGAGGTCGCGTTGTTATGGTGAAGAATGATCCTGCATCGCTGGTTGTTTGTTCTTATTTCTTCAAAGACTTCTGACAAAGAAATTGTATTTTTTGACCATTTCTTTGCACCAATCGACACGACCCTTTTTTGAGCGATTGTCAAATTATGCTCAACCAACGCGCACAAATCTTTTTTAATAATGTTCTAAGTATTCATGTAAACTATTGTGTATGATTATCATACTAATACCCAGGGATGCTTCAATCTCAGGGTATGTCACATGACGATCTTGCTTTATCAGGTCGTGTATAGTATCGTTGTTTTCAGGCACAACGGCCAATTTTGAACAACCTTCTTTAAATTCATCCCTGAGCTAATGGCGTCCACGATTGCCATTATATCACTAAATCAGTGATCTACGAAGTGAGTTGATTGATGCACTGTTATTGAGATAATCCACGTCGAAAGTCGTAGTAAATTATTGCACTAAAATTCTCACGAGTTAATTCCATTTTTTGACTGAGATAAAATTTTCAAGTCAGTAAACAACATCAATAGCGTCCGACAAAACGTGCTGAGTATGTATCCAATCAACAATGTAAAATTTCACGATGTATTTGTCATATGGCGCTTAGTAACACCACTGTTGCGGAATCCGGAATTGGATACCTAAATAGCAATACTCGTATATAACATAAGCTTAGTAGGCCCTTGGCTTTGTTGAGTATTTCTCGCCCCATGTTTCTTTATATGTAATTTTCTACTTTCAAGCATCAATTCTAATCTTCTGCAAATATATATGGCTCTTCTCTTTATCTTAGCCTGTATGTTTTTTTCTTGCATTCTAAAAATATGCTCTAGCTATCCCAATCTTTGGAAGTTCACAATTCCTATGATATGGTTCTTTATATAGATGCTTCAACTCCTAGTTTGCGCTTTTCTCTTATCTGCCTTTACTTTTTTGCCTCAGAATTTCCGTTAATACATTTCTTCCCCGTACTCCCAACATTCTCTCCTCTGCTACTACCAGCATCCATACTTCAAATTACGTATTAGTTTGGTAACTGTTATATTCTTAATTTTAAAGTGCTAGATACTGTTTTATTGCGTAATAATCCTTCAAGGGGCTAAATGCCTCTATTTCCTGCCCGGACTCACTGTTGCATTTCTTCCGTTACGCCTCATTTCCTACTAAATGATGTGCCTAAATTCCCCAAACTTATATGTTTCCCCCTTTCTGTTGTTACTGTCAAATATCCACCTTTCCCATATCTTTCCTCTGAAAAATCAGTAATGAAGCGATATTTTCTCTAACACCTACAAACTGCTTGTAGTTATATCTCCCTTCTTGTAATAATTATGATGTAATTTGTAAACGCTAAACATTGGTGCCGTCTTGTATAGTATATTAATCCTGATCTATTGGTATCAACTTCTCTTACAACTTACCCTAACAAGGGATTGAAGAGTAGCTCTCTGTCTAAAATTTACATTAACTTCGAATCTGATAGGTTTCCTACTATTCGAACATTATTTTCAGTAACAGTATTCGAACACTATAGAATTTTCAAATTGATTGTTTTAAAATTGAAAATTATAAGGAAATTAAAGACTTAAATTAAAGAAAAAAATGGAAGTTCAGTGAAAACAGTTTTTAGAAAATTACGTGATATTTATGGTTTACACAATCGTCTATCTGAAAGGACGGTATTATTGCAAGAAATGCCGATATTAATTGGCCAACAAAATAATATAATTTGACATTTTTGGACACAGTTGGACTATTTTCTTTGGCGTTTCGTGAAAAGCCAAGTTTATAAGAACAATCCACAATCGATTCCTGAACTAAAGGATGAAACTATTCAAGTTATTGGTGAGATAGAGTCACGATTAAAGCCATTATGCTTCAAATTTTAATAAAAAGTCTGTGTTTTATTCAAGAATTAGAAAAACCGCTCAATTTTGAGAGACCCTTTGATAATACTTCGGTTTTGCGATGACAAGAATTAGACAAACTTCTATTTATTTATTTATTTATTTATTTAAATAACAGGGTTATCCAACAGACAGGTGACCTGTCCTATTACAGGATAACACAATTTAACAAAGCTTAACTTAACCTACAAAACATAGCAAGTACTTATCACTTAAATCTAAAACCTAAACCATTTAATTCCTAAATAATTGCAAGACACAGTATGCAGGTCATAATACAAATAGTGAAGTGAACATACTTTGACAGCACAGGAAAAAAAAGAACAACCGAATCATCAATCGCTAAGTATCGCGCAATATCGCCTTAACCCCTCTCTTAAAACTAAGTAAACTGCCAGAAAAAAGATCCTATTCCGGATCAGACAAGCTCAAATTGTTATAAGTTCGGACACATCTAATTAAAGGAGAGTTACTATAATAATTTGACTTATAATGGGGAACTCTAAATATTAACCTATTGCGCAGTGAATAAGGGGAAGAATTGAGAAATATCAGACTGTTACAACAAGGAGAATGAATTAAATTGTTCATTATTTTGTAAATAAAAACAACATCGTACAACCGTCTTCGATCTTCCAACGACTCCATGCTATAAAATTTTAAGTTTTGGTTATACCTGAAATAATGTCTACTTTTATTAAATCTATAGTTAATGCAATTCAGGAACTTCCTTTGAATGCCCTCTATCTCTATGGAATATTTATCATACAAGGGATTCCAAACAGCACATGAATATCCGAAAATCAGTCTGACCAAACTATTGTATAGGAGGATCAGAGAAGACATATATGAAGTCCCTGGTAGTGCGCGTTAGGAAACCCAAAGACCTTTTGGCACGATTGCTTATTGAAGCTATATGGGGTTTAAAAGACAACTTGGAGTCGAGGATCACACCCAGATCTTTGATCGTATCCATCCTTCCCAACAACGCCCCATCCACTTGCAATATTACATTGACATTGAAAGAAGATGTACTCCTTGAAAAAATAATAAATTGACATTTGCTGGTATTCAATGTTAGATTATGTTGGCGGCAGTAATTGGCCAGTCTCGAAAAGTCATTCTGAATTGTATCAGCGTCAGAAGACCGCATCACAATACCAAACATTTTAAGATCATCGGCGTATAAAGAGTAATCGCAGTAAGAGAAGCAGCTACCGACCTCATTCAAGAATATATTAAAAAGAAGCGGTCCCAAGTGAGACCCCTGAGGTACTCCTTAAGATACAGACCGATAGCCAGACTTCGATCCATTGACGGCCACATACTGCTTTCTATCAGTTACATAACTTTCAATCAATTTTAGGAGATTGTCGTGTATTCCAAAGTTCGTCAATTTCGTGATAAGCGTAGGATGGTGGACCCTATCAAAAGCCTTTGAGAAATTGGTATAGACTGCACAAGTACTTAGACCATTTTCCATATTATCCAATGCCTTTTGTACGAAAGGTACCAAGCTAGTCAATACGGACCTACCCCTGCAGAAACCATTCTGAGCAGGATCAATTGATGGATTAACTTTAAACAGTAATTCTTGCAAAATGACGTATATAAATATTTTACCGAACTGATTTAGCAGGGAGATAGGACGGTAGTTTTGAATGTTGGCTCTATCACCAGATTTATATATTGGTATAATTTGCGCAATTTTCCAACGTGATGGGAAGATCCCCTATGAGATAGACTGATTATATATTATATGTAGCGGTGTAGACAAAGCCGGACAAGACTTAAGAAACAGAGAAGGGAGCCCATTAGGACCTGGTCCTTTTCTTTCGTCGAGGTAGTGTATCGCGTTTAAAATACTGGACTCAGTAACAAAAAGAATATTAAATGCATTATTAGAGACAGTCTTCTCTACTCTTACAGGCGAATTAGAAGATACAAATACACTACTAAAGTTGTCAACATTTCACAAATGTCATCACCATCAGTGGAGATGTTGTTTAAGAACATAGTTTTCGGAAAAGATTTTTTGGATTTTTTATTATTTATACACGACCAGAATTTTTTCTTTTGAAATGTTATTTGTTAAATGTTATTCTCAGTAACCTCAATGTATTTTTGGTAATCGCTTTTAATGAGTGTTATAGATCTACGTCTCAAATCGCTAAATAATTGATAATCGGAGTCATTAGGAAATTTCTTCCATTTACTGTGCATTTTACCCTTGCCACGCAAACAGTTAATTGTTTCTTTAGAAAACCAAACCGGATATTGAGATTTTTTATTGTTTTACGGGGGATATACTTGTCTATAAGGTCATCTAAGAAATTAAAGAGGTAGGATACATTACCGTCAACGTCTGATTTTAAAACCTGGCTCCATCGGCAGTCCTCCAATTCAGCGTTTATAGAAGCATAGTCAGCCCGGTCAAACAGAACTCGAGTATACTTCTGAGAGGATCTAGATCGCACAATACTTAGCGTGAGCCCTGTTATGGTGGTCCTCCGAAACCAAGGTAACTTCACACCCTTTGATTGTCATTGACAATGAATGTGACATAACTAGATCTAAAACGCTACCATTTACATTAAGAATAATATTCAACTGTTTTAAATTACTAGAGTAGAAGAAGTCAAGAAGTCACTGGAAGCTTGCGTCCATCCGAGATGAGGCGAATTAAAGTCACCGACCACAAGCATATCATTTTTGTGATATTTCTCCAATGCTCCTTCCAATTTGATAAAGAATACTGTATAATTATTTAAAGAGGCATACGGTGGAATATAAACAGTACATATCAAGAGCCTCCTTTCTCCCCTCAAAGCGATAGAGATCCATAAGTCCACCACAATATTATCGTTGCCGCACAGATATGTTAAGGTACTACCTTTGAATGATTCACGAATTCCCAATAAGACTCCACCACCGTTTAACCACGTTTCTGTTATGCAAATAATATCATAATCGGCGTCACAAATTGCTTGGGAGAAGTCAACGCATTTTGTTTTTAGGCCTCTGGCATTCTGATAGAAGATAGACACAGCGTGATCAGCCATTGTAGTAAGACAATCTCAAACCGTTTTACAGTTTTATACTTAATGAGACGAGTTAGAAATGAAGATTGTTAAGGTCGATTTCGGATAGGATGCGGAGTGGACAAGAGTTCTCCTCTTTCTTGACAAATATCTTGGAGTCCTTCACCCAGCAATACTTGAATTGGAGATCCCTACAGCGTTCCCGAGACTTAGCAAAGATTTACTTGTAGTACGGTGACAGATGTTCATTTATATATATTCTGGTATTTGCGTCAAATTCCAATTTCTCCGATGCAATATTAGAATTTTTCAAAGCTTTGACTAATTGGTTTCTCTTTTCTAGGGATACAAATTTTACCACAATATTTTTAGGTAAAGGTCTTCCAGTGTCTTTGTGCAGAAAACGCATTACTCTATGACAGGTTACTACATCAGTTTTATCAATCTTTACATTTATGGCGTCAGCGAGTTTTATTGCCAAGTCCTGGACGTTTTCCCCGCGCTCCTCCGGGACACCGCAAGCCTCTATGTTGTTTTCCCGTGTCTGCTGCTCCGCAGACTCCACCTTGGCTCGCAAGTCGGCGCACTCCTTTCTAACAGCTACCAGCTCACTCTGAATATTATCAAACCCTCTCGATACCTTTTTAAAGTGCTCCATCTACTTGTTGAAATCATCTATCCTATCACCGTAGAACTTAACTGAGTCTGTCAGACCAGATTTTTGTTGTTGCACAGACGAAACATCTCTTACGATTGAGTTCACCTTTGCGAGAAGCTCCCGCAATAATTCACTAGTGTCCAATTTTCTACATTCATTACAGAACCAAATCACCCCCGAGTCATCGGGCAACTCACCCAAAACCACTGGCAATTTAATGCACTTTAAGTGAAAATCGCGACGGCAGTGTCCACTACAATAAATGCCTGGGTTAGCGCGGCTAACAGAAGTTGAACACGCAGCACAACAAACCGGCATCGCAAAAAAGTCAGTGTTCAATGTTCACGATGTCCAAAATTCAAGAGGTTTAACAAGACAAATCAAGACGCTTCTACGATTAATACTTTAGCACACACAACATTAAACATACTGCAGCAAAATTTATCAATTAATTTTCAGGATGACGCAACAACAATAGATTAAACACGGGAGCAGAAGCACGCGCATTCGCCACACCTGCTACGTTCTCTGTTTTTTTTTGCCCAAAACATATGTGTAATAATAAACGCCATGTTCTAATCCCCATATTGGCCTTACAAGACATCCCGTAACTTTTTATATTCTCGGAGAGCATAGTGAGCATAGAGAGCATATATTCTGAGAGAGCATAACCAAACCCTATATTTTTACACTTGAATGATAAATCGCTATGAATTTGTTTTCTGCACGTACATTTCAAATTATTCGGTTCGTTTGTCACGAGACCTGTCGCAAAGTTCGCCAATTAAAAAAAACGAGGCAAAAACAAAAGCAACAATGCACCTATTATGTCATTAGGGTGGAAACAAAAGAAGGCGTTTTATTGTCGTTCACCCCCACGGTGTCTGGATCACGCGCTAGTTAACGCTGCCGTGGACGATTTCTTCTGTTTTCTGACGTCAATTAATATGCCACAGCGGCTTCCGTCATCAGCGACGTTTTGTCTACGATGTGATGGACACCGTAGGCGACACGCGATGTTTCCTTTTCCTCTTGTTTTGATCTGGGGGCCAGTTTACAAGGGATTAAAGTTAACCTTCGATCTTTTAAAAAGAAGAAATTAAAAAATAAATAAATATCCGCATGGTCAGAAAGTTCACTCGTAAATTCATTTTTGTTACGAATTTGATGAAATTCAAATGTGATATTGAGCTAAGTGTCCTTTATTTTTTATTTTTTTTAGTTCGGTTTACCATTAAACCATGTTTTTAGTTTTTTTAAACTATAATTTATTTTTAATTATTTAGTTTTTTTAGTTTTTTAAACTATTTTTTTTTTCAAATATTTTCTGTTTGAACTGGCTTCCTTAGTCGTTGTAACGGTATCTCAGGCTCCCTCTCCAAAAGCAAATCCTTGATCCTGACGACCCTGTTCAAGACAATGGGACCAACCTATTAAATTATTGTATTGTCATCGGTCCTTGATAAGTGTGAAAAGTTCCAATTTAATTTGACTTTTTGAAGTTGGTGAAATGGACGTTCAAAGATTCCATTACATAGGTAGATAAACAACGCGTTAGAAACAGAGAGTATATATCTTGAGAACTTTTTGTAAGAATTTTTTGAAACACCAATAGGCGGAAAAACAAAAAATTAGAAAACTTTTGAAATAAACATGAGTTTTTTTATCAATTGATTGATTTTTTTTTTAAATAGAGGGATAGATAGTACAGCTTGGCAACACTGTTTAACCTTATTCTTGGTAATATGTATTTTACCAGTCGGAAGTTTAGTTATATCAAATATTTATCACAAGAAATATCCAATATTGAATTAAGCCCTAAACGTTTCTCATTAATTATAATTGGTAATAAAATAACATTTTTACATTGACAACACTTTAATTGTTTTCCTAACTCATCTAGCTCCTCACAATTCTACCTACATAGGTTAGACGAGTCCTGAGTTTTTATTGTTTTCGCGTCATTGCTCATGTTACAGGCTCGAGAGGGACTGGACTTTGTTCCAGAATAGGCCTAACTCTCGGTAGTTTTGAAAACGGAGCGATATTCACTTACAAAACATACACAAGCTATTAAGAGTTTACTTTAAGGGGGGGGGGGGGGGGTGTACACTAGAAGAAAAGGCAAACTACACATATTAATTGAATGACGCTCTGCACAACTGGAAATAAAACGACGGTTATATATTATTATAAATCTCCATATACATCCATACAACATCCAGCTAGTGCAAAGGCTCAGCCCTCATTAGTAGCTGCAATAAGAATTCAGTCAACCCTAAAATCTTGCAGATATACATAACGTTTTGTCAAGAAATTGTGGATGTCTGAAGAAGGACATTTTAATAAACAAAACTTCCATTATTGGAGCAGAGAAAATCTGCAATTAGTTTATGAAAGATCTCTCCATGGTGAGAAAATTACCGCGCAAAGAATTATCGAATCTTTCTTTTTTGAAAATGAAACAGGGCCAGTAGAAATCGTAAATGCTGAGCGTTAAAGGCATATGCTTAAAAACTTTTACTTGCCTCAATTAGGAAACGCTGAAGACTAATGTTTTTAGCAGGACAATGCACACAGTTCATATTGTAACGCCTATAAATTTTATATGGAATGTCTACTTTTGTCGCATCCTGAATAAACGGAGGCTTTTAAGATAAAAAATTATCGATGAAGTCAAATCTCTTTTTTAATAAGACATCGTATATGTTTTTTCCCATGTAAATATTTTATATTTTTATTAGTACAATCCCTTATCATTTACCAGTTAAATACTATATTTTAGACTTATTTGTTTATTTTATTTTATCAGGTTAATATTTCTTGACGATAATAAAAACTTTAGATGAGAAAATAATAAGTTTCAGTTAATGTTTCATGTTAATGAGTTTCAGCTTTTAAATTTTTGGCTGTTGCTGTGTGAAAATATTTTAATATCTTTGGTATACATTGTCCATGCATCCATAGAGTTTTTAATGTTACTATGGGTCAAAGCATTCCCGAAGAGAGGCATCTAATATTGCAGTTACGCAGTCAAAACAAAACTTTATTTCTCATCTACTAAAGTGATCTGAATGCGTTATTGCTAAAATATTAAAGGAGCAAAAATTAATGAAGATATCACCAGAAACCAGAGGTCGCCTTAGAAAAACAAGCAAATGTTTGGATAAATGTATTGTACGAGAGGCGCGGAAACACCCATTTTCCACTTCGTTTGACATTAAACGGAAAATAGGTCTACAAATCAATATATGGACAATTCATAGACGATTGGTAGAGGTGGATCTTCATGGAAGAGTTGTAAGAAAGGTAATCCATTTAAGTAAAAAAAATATTCGGCATAGATTAAGTTTTGCCAGATTTAACTTACGCGAAAACTACAGCCGTAATTGGAAAAGAACTTATTTAGTGATGAAATTAAAATAAATCTCTTTGGATCAAATAGGAAATGGTACGTTAGGCGATATAAGAATGAAGAACTAAATCCGCGAAATACATTAAGAACAGTAAAAAGGTTGAAACTTGTCAAAAGTTAATAGACTCTATTGCAAGGAGATGCTCATTTGTGGTTAAACAAAAAGGATATTCTACTAAATACTAATATTTTATGTTTATTAAGTTTGTTACAAGCATTAGCTTTCACAATTTAAGGCTATAAGTGATATACTCTTTTTTTTTTTACCAGAAAAATAGCACATACTGTTTAATAGTTGTAGTAACTTTTGTAACACTAGGATAATATTTTATTTTATCAATATTTTTTGTATCAGGACACGTTACGCGACCTTAAGAATATTATAAAAATTCTATAATAAATTCGTTAAACATATTAAAATATTATGTTTAGATTCAGCATTCATACTCTTATTATTTTGACCACAACTGTATATATATATATATATATATATATATATATATATATATATATATATATATATATATATATATATATATATATATATACAAACAATACCAACAAAAGTGTTTATTTAGGCGAAGACGCAGGTTGTGTGTTCCACATGAGATTGTGGAACCCAACGGTTGGGTGTGTGATAACACTCAGCTACTGCTGTCTCATTGGACGCAGTCCAAGAAAATCTAACACTACATATATATATATATATATATATATATATATATATATATATATATATATATATATATATATATATATATATATATATATATATATATATATATATATAAAAGTAGAATAAATTATACATGAGGAAAACATACACGATATATTAGCAAAGAGGAAAAGGAAAAACTCAATTTTAATAAATTCGGATATGGCCTGAGTCTGATCACCCCGTACCATAAAACGATAAATCTAAGTTGCATCCACTTGAAAACCTCGAACAAAAGAGGAAGATCACTGTGTGTGGTATTCTTAAAATGTTTACATATTTCATAAGGTTTTATATAGAGCGAAAAATTGCCAAAATAGGATTACACGAGTTTAAGGCGGTCCTTCCGCCTATTTGAGCCTTTCGGATGCCTTTCTGTCGAACAGATGGATGTTATACGCTTCGAAAAAGATATTTCTGAATGTTGAAACTACATCGATTTCAGTTTTAAAGGACAGCTGAGATTAATGTTGATCTCTGGAACGAATTAGCTTGATTTTGCAAGGATGGAACAAAATGGATATATATATATATATATATATATATATATATATATATATATATATATATATATATATATATATATATATATATATATATATATATATATATATATATATAACTATGTCAAGGTTTTTTTCAGACTTTTGTTAGATGTCTAGGATAGTCATACAAACTTAAATCGGCGGTTAACCAATTTTTATATTCGGGAATCAAAATAAGTTACAAGGCGATAAATTAGGTGTAAAGGGCAGATTGGACAATTATTGTTTTCTTCAAAAAATTTGAACTAGGAACTCTTTAATTTCCTTCAATGTCAGATCGCGATTGATCTGGATTATTGAAGTGAAAACTTCTTTAGCCGCGTTAAGCGATTTTCGGTAGAGGCAAATCTTATGGGTTCGCGTCACCGACATGCTAGTGACGTGTTGCGCCAGATTGGCGACGCCAATTGTCTTTTAAATGTGTTTTAATAAGTTTTAAACTAAATTGTGTTTTAGATAATCATTATTTTAATTGTGTAATTGTAGAATCACTGTACAGTACAAGAGTGAGTACTTAATATGCTAATATTTTTATGTAGAAAAATGAATAACACAAACAACGCATTTATTTTCCGATATTTCCAATATTGGTATCAATATTTGCATTGAAAAATTTGATATTTATTTTTCTAATATTTAATCTCTGCAATACATCATGCAATGAATATTTCACAGTGGCTTAGGAGTTACCTTACTAGCGTGGTAAAATAGATTTCTAGTTGTTCGATAGTGTTTTTGTCGTAGATTTTAAAATTATAAAATCCATAAAATTTTATAATAAATTTAATTTCTCAAAATTATTGTTTATTGACTTAAATTGTCAGAAATAAAATACGTATTTTGTTATTTTTTGCAAAATGATTATTTATAAACTTATATCATCCAATTTCACCATTCTACAAAAAAATATTGTAATATAATTAATTTTTCTAAATGTTCATTTTCTATATTTGTTTAGATCCTCGATCCTAAGTGAAAAAAAATTATACATTTTTAAATTATAAATTTAAAAAATAACTAATTTAGAAAATTTAAAAAAAAACAGTAATTCCAAAGTTTCAAGTTTTCACTCCTGTCGGCATTCCCCTTGATTGCCTTTTTTTTTTCTACAACGCCTTTTACCTGCCTCTTCCCCCAAGATATACTTGTTGATAAACGATTTTCACTATATTCGTCATAAAGCGTCCGTGTTTAAACTCTACAGGCTTTCTACGAACACTTCCATTGCATGAAACTTTATCAGTAAAAGACGAAAGAAAGTGTTGGATGGATAGACGTGATCAAATCACGTCAAAGTTAAATTCATGGGTGACATCTCAGAGCCCTTCAAAATTCCATCTGGATTGAGACAAGGGGATGGACCACTGGCCACTCTTATTTAACTGTGTTCTAGAAAAAGTAATACAGGAGTGGTGTGAAAAAAAGTCGGCCCTAAATATTGACCAGCCCATTAAACTGGGAAGAAGCAACATCAAAATTGATTGTCTGGCGTTTGCTGATGATCTAGCAATTTTGGCTCAAGATGTACTAATGGTACAAAAACAAATTGAAATCCTAAAAGAAACAGCAGAAAAGGTAGGACTCCAAATTTCCTTTGTAAAGACATAATACCTGACCTGTAACAGACTAAGAACACTATTTCTAAAAACAAAATATGGTAACATCAGTCGAGTCTCTCAATTCAACTATTTGAGTGAAATAATCATGGAAAATGGGTTGGAAAAAACGGCCAATAAGGGTAGATGTCAAATGGTCTACGGTACGTGGTCACTGTATGGACTTCAAGGTCAGCTCGAGGAATAATCGGCCCGTACTTTTTTCAGAGCATTGTTGGAACAATTTTTTGGTACCTGAACTCAAAACTTCACTAGTTATAAGCAAAGAACATGGTTTCATCAAGACGGAGAAACATCACAGACTTTCAATACGCCTATGCCACGAAAGAGTTCGTGAAATGTTCCCAAACAAATTGATCTCCAGAACAGGTGACATAAAGTGGCCTCCACGTAGTCCTGATTTGAGCTCTATGGACTTTTTCTTGTGGGGCTAGCTAAAATCGAAAATTTACGTGAATGAACCGGGTTTTTTGGTACAGTTAAAAGAAATCATGCGACATGAAATGGCAGCCATTCCAGAGATTATGTGCGTGTATTAAATTTTTTATGAACGTTTCTCTATTATTTATATCGCTATATGAAAAGAAACTTTCTTTTAGGACAGACTTTTTTTGAGAATATTTTCAATTTGATTGAACTATGTACACTGGGTATTACAATTTTTTCTTCCCCAGTGTATTTTAAAACTTTTTTGTTAGTTTGTTGTTCGTCGATGAGAAGAACCATTAAAAAATCACCAACATTGTTTTGAAGCACGCCGTATGACAGCGAATGATCATATATGTCACTGACGGACCGATGGTCCATAAATTGTTCGTAAAATGTTGCTTTAAAGGGCTGCCGCCATTAAAACTTTTATAGTTTTGTGTTCGGTTTGAAATAACTTTTGTTTATTGTTTTTGTGTATTCGAATGTGTTTTTTACTGGCGTTTTCAGTTATGTCAAGCTTGCAAACGAAAATTATTTGTGATGGTTTTCGGATGAGTTGTATACATTTTATTTTGATTCGCGCTTACAAATTTGTAGCAACTGACAAAATACTAAATTATATTAATTATCTTTATGTCTGTATTGCCAGGACAAAGCGTGTTTATTTCGTAATTGCTAGTTTTGGAAAATTGCATTTAAATATTTAATTTTTTTCTTTTATAAAATCGTGTTATTAATAAAATTATTAATAATATAATGAAATCATTAGTGAAATAAAGAAATTATTAATGAAATAATAAAATTATTAATGAAATAATTAAATTATTAATGAAATAATAAAATTATTAATGAAATAAAGAAATTATTAATGAAATAATAAAATTATTAATGAAATAATAAAATTATTAAGGAAACGACATTATTAATGAAATAAGAAAATTGTTTTATTTACAATTCATTTCTTCAGACTACTTGGATTCTTGGACTATAACCATATATTGCCCACTAAAGACAACGAAAGAGAAAAAACTTTCGGGTAGTGTAAATAACTCATTTTTACACTTTCTTCTTTAAAGAAGAAGGCCCAAAGAGTTTCTTTAGACTTCCTAGACCTTGATCAGAATATAAAACAATTTTTACTAAATATTTACTTTTTTTACATTAAAATACACACCGGTTAGTTATTTCACAATTTTTCAGTTTAATTGGTTTTTCGTTACGCGCTGACGGGATGAATTATTCGGGCATAGAATGCTGAATAAAACGAAATGTTTAATCGGTTGCTTACTTAATTTCGTGCGGCGAGACATACGGAACTCACCATTAAACTGGGAAATTACCTGCTCTGTCAAGAAAAATTGATGATGAAGCTAAACTGAGAACAAAAGTAAAGAATATCCAAAGAATTATTAAAAAAATTCTGAAAATATGTGCTTTCGCTTTATGTCATGGACTGAGTAGGGAAAGGAAATCATTTTTCCGGACAAAAAACAATCCATTTAGATGAGCCTGATGGTTTTATCTGCCCTGCCCGGCCGAGACGGTAAATATGAAGAGGAAGTATCATTGTTTAGGGGAGTACTAATTACTAATTAAGTGTATTTCTCATCGAATTAACTCTCAAGAATATAAAAATGTATTAGAATAACAAAATTAATTGTTTAATGATATGAAAGAAGCTTTGCCAAAGTTTCATTAAGATAACGACACTATTCTACTTCTAGTACAATAATGTTTCAAAATTGACCTGGCTTACTATTTCTCCAGATTTGAATATCATTGAAAATGTTTGGGAGATGTTTTCAAGGCGAGTTTATAGTGAATCCAGACAATTTACAAATGTGGAAGATTTAAAAAGTACTATTTAGGCTTCATGGAAAGAAATTCCACAAAAACAATAAAATAGTTATATGATTAATCACCAAATTTATTTTTTTATTTAATAAAAAGTGATGGAAATACCACAAAATATAAAAATGTAGTGTGTTTCTGTTTTACTCTTGTTAACTTTTCTATAAAACTGAGATTGTTTCTTTTTTTCCAATATTTAAATGTAAATTTGTAAAATATATTTAATCCTTTATCTAAACAGGAAAAGTTTAAGTCAGGCGAATTTTTAGTTAAAACTGTATCGACGACAAAACAGTATGGCGTCGTGACGATCAATACCGACGTCCTATTCCCCATTGGTCGACGAAAATGAGCGTCGCTTTTCGCCATTTTGAACTGCGATTCGAGCAGTGAGTGTAGGAGAATACAGTGGCGTACTTACTTTGCCTTGTTCTTTCTGGAAATCGCACTGGCTTTCAGACATGTAACCGGAATTGGGTGGATCGAAGACCAGTTGCAGGTTCGTGCCAGTGGCGGAGAATGCTATCTCGGTGTGACCTTCGTGACACGCGGCCAAGAATCGTTTAACACGTTCTTCTACGGGTCTGTCTCTATGTCCAGTATATCGAACCTAAAAAAGAAATGTTTACATTATAAAAAATAATTAGACCATAAATATTTAGTATTTATTATTTTAAAAGTAAAGTATGAAAGGTGACCCTCTTCGTAAATGCTTTTCCAATCTCAAACGCACATTATTCATCGCAACGTTTCTGCCAGAATTCAATTTATTTTTTCAGTTTCAGCTCTGTAATACTTTATTGAGGATCAACGTAGATTCTCTTCCAAATGAACTAGCAAAATATAAAGTCATGATATTGAAATGATATCAGAAAGATATTTTGTCGGATAGATCTGTAAATTATTGCCCTGTTCATTCAAAAGATTAACACGATGATAATATATATATATATATATATATATATATATATATATATATATATATATATATATATATATATATATATATATATATATATATATTCAAATTCAAATTTAGATTTGCAAACTAGATTAAAACCAAAAAAAAAATGTTACAATATTCAATTTTTTCCATTTCTCTAACAAAAGCAAATAATATTTTATTAACTGGATATACTAAAGTTTTCTTACAAATATATTGTTAATTCTCGAATTTATTTATACGTGGAATATTAAATATACTAAAGTTGTTTTATTTTAATCCAACCAATTGAATGCGGCCTTGAAACTAAACCGTACCCATTTCTAGTCGATTCAGTGGAAAACCGAAAGAAACGGATACCGAGAAATCGGCAAAAAAGTCCGGGGCATGACTAACCGGACATGCTCGAGATATTTTTCTTTTATCGAACTTAGATCTGACCAGTATGGAGGACAACAATATTATTTCAACTCGAATCAAATGTTTGAACGAATATGCTGTGTGCCTGTATATTAGCACATATAATTAGATAATAAATATTTACAGTGCATTTATTATTTAAATTAACCTAAAATCAATATTTGGCTATAATTAATTTTCATTTATCTGTATATATAGATTCAAAATGGTGTCTTCAGGTAAATATTACTGTTATAGTATTGGAAAAAAACTCACAAATACTGTCTGTCAGCTCACTGTCAGAGCATTTTCATGCCTCAAAAGTAAATTTTATACTTTTGGTTGTATATTGTAGGTATTTGACTATATAACTCTGATCTACAGGAACCACAGGCATTTTAGCAATTTTAAACTTTAAACAGAACCACGATTTTAGTTTAATGGTATACGAAAATACCTCACGTGTTGCCATAATCATCCCTTATACCACTGAGTAACGGGATTTTGGTTTTTCATCATCCAAATCCACTTCCATCCGTTTCTATTCATTTTATACCAGCCTCCTATATTGAGTATACAAATGAACATGTGTTACAATTTTTTGTTCCGCTGTATATTTTCAATGGAAATTTTCACATTTTAAAATCATTTCAGAAAGGTCCTTTTTTATTATTTTTTTGTTTAAAACATTGATTAGTTAAAAATTGTTGACTGTTTTTAGGTTATTTTTAGAATTTTGATCAAATAAAGGAATATTAATTATCCATGAACCACATAATTATAAGTATGAGTAAACAGGACGATAATATTGAGTAGTAATGGAATTGGTTCATGTTTATTATTAGTTATTGTTAACACATAACCTTAATTGTCAACCGAAAAAGTACTTTTTTGTCTACCTTTGACATTTATTTATGAAAAAATCAATACAAACTTAATCGTCAGAACATTCCTCCTCACTTTCTATACATTTTCGCTAATTTCTCGAATACCATATCAAAAAATTCTTTTCGAGGCTGTTTTCAACTTCCTGGAGAGATGGGAAACGGCTATCAATTGGGTTTTTGGATAAAAAATAATTATCGGTTTTTTACTTTATTTTAAAACTTGCGAAAAAGTTTTAAAAAATTGTTTGCAATTAATTAAAATTTATATAATTTAAAACATAATCACCTGACTACGAAAGCGCCACAATTGGCAGCCATGTTTGTGACGTCATTATGTTAGTGTTTTCACTATTCAAGTACTGTCAACCGCTTTTACCTGTGGATATACTGTCAAAATTATTGACGTTTAGTGCAAAAAATTATTTTGATTACTAATTTAATGTATTAATGTATGACAAAAGGTTCATAAAGGCCAATTCTGACAGCACATATAATTAGTAAAATGACGTCATTTCTTGTCTTGTCAGTATTAGCCATTTTTCCTCCAGTGCGTCACTGACACGAGTCAGTTGCTCTTGATGATTAGCAGTGACCGTTTGACCACATTGGAATAACTCATAATTCACAACGCCCAGATGATACCACCATGTACATTTTGCAGTCGGTATTTGGTCTTGCGGTACTGGTTGACAGCTCACCGGGATTAACCCACGATTTTCGCTTCTTTAGATTACCGAAGAAAATTCACTTTTCGTCACAGGTTAAAATTTTATGAAGGAAATTCTTTTTCTTGAATCTGGCGAGCAATGACACAACAATATCAAAACTAGTAATATCTAGTGTTATTCTCTCCTTTTGAATTTCCCCTAGCTTCTGTAAATGTTTAGAAATTATTGGCGGTGTTACTCCGACTTCCTGTCAGATCTCTAACAATGTATGAAAATGATTTTCTTTCAGTGGTGCTTCCAATTCTTCTTCTTCCATTGCTTAGCTATCTCGAACGTTCTGCGTCATTTATTCCATGCCTTTCTGTCTTGCGCCCTTTCTACGTTAAGCTGTCTCTCACCCATGGCCCTTTTTATCTCTTCATTCCAGGATCCTTAATCTTTCCCGATTTTTCTTCCCAGACGGCACCCATTCGAATAATTTTTTAGACCATCGGTTGTCGTTAATTCGCATAAGGTGTCCGAACAAGAGCAAACCTCTTATTTGTATTCGATCTATCACAGCAGTTGTTTTCATTCGATTGCGAACTCCCTCATTAGTTATTCAATGTATTCGGAAAACCCTAGCGCTTCTTTTGAGGTAGTCAATTTCGACAGCTTGGAATTTTCACTCAAGATCGGCATTAAATACCCATGTCTGAATGAGTGTGGCATGTTCATATTTTTTTTATGTTTTTGAGTTAGATATCATGTTTGAATGAGCTATATCATCAAAAACTACACCAAACAACACACAACAGAATACTAAAAATGTGGTTTATAAAATTCTCTGCGAATGTGACAAATTTTATATAGGTGAGACATCTAAACCGTTAGATGTTAGAATAAAAGAACATAAAAACCTTCTTAGAAAGGGTTAATTTAATAAATTTTCGAATTTGTCAACACGCATGGAAATAGGGACACAAAAAATCAATTGGAATAATTTCAAAACCGTTATTAAAAGAATCGGTAACAAAATACAGAAGATTAAAAGACATCGCTATAATTAATTTAAATAAAAATAACTCTATTGCTATGCCTTCCGTAGATTTAAATTCAATATGGTTCCCGATTTTAAAGAATACAATTAAAAACGTTTAAGTATTTCACACTGTCACACAGTAAACGTCACCTCAATATATTTACTTCCTATCTTCTTATTATATATATATATATATATATATATATATATATATATATATATATATATATATATATATATATATATATATATATATATATATATATATATATATATAGAGAGAGAGAGAGAGAGAGAGAGAGAGAGAGAGAGAGAGAGAGAGAGAGAGAGAGAGAGAGAGAGAGAGAGAGAGAGAGAGAGAGAGAGAGAGAGAGAGAAATTAATATAATTTATTAGTTAGATTCGTTTTGAAAACGGGAGAAGACCTCTCGAAACGTTAACGTTCAAAAGTTTGTATTTATTTTACAAATTTGTTGTATTTTTTTACATTTTATTCGTTAGGCGAATTTATTACAGAAAAAAAAAGGTAAAGGTAAAGTGTAAGGGTTAGAGGCGCATCAGCAACTAGGCTATTTAGCGACTGGACCTACAGCTTAACGTGGGTTCCGAACCACGGTCATCAGCTTCCAACAAACCCAGGCCAGCACCCCCCTCGGGCTATAAACCTTTGGTTATGTGCCTACCCATAAGTCTATCAGGAAACCTACCGACTGGCGAGTGACCAACGTAGAACACTTCTCAGAAGGCATCCGGCCTTACCCAGCCTTTAACTGGCGTGACTGAGGGGTAATTCGTAGTCGGATTTTACACTCTTGCCTAGAAACAATCACAAACATTTAGGAAAGATAAACCGACAGAAGAAAGAAAAATAACCATCCGACCGCTGGAATCGAACCAGCTACCGCTCCAGCGCGGATTCGGCAAAGCAGCGGCAGGCCGCCGCTCTTACCGCCGCACCAACGCGACCGGCATAAGAACAGATATTTTTAATATTTTTTGAGTTTTAAATCGTTGCGAAAATCCCAAAAACAGAAAAAAATATATTAAATACCCATATTTTACTGCCGTAACGTAAGACCGATTCCACCAGTGTTCTTCCTAGTCTCTTCGTATTTTCTTTTCGAATGTTCTTGTCCCACCATAGACTATCAAGGGACCCTCTAATTTTTCTACTTTCGTCTATTGGATATTTTATTTGTCTTTCCCCGATGCCATTTTTGTCGATTAGTAATTCCAAATACTTGTTTGGGAGCAACTCGTAAACTTGTTTGATCATTACATCATCATTTACGCAGACCAACATGATTTTTGTAACATTGATGAGAATGCTCTTTTTGCCTCACATTTAGGTAGTTACAGCTCAACTAACATAGCTTGGCCTCCGAGGTTTGGATGCGCAGTAGCCTAACGCTCGAGAGCCCATTAGAAGCAGTGTATTCGTGGTGTTCACATCGGTTAAATACTGTACATTCGAAAAACTCTCCGTTCTGTGTCTCTGTTCGACAGTGACCCTCTCACTCTTTCTTTTGCGCATCTCAGAGGCCAAGCTATGTTGGTTGAGTTGTATTAAAGAACTTTTTCACAGAAGTGGCCTAACAGGTTCCATTTTCAAGTAGCGGTTTCTGCTGTATATCATGGGATCATTGAAATTCTTTGTACCTGACTTTAGACTGGACAATGAAGGAATTGCCACAAGGCCGTAAAGGAGGTATTTCCAGAGTATTCTACGATAGTAGGACAGTAAGGCAACAAAAGAACATTACCGTAAGAAAGATTGGCCTCATAGAACTTCTTTTGAACCTGCTACCTTAAACATAAAGTTTGTCCCTAAAGTGCTTTTTCCGTCTCTCCATATTAAGTTTGGACTAATGAAAAACTTTGTCAAAGCTATGGACAAAGAAGGTAATGGTTTCAACTACCTAAAAAAATATGTCCTCAATTAAGTGACGCAAAACTAAAAGAATGCATATTGGACCTTAAATAAGGAAGCTTCTAGGTGATTTCCGTTTTCAACAACAAGTAAATGAAAATAAATTGGCAGTTAGAAATGGCAGCAGAAAATAAAGTGTTTTGTAAGTGTGCTGAAAGGATTTCTGGGTAACAAGAAAGATAAAAACTATAAAAACCTTATAGATAAACTCTTGAAAACCTATGAAATACTAGGGTGTCGTATGTCCTTAAAAATTTGTAGACCCCATTTGGTTTTTTTCCGGAGAATTTGCGTGCAGTAAGCGACGAACAAGGAGAGACGTTTCACCAGGACATCAAGACGGTAGAAGCTAGATACCAAGGACGCTGGAACCCATCTTTATTGGGAAACTACTGCTGGTTTTTAAAAAGAGATGATGCTACAGAAATCAAGAAGAAAACGTGTTCTGCTGTATGACATCTCATGTAATATATTCTAAAGGTTCGCTAAAGTAAGATTATTATATTTAATCGCAATCTGACAACGGGGCAACTGAAATGTTGATCATGTGCTTCATGACGTGCAACGGTTTTAATTTTGTACGAGCTATACACATATTTTCTTCAATGTTACCTCAAAAAAGTTTAAATGTATTGACCTATGTTATTAACATTTGGAGTTTGGTGTAGCTAGATATTCAGTTTTTTTTCCAAACCTACATACATCTCCCATTTTTTCTATTCTCTGTATAGTCTCTTTATTATGAAGTCATATCCGTGTTGTTCCAGTACTATTCAGTCGTTCGCAAAATGGAGTGGAAATAGATGGTGTTGGTTTATTAAAATACTCACCCCTTGAACATTTCCTTTCCAATCCTTCATGTATGTTACATGTACAAAACCACCAAAACTCAGTTACATTATATCGAAATAAAATAATTATGACTAACCATCATATAACAAATACGCCCAAGTGCATATATTCTTCTAACTTAAATTAATATTTATATCCTACATTAGTTAGTATGCGACATATGAACATATTGTTACTGCTAACACAATTCTATTGACAATAAAAACCGGAGTACAGTCATGCTTTTTCTAACTAATTTAAATAAACATATCATTCGGTGTAATAAAAACCAGTATAGCAATTTGGATCTGACGATCGAGAATACTAACTAAGAATTATATTGAAAATGGACCTATTGTCGGAAAAACCAACATCAGCCTTTTAAATTGGATTTTCCTTCTTTGGAAACACGATATAAATAGCAAAATTACCTTTAAATTCGTTCTAAAAAAATAATTTAGCATATATGGCATGAATTATTTAATATACCTTTTTTTTTAATAGCTCTAGAAAATTTTCTAGTAAAAAATGTTCTATTGTTGCACGCTTTTATATAATTGCTCTTTACACGTACTAGGTGCGGAGCGACACTTATACCCCAGTAAAAAAACTATATAATCTACAACATTTTGAAGTTTCACGCTTCATATGAACATATGTGAAGTTTCAAGTCGAGCTGTCAATTCATTCGTACAAAAATAGCAGCTTAAGTAAACTTATCAGTGTTAGTTTTTAAAATGGAAAATATTGAAAATCGTGTAGTGATTAAATTCATTGTAAAAAAAGTTTATAGGCGTAGTGAGATGGTAAAATGGTAAATTGGTAATTGGTAAATGGTGAAATGGTAAATTTGTAGTGAAATGGTAAATATATTAGAGGACTCTGCTCCTTCAAAAACAATGGTTTGTAAGTGGGCAGGTGAGTTTCAACGTGGTTGTACAAGCCTGAATGATGATCCTCATTCTGGACGTCCAATAAGTGTAACTACTGAACAAATAATTAATTCTATACATGATATGGTGTGGATGAGAGACAATTGACTTTGAGTGAAATTACTAAGGTCATGGACATCTCCACTGAACGGGATTGGGGTTGGAAAGCTATGTGCAAGTTGGGTGCCGCATTTGTTAAATTCTGATCAAAAACTTTCTAACCAATAGTTAGATCTTTTTCGAAAGAATAAAATATATTTTAAACTTCGTTTTGTAACTGTGGATTAGACTTGGGTTTACCACTATGATCCAGAACTTGGTTGGTACAGCTCCGAACCAGCCAAAGTGTTATGGCATCCATTTTTTGGGATCCAAAAAGCACTTTGTTAATTGATTACCTTCAAACCGGTAAAACAATAACATGACAGTCTTATTCAAACCTTTTGAATCAACTGGATGCAAACATTCGTGAAAAAAGACCTGGTTTAGCGAAGAAAAAAATTATTTTTCATTAAGACAATGCACCAGCTCACGGAGATGTTTTTGCAATGGCCAAATTGTAGGAGTTACACTACAAATTGTTGGAGCATCCACCATATTCCCCCCATCTGGCCCCCTCTGACTTTTATCTGTTCCCAAACCTCAAATAAATTCTTACGCGTCAACCGTTTTTCATCAAATGAAGACATTATAGTAGACGTAGATTAGTATTTTGAAGAAATTCCGCAAAATCACTTCAAAGAGAATAAAGGAAGAGAATAAAAGAATTCTTCAAGAGAGAATATACGGAAGAATTACTTCCGCTCCGCCAACTTTTCAGTTAGCCTAGAATACTATAAGTTTAAGGTCTGTCTGTTATAGTTATAATGCCTTCACGATCGTGAGTGAAATCTGCTGGACAGAATCTGTTCCTGCGATCTTTTTTTCCCAGTCAAAATTGTTGAACTTCAGTTGGGATGTTCTGCCCCATCCACCTTATTTACCGGATATCGCATCCCCGGACTACTATCTATTCCGCTCCCTTCAAAATTGTTTAAATGGAAATCTTGTGAAATGGAGGAAGAGTTGAGAATTGACATATGTTGGCAATGAAGATGTTGATTTTTGGTAAATAGACGTTATGGACCTAGCACTATGTTGTCAAAAAGTTAGATATAACAGGCTAAATAAATATTTACATAAACTATTTGAGTTTATCTTTCTGTCAAAAAAGTCCCTACGAATATTCCGTACAATCTGATACTTTTTTGCTAAAATTCAAATACCTATTTGAAAATAATTTGAAGGACTTTAATTCATTAATTTATACACTGAACTATTTCGGGGTTAATCAAAATTTATAACCGCAAAGTACATCTAATTGATTTTTAGTGATAATTAAAATATATGCTTATTTAGGTAGTGATAATTAAAATATTAAACTTATTTAGGTGCCCATTCTTGTAAGGTATTTTTTTTATGATTTCGTTAAAAATTTCTTAAGTAAAGTAAAGTTTTGGGATTAGAGGCGCATCAGCAACTGAGAAAGCTATTTAGCGACTGGACCTACAGCTTAACGTGGGTTACGAACCACGGTCATCATCTACCGAAAACCCCGGTCAGCACCCCCCTCGGGCTATCAACCCTTGGTTTTTGCTTAACCGAAAGTATCTCGAGAAGCCTACCGACTGGCGAGTGACCAACGTAGAAAACCTCTCAGAAGGCATCCGGCCTTGCCCAGCATCGAACTGGCGTGACTGAGGGGTGATTCCTTGTCAGATTTTACACTCTTACCTAGAAACATTCACAAGAATTTTAGAAAAACTTTTTTGCCTAGTACGGGATTCAAACCCGGTCCACATTAACTGCCGTAAAGTAAGGCTAACGCCTTAGACACCACAGTTAATGTGGCTCCAAAAAAAAAATTCTTAAGTTGTTACTTAGAATATTATGGCACAGGGCTATGAGATATATTTTTCTTATCTGATATGTTCTGAAACATCTTTTTTTCCTTTTTATGTTTGAAAAAGGTATTGAAATGCTGCTGCCTCTGTTCAGTGGTGTAGATACAGTATTACAACCCTCTTGTCAAAACACTTAACAGAAACAATAAAAGATTAATACTTTTATTGATTTAAACTGATTACTGATTAATGTAATATAAAAAAATGATGAACTGTAATTAAGATACTTTAAAATAAAATCAGTTACACAGGTCGAGATAATATTTGTAACATTGATGACAATGCTTTTTTTGTGTTTCATTTAGTTATTAAAAATCTTTTTACAGAAATGGCCTAGCACGTCCCATCTTCAAGTACCTGCTTCTCCTTTATATCATGGGGTATTTCAAATTATTTGTACCTGACTTTGGACTGGACCATATAGGAATTACCACAAGATCGTAGAGGGGGTAATTCCACAGTATTCTACTAATCTTTATGGGCAATTTTATTTAGTTTTATTTAGTTTAGTTTGTTTATGTCTCGTTTACGGCACAGTCAAGTGTTTAAGTCGACTTTATATAAAATGGCAAGTTCTAGTCATCGATTTTTCAAAAATCCAGCGGATAAGTTTTGTTATATATGCGGACGATTTATTTTATAGTCACAAACTAGATCTATATCCTCGGAAGTAAAAAAAAAATATCTTTTATATTTTAAGTATCAAATTGGAGATCAAGATGAAAGCTGAGCTCCTCATGTTTGGTGTGTGAGTTGTCACGTAAATTTAGTGCAGCCGATGCATCGCAAGAAAAATTTTATTCCGTATGCTGTTCCTATGGTGTGAAGAGAACCTACTGACCATGTAAGTGATTGCTAGTTTTGTACATGTGCTTAAAAATGCATTTTTACACTCGCATTTGGATTTTTTCCTTAAAATTCTGGAACCCATCTATGTTGGGCAACTACTACATAGTTTTTAAAAAGAAATGATACTATAGAACACAAGAGGAAAAAGTAAATGTTTCTTGTCGTCGTCCTTTTGTATGTTTAAATTCGTTTACCTGTATAAATGGGACAGCAAATGACTTAAACATACCAACCAGATTGAAAAGATCATAAAGAAAGTTCTATGATGAAATTGCGGAACTGAAAAATCGGCGATGGCAAGATTGAAGAAAAAATGAAGAATTTACTTATTTAGAAAACAAACTAGACATCTCATCTGAGTACTAAATTTGAAGAGTTTTACCAACTAAACACCAAATCACTTTTTTTGAACTGCTCGACGCTCATAATTGAAAGTCAGTCAACTTTTTCAATTATTAATGTAAAGCTTAGTAAACCTCACGGTTCATGATTTTTACACGCTTCGTTAGGTAGGGTTTTTCATATAAATAGAACATAGTGTAGTTTTAGAATTAGATTAAATCATCTCCTGATGATGCTAACATAGTTAGCGAAACGTGCGTCGAACAGTTAAAAAAAAGTGATTTGGTGTTTAGTTGCAAATCTCTTCAAATTTAGTGTTTTCACACCAAAGAATCCAATAGAAGAATTGATCTCATCTGAGAACAATATCACAGGGGGTATCAGAAATTGTATTTTAAAGGGTAACAAAACCATTTGTTCCTGCAGTCTGTCTTAAGATCTAGTGGATGTAGATCCTCACAAAGAAAACAGAAGAGATGCTTGCAGTATTTGGAAGAAGAATTATTTCTCATGGAATTATAGATTCAGGTATAACTTCGAAGTCGAGTAGTTATACAAAGATCTAGATATTGCAGACTGTTTGAAGGTTCAGCAACTCAGATGGGCCAGAACGTAGTGAGAATGCAAGAAGGTCGAATGCCCAGGCGAATACCTGATGAACCACTACACATCAAAAAAAGTAAGGAGCTGTTTGAGATCGATCAAAGTGGGGGGGAAGTTGCAGGAGTTCAAGTCTCACTGATGGGCTGTAGCACCATGAGAAGAAGAAGTATTTCCTAGTATTTTTTAAAGAAAATTTGAATAATAAAAAAATGAATTAACGAAAATATACGGGTCAAAAAGAAACTTGTAATTTTACGTATTATTATTACTATAACTTAATTTCTAGTCATATGCGTGACAATCAAGGGATTCTAGTTCGAATCCTTAATCAGGCATGGGTCTTAATGTGTATGCAGTACAATGTGTATAACAGTTTTCTTTTTTGGGCTCAGAAGTGTGATTGAATAAAAAATACGCAACAATTATTAACAATTTCGTCCAGTGGTTAAAAAATGGTCTTTAATGATGGTCTAAAACTTGAAGAGAATTACCACTAAACACCAAATAACTTTTTTTAACTTCTCAACGCAAGTTTCGCTAACAATGTTAGCATCATCAGGAGATGATGCAGCATGGTTAATTATACGGTTCAAAATAGATACAGTTGTAGCTAAAAGAGAGATTACTATGTATGAAATTCTTGAATTTGAGATTAAATCATCTCCTGACGATGCTAACAAGGTTAGCCAAACGTGCGTCAAGAAGTTAAAAACAAGTGATTTGGTGTTTAGTAAATCTCTTCAAGCTTAGTGTTTCGCTATCAAAGGTTTCAATAGAAGAATTGAATTAATGATGGATTCTATTTTTTAATGTATAAGCAAAAGTACAGTTCATTGCAGGAAATTCAAGAATAATTATCAAATTATTATGATATCCTCTAAAAATTATCATCTTGTTGTAGGTTGTGATCTGGAGGGCTTCCTTATTTTTATAAGATGAACTTTGTTGCAAGAGATAAACTTAAATTATTGCAAATAATTTTATTCTGAAGCAAGCATGTAGTTTAATTCAAAATGTTTAAATAAATATTTCTTGAAAGACATATTGTCAACGCCCAAAAGAAAAGAAAAAAAGAGTTTTCAGTTTGGAAAGAACATTGCTTTCGGTTGAGAATTTGTCCTGTTATGGATGACAAAATATTCGTCTTTTGTCTTTTCAATTCTTGATGCTGCTTCTCCATGCAAAAACTATTTATTTTTTCCAGGAAAAAAATGTTCTTCCAAAGGTATTTTATAATAAAATTTAAATATCTCAATTAATCCTTGTTAAATGTATAGGTAAGCTATTTAGAGTCATAGTGTAATACTTAAAAATAATTATGATGTTTATGATCGTACCTCGCTTTCCCTGCTTAATCTCCGGAACAACTCATCGGATTCAAATTTGCCCTTTTGCTCTGGCACCACTCGTGGCATTTTGAAGATAAATCTAGGTTTGGGTTGTTCGTACATCCCCAAATTATCGAACGGAGCATGCATCATGCCTATAAGTGACGTCGTGTCGTGTAAACTACTCATTTTTGATAATGTCCGTTCACTCGTCAAAAAAAACACGTACGTAAAAATAAAAAAAGCCCACAGTTTTAATGTGACCGATACACAACACTCTAATATCAGATGGTGACTGACGGTGCCTGACAGGAGTAAGTTTTCGGGACAGGATACTAAATTGGGCGTGGCGTAAGTTTCAGGCGTCGTCCAATGTGAGTGCTTGTTTTCTCCCTACCGGAGCTTCTCCGTGGAGTCGTTGGGGCTCGTCCTATGACAGTTTGTTCTAGGGCAGATGCTTAAATAACTTCAAAGAAGCCTTTGGAAGCTCTTTTTATGATTTTATTATTGACTGTGTAATTATATATTGGATTAGAGGATTTAAGATCAAAGATAAACATAATAAAGGATATGTGTATAATAGACGAAAGTAGATACTGTCGAGATTTTAAACCTGAAATGTTCATATATAACTATACCATTATGTTTTTTTTGTGCGTTTCGAAAAGCTTTCATCGAAAATGATCCCTTACATTGAGTGGGCTTTACAAAAAAGCAATAAATACCGTATATTAATTATATACAGAGTAGCACAAAAGTGGGTGTTCTATTTAAAAGTTAAACAAATATAAGAAAAATAATTGAGGATTTATTATTAAACATGTAAAATAAAGTACAGTTTTTTAAGATTTTAAGCAATTATTTTTGCAAAATAATGTCTGTTAAAATGGTGGCCATTTTAGCGTTCGCAAATTGATTCTCTTTTTACAACATCTCCCATCAACTTTGTTAGTGTTTCACGACACATTCGCTTTATTTTTCGCCTAGTATTATTTTTGTGAAAGTTTTCAAACACGTGCTTATAACGCTTGACATTTCCGGTTCCTGTTCGTACTTCATTTTCCGAAAAAGGAAGGTCCAATAACACAGGTCAGCAAATTTAAACTTTTTTGAGGTAACATTGATGAAAATAGGTAATATATAAAGAATTTTGTAGTTCTAAATCTAAATATAAATCTAAAATAATAAAAGATAAGCTTTTGGCTAGGAGTGCACAACGTAGTTTTTTTTTGTCACACCCTTCATTTTGTTCACAGTCTTCGCCCTCCCCTATTTTAACATGTAGATCTGTAATTCAAGAATTCAAATCGCAGCTGAAAGTTTTGAGGACTAAGCTCTATCACTAGTTTAATTTTTTATGAAAGCATATGGAGATCTCGTTTTAAAACACGCTGTAGATCGTCGTTTTATTTCAAGCTGAACAGAGAGTCTCTGAGTTCCAGTCTTAAGATTCACCCTCCTCTGTTGGCTTGTCCTGCAGAGGAGAGTGGGGCAAACCGTTCGATCCGAAAACGTCGTCGTGGATGGAACTGCGGAAACACCAAGGAAGAGAGGACAATCGTGACGCAGTAGCCCAGGCCCAGTGTCACGGGAGATCATTGCCCCATCTATTCTATCCATTGCTACATCTGATGTGTAGTTTCGGGGTTATTTTAGAAAATAACCATGGGTGGAAGGTGAGCCGCGTTCTGCGGTCCGTGGGATCCGAGTTCCTGAAGTTTCTCGAACAGTTTCACTTACACGTTGGATGCTTTCAGCTGATCTTGTTGTTGTCGTGTTGTTGGTCTTCTAATCACTCACATATCCAGTCTTCAAAAATGTGGCTGCCAATTTACATATTGTGTGCCCAGAAGGAAATTTACGCTAAGTTGAAATAACACTTCTCGGATTCCTAATTTTTCAAAAAACTAAAAATTGTTAGGGCGCCGCCCCTCGAGTATTTATCACAGTAAACAATTTTTCAAAGCAAAACATCATATTTTATTTCCGTTCAGTTTCTTTCTTTTAACTCATTTTCCTGGTTCACCCTCTGTATAAGGTTTCAATAGCACGAAAAGTAAAAAGGAGGAAGGAGAAAGCAAAAAAAATTCTTAAGCATCACTAATTTCTTCTACGCCCTCCCATTTTAAAAACCCACGAGTCGCCACTGATACTACACTAATCACTTTTTTATGTGATAGATATACGCTTAGAACAAATTCTAGGCACTTTTCACTGTCACTACATTAATTCGAACGGTTTCAGTCTCTTCAGCTGCCGAATAGCTTCGTTGTTTTTGAATAGCGAGATCACTTAGACATTTTCGTGGCTTTCCAGCCTTTTCTGGTGTATAATTGCAAACCTTTGGACCCCATCTGCGAGCATATGTACTTCCAGGTCTCGATGGATGTTTTCGTGCATTATTTTGAAACGTATGAAGCAATTTTATATTGGATTTCTTGTTGTATCTGTAGAGTTGAATGCTGAAGTCCGTATAAGCTGGAATTGGCTTATAAAGAAGCAGTTTATTGTGTACTGATAACACATAATGGCCCCTTAGTATTCAATACATTTTTCTCAATTTGAGATGTGGTTACTCACGTTTTTTCCTAAAATGGGTTTTCCACCTTAGCTTGGTATCCAGAGTGCTTTGCTTCATTGGCATGTGGGATTCTTTTCTATAGCCTGTATAAAACTAAAACAATTGCACGTCATCGATGACGCTATTGAAGAGCAGAAATACCACTGCATAAATTAAATAATAAAATAATCAAATGGAATGTATTCAATAAATTTCTAATTTAAAGAGGAGCATATGCGACGTTGTCGAGTTTCAAATTTTTCTTGTTGATATTTATTGACACGTTTGGAGGTTATCCCATTTGTATCTGAACGTTTACTTTCATTTTTTTTTACAATCGAAATTAGTTCATTTAAGAACTGGTTATTAAGAACAGGCAGTATTTTTGGTTTTTGGACGAAGCATTTTAGATGTACTGAATCTATCTAGAGGTATTAAATATATATTATAATTAATTATAATTTAATATATATTATAATTTACATTTAATTTAGAGCTGATTTTTTTAATTGTTATTAAAGTTAAAATTGTAAATGTCATTCGTTAAAGTAAGGTTATGATGTTTAATGAGATCTGGCAAGAGGGCTGTCAAAATGTTGATCACGTACTTAATGACGTGCAGCTGTTTTTATTTTATATGAGCTATACTTGACTTTCACTAGTATATAGTCAAATTTCCTGTTGGTAAAATTAACATGTTAACATGCCCTACCTCTGTCGAAACATTGGCTGCAGCAATGCAGAAATCTGTTGTCCTGGGATCGCTGCGTCTGCTCAAAACACACGATTCCCAATCTTATGAAAGCTAACCTTGCTGGTTACAAGGAGCTGTCATATAGCAAAACGAGCACGAACACCAATTGCTCTACCAACGCCTGTTCGCTTGTAAGACGGCGAACAAATGACCAGGTAAAAAAAAGTTAGTACAATAAAAGATTCCAAAAAGATCCAGCTAAAATATTTGTATCTCCAATATCAGATCTGTGCCTTTAATAGCAAAAGAGGTGTGAGGATAGCCTTGACCTTTAAAACGAGTTTCTAAACTATAATATCTGACTATTTTTAAAATCTTTATCTTTCAAATTCTTTTTGAAAGTTTGTCTTCTACTCACTAAACTCACTAAACCACATTGAAATTACTTGACGAGTATTTCGCTAACCAAGCTATCAGCATTCTCGAAAATTATTTAAAAGATAAGTTAAAACTAATTAAAATGCCGAAAATTTACTGAATTCGTCAAATTGCCCTGACTTGATTGCCCTGTTAGAACATATAACAAACGGATTCGTAAGTTATAAACAAAAATATTTTTTTATAAAAATATCATTTTATAAATATAAATTGTAATTTCGTAATTGTTTATGTTATTATATTTATTTACAAATATAAAGGCAAACGCTTGACCTGGGAAAATTTGGTGTTATCCATTATAATCATAATGTTACACATAAAATTGCGCTTGGATAATAATAAACTATTTAGGTTATTATGCATATCACATGATAACGCTTGTCTTTAATCAAAACAAACATAAAATAATTGTCTGTCGACTGTCTAGTAAAGAGCTAAAATTTATTAGAATATTAGGATTTATTCTTCCGTATATTCTCCGTTAAGCGCAATACACTTTTTAGCGGTTCTCCAATTCATTTATTCCACCTCAAAAGTGATTTTCTAGGAGTTTTTCAAAATACTCATCTACGGCTACTACAATTTCGTCATTCGATGAAAAACGCTTGCCACGTAGGAATTTTTTGAGGTTTAGAAACAGATGAAAGTCAGAGGAGACCAGATCTGGTGAATATGGTAGATGCTCTAACAATTCGTAGAGTAACTCCTTCAATTTAGCCATTGCAAGAACACCTCTGTGAGCCAATGCATTGTCTGGATGAAAAATTATTTTTGCTTCGCTAAAACAGGTCTTTTCTCACGAATGTTTCCATCCAATTGATCCCAAATGTTTGAATAATACTGTCCTGTTATTGTTTTACCGGTTTGAAGGTAATCAAATAATAAAATGCCTTTTGCATCCCAAAAAATTGATGCCGTAATCTTTTCGGTCGAATTTGGCCATTTTGACAGCTGAGAATTTGGCCATTTTGACAGCTGAACCAACCGGGTTCAGTCCACTCTGCAGTTTGTTGTCGCAGTTCAAGATCATAATGGCAAATTCAAGTCTCATCTATATTTACAAAACGACGTTTAAAATATATTTTATTCTTTCGAAAAAAATACAAACATTGGTTAGAAAGATCAGAATTTAACAAATACGGCACCCATCTTGCACATACCTTTCTCAAGCCTAATTGCTTTTTAAAAATATGAAACACCCGTTGTTGAGATGTCCATGGCCTTAGCAATTTCACTCAAAGTCAATTGTCCGTCATGCATAATGATTTATAGAATTAATTATATATGTATTTATGTTTCAATAGTTACACTTAATGGCGGTTAGTTCATAAGGGCACGTGGGCACGTGTCCCCCCAAAAAAAAAAAAAAATGAAGTGGAAAAAGAAATTTCAGATTTTATATTAATTTATTCCCTGTTCTGTCTATGATCACGCTTCTTGCGACTTCTATAGTCTAACATCCATACTGTCATTCGCGGTAACGAAATAGGTCATGGGTTGCCGAAGCGCATCGATTAAAGAACACCTGCTTTGGGCACAGACAAGTTTGTGCACCAATGCATCGTTTCGCTAGTAACCCGAAGATTAAACGCATTTATAACGTCATATCTTGGGCGCTGCCCCATTCTCAGACATCCTAAGCGCTGACGTCAGTGATGGGTGGAGCTTATCGAACCTTAAACAAAGAAAATGTTTATTGAAATTCTCATAAGAGAATTTTGGTTGGTCATTTTCTTTTTTTTACAATTTTAATAAGCAATTTCTCTCACAGTTTCGTAATTCTCAAAGTACATTTTACATGCTCGTAAAACGTTTTTATTCGGACTTTTTTTGTGTGGAAATAAATTTAAGGTTATGTTACTTGCCCTTTATGAGTGTCAATTTCATTTTTTTTGAGAGGATTTTCACGTATATTTATAGATAATATTGGTTTTTCTGTTTCTGATGTTTCTGTTGTCAACAATTGTCAACAATTATAACAGTGTGTTAGATAAAATGGTCCCAAGGAAATTTGCGTTTGAATCTCCGGAGAAATGGTATTTAAATATATATATGGATATTTAAATATATATATATATATATATATATATATATATATATATATATATATATATATATATATATATATATATATATATATATATATATATATATATATATATATATATATATATATATATATATATATATATATATATATATATATATATATATATATATATATATATATATATATATATATATATATATATATATATATATATATATATATATATATATATATATATATATATATATATATATATATATATATATATATATATATATATATATATATATATATATATATCATCATAAGAAGATCATAAAGAATCGCAGAAAGAAACGAAAATTTACTGACAAGGAGGATACCAATCCGAATGTCTGGATATGCAAGGAAATCTGTAATACCTTAACCATACAGATTCATGAACATTTTAGTTTCGTTGTATACCTAACTGTTGAATATCGAGCCGTTTTTCCAAATGAAGAGGATGGATTTCAACTACACACAGATTTAATTAATGGTCGTGGTCCTGTGGTGAGTTTAGTAAAATATTATTTTATTGGAAAATTTGATGTCTGACAGTTACACTCGTATTTCTACACAGCAAAGTGTGTGTATGATACTAAGAAATGTAAAATTTTTGGTTGCGACGAATTTCCCTATCCCAATCCCAAAGTTTGCTTATTCGTGCCCCACCTTTTTTTCCCCCTACGAACCGCCGGTGCACTTATTGAACGTCCAGAACGAGGATCATCGTCCAGGCTGATACGACCAAGTTGAAACTCACCTGCTAACTTACAAACCATTATTTTTGAAGGAGCAAACTTCTCTAACACATTTACCGTTTTACTATGACTTAATATGACATTTACCTTTTTTACAAAGAATTTAATCAATGCACGATTTTCAATATTTTCCATTTTAACACTGATACGTTTACTTTAAGCTGGTGGTTTCCTACAAATGAATTGACAAATCGACTTGAAATTTCACATAAGTGAATATGAAGGATGAAACTTCATAATCTAGCAGATGGTATATTTCTTTAACTGCTCTACAGGTGTTGCTCTGCGCACTTTTCAATTGGCCTAGTATTTTATTTAACCCCCCCTTTTTATCATGCATCACAGTCTTACGCAGAAAGTTCTTTTTCTTGAATATGGAGAGCAATTACACAAAAATATCAAAGCATGTAGTATGGCGATTTTTTAAAATGTTTAAATATATCGAGTAAAGAATCTGTAGTAAATTTAAAAAAGGACATTTCTTATGCTAATACATTAAAAATGAAGCTATGAAGTTATTTACCACTCTCAAATGCATTTCGATTTCCACGTAATCGTGTATCGATTTAGAAAAAGGCAGTTTTCTGGAAAATGGTCTATTCTAACGAGATGAAATAAGAGCATCTTTACGATTCAATAATTTGATTTAAAATATTATAAATATGACAAACAAAAAGTAATGCCAGCATTTACCAAGGATACGCCTCTATATGTGACGCCCCTGACTAAAATATTCAATTATTAACACAAAAAACGTTTTATTGAAGTATACCGAATTTCACCACTTTAGCATAAACCGTTTCGAAAATATTGCGAAAAAAACCATCTTCAGAGTTCCCCGTTTAAGAAGCTCTAGTCCTTTAAGAAGCATTTTTTGGAGTATGTTTATAGAAAATGTTTTATGTTTTAATCCCTAAAGTTACCTCCCAAAATATTTCGATGTTATTTCCGGACACCCTGTATAAGTGTGGAGTGTCATTTTATAATCTCACCCATCGCCCATTTTATACAAGACCCAAGCATTGCCCCAAACAACTTATTTCCGTTTTATTATTATACAATATCGGTGTTTTTAACTGCCCAACATAAACAACCCAAAAGAATCTGCAAGGGTATGTTTTATTTTACAACACCCCCAATAATTTTAAATATTGTCGCAAAACTAAAGGGGCAATAAACAGTTTTAAAACACCTGCAAATGTGTAAATGGAAGCTTTCCAAAGCGGCTCCGTATTGACCTGAATTGGTTTATTATGCAGTTAACTTTTTCATGAATGCTGGAAAGAAAGAGAGACAATAAAACTATAGCGTTGTATTTTTTTAAAACTGTTTGCGTTAAAAATACCTGAAATTATTTGATCTTTCAAATTGAGCTGTTTTTAAAAATCTTCTAATATATCTCTAAATTCTTCTAAATAAAACACAGAATTTGCGTTGATTTTAAATAACTTTTTATTGAGAATTGAAGCATAGTGTATGATATTTTAACACGAAAGACAATATCTGCTAAATGATCGCCTCTTGCAGCTCCATAGACAAATTTTGGATGACATTTTGACATAACCTCGGCTCTATCAGTTCAGGAATTGATTGTGGATTTTCCTTATAATCATGGCTCTTCAAGTAACCTCAAAGAAAATAGTCCAACGGTATCAAATCATATGATCTTGGTGGCCAATTATCATCACCGTTCCTTCAGGAAAATTTTATATAATAAATCAATTGTTTTATTAGCAGAGTAAGGTGTAGCGCCATCCTTTTAGAACCACATATCCTCCAGATCAATATTACTCAATTCAGCACACAAGAATCTAATTATCATCTCACGATATCAAACACCATTCACAGTTACAGTTTTACTAGTATTCTGAAAGAAATACGGCCCGATTATACCTCGTAACCATAATGCATGGGGTAGAGCGGAGCTAGTTGATCATAGGGGCAAGTTGTGCAAACAAAATATGTCGAAAACTAAGCAACCTACAACAAAAGTGTAAATGGCGAAAAGGAAGGAGTTATGGGACGGGAATACATAGCGCGACTGTCAATTACAGTCCAATGATCCGATAAAATAAGAGAAGGCTTTGTTTTTTTTCGGCGTAAAAAAAATTACCACTCAACATAAAATTTTCATAATAATCATAATTTTTCTGCTATACTCGTATAAAATCACTTAATTAGAAAGTATTTATAGATTGCTTAATTATTGTTCTTTCGATTATAGATGGTTATTAATTTTTAACTCTTATAATTTTTTTATAACCTAATTTTTATTTTGTTGCCTCGACTGGGGCTAACGCGCATTCAATGCTTGCTCAATTAGCTCCACTAGATGTTCATTGTAGAAAATAAAATTTTTCTTTAATAAATTAATAACAATCAATTAATTTGTGCATGAGATCATTCTACACAAAGTTTACTAATTAAAATTACTTATATTGATAATTGTATTAATGATTATTATTAGATTTTAGAATGCCTACATATAAAAGAAGTACCTCAAAAGATTTAGCTACTAGTCAACAATTGAGTGATGCCTCAAAAGCTATAGAGGAGGAAAAAATAAGCGTAAAAGCTGCAGCCAAACAATTTAATATTAACAGGATGACTTTAAAGAGATATGTTTCTATTATTTGTGATAGAGACAAAGATGATTAATAATTTGAGATTATTGATGATCTAGCAATATTCTTGATCTCATAATTAGTTACTACTTTTATTTAATATTTATTTGCGTTGTAATTATTCTTAAATATATAATTTTAAATATAAAAAGTGTAATAATAATCCAAAGATCGGATATAACAATATGAGTATGTAATAATAATAATAAATAAATATTTGCTTGTTGATTACAATTATGTTGTATTTAGATCATTCTCTAAAGTCATCAAGTCCATTTTAGTCATTGAGTGGGCCACGTTGAGCAAATTGGATCGCTCTCACATTTTCGACAATAACTTTTAAACTAAGAGTAAGAATCAATTAAATCCGATGCATATTCTTAAAGTTATGGAAGATCAAGCAAAAAGTTGCTCAACTAACCCCTCTCTACCCTACCAAACAGTGACTCGTTCAGGATGTAAAGGTTTCTCATAAATCAATAGTGGATCCTCTTCACCGCAAATGCGGCAATTTTTCTTACTAGCATAACCACCAATTTCAATATGTACTTTATCTGAGAAGATACTCTTTTGAGAAAAATCATCTGTTTGTTCTTTGGTTCAACTGACAAATGCACGACGTTTTGAATGATCCAATGGCCTTAGTTCCTGTGTAATTTCAACCTTATATGCCTTCAGAGCTAAATCCTTTCAAAATGCGCCTTGTTGGGGATTCACTGAATCCAAATTGTTGCGAACATCGATTGATGAAAATTTCTAGATCTTCGGCAACACTTTCACGTACCAAATCAATATGCTCTTGTGGACGATCACTATGACTATATATTACTCTTCATTTATCTTCCATCGTACCGGTTTCTTGAAATTTTCGAACAATTCGATCGACAGTGCTTTTAGATGGACGATTCTACAAACCGTAAATATGACGTAATTTTCTAAAAACATTAACACAAAACAATTCAAAAACAAAAAACAATTCAACAATTAATATTAAGTAAACAATTTTATCGTGTTGTTTTATTGTACGATCGATTTTACACGCTTTTATTGGCTTCGTCTGTATCTATCTATGATAAGGAAATGTACTCAGAAACAATTTTGTTATTAAAACTGTTTAACTCGAGTAACTCCTTCAGGTATTTCAATTATGTGGAATCGGGACATTCAGAAACAACGATAATAAGTCAAAAGAAACCAAGACCTCACCTTCCTGTAGATGTATATTTTTAACTTTTTCTATAAATTTTGTTGAGTTTTATACTAAACAGGAAGGTTTGGTAGATTTTCAAAATCCTTTGTTAACCATTTTGCAGTGGCGCCTCGTGAGTTTTTAAAGTGGGATAGCGTAGAAGAAAATAGTGCTGCTGAGGAATTGTTTGCTTTCTCCTTCCTCCTTTTTACTTTTCGTGCTACTGAAACCCTATACACGAGGTGAATCAGAGTGGTTTGCTCTGAAAAATTGTTTACTGGGATAAATGCTGGAGAAATGCTGGACGAACCGCCACTGCCAAAGGGCAAAATTGCCAAGTTGTATGTTGGAGAATCAATTGCTGATACAATTGGTCTCATTGATTTTCCTGGTTTATAAATTTTTGGTAGCGCATACCATCTGAGCGAGTGTCGGAGAGTCCCGATTCCACATACCTTGAATTATCTGAAGGATTTACTTGGGTTAAACGGTTTTAATAACAAGATTGTTTCTGAGTACATCTTAACAAGATTATGTATAAAGCAAAAGTATATTCAGCTTAATAACAGGTTTTACGAACAACATGAAGGAGCGGCAATGGGCAATCTCTGTCACCGATCTCAGCCAACTTATTCATGAGTAAAAGATGGATTCGGGGCAAAAGATGAATTCAGTTACTTTCCGAAGGTATGGCTAAGATATGCGGATGGCGTTTTTGATTCAAAATAAAAACTTAGATGATTTTATTAAGAACAACGTTTACTCAAAAACAACGATCGTTTACCATTTCTGGATGTTTTAATCGGTAGAAACAATAAAAATAGGTTAGATTTTGATATGTTTAGAAAAACACAACCACTTCGAGATACATTCCTAACGATTCCAATTATAGCTTCCAAAATAAGAAGGCTAGTTTAAATTTTATAGTAAATAGATTAATCAACTTTCCTTTAAACAAAGATAATTATAACAAAGAATTAAAATTAATTAGGGAGGTATCCGAAGTGAACGGTTATAATAAGAACATTGTAGATAAATTAATTAGAAAACATAAGTTTAGAAAAATATTGAAAGAATCTTGGAATACCGTTTGATGCCCAATTAACAGGAGAGCTAGACAAAATTTAAAAAAAGGGGGCATTAAGGTTGTGTACAAGCCATATAATAAATTAAGAGATATCTTGGGTAATCCAAAATATAAAGTTTATCACATAAGAAGTCGGGGATTTACAAAATTAGTTGTCAAGAATATAATCGAAGGTATTGAATATTGTATTATAGGTATTGGGCAAACAAAAAGATCCACATTAACGAGATATAAAGACCACAGTGCCCACATTAGATATGGGAGAAATGAAAAATCTTATGTTGTCCAATATGCAATCGAAAATAACCACTATATAGATATTAGTAATTTAAAAGTCGTTAAAAATGTACATAACAATAAGACTTTAGATGCATATGAAAGCATTTAAATATAAAAATGTAAGAAAACCACGAACCGCAATAAACGACCTATTTCTTTCAGTCAACTGTTTCAATTATTAATATAGGGCTCAGTAAACTTCACGGGACATGATTTTTCTACGCTTAATTAGGTAGAGTTATCATATAAATATAACATAGTTTTGTTTTAGAATTAGATTAAATCATTTCCTGATGATGCTAACACGGTTAGCGAAACGTGCGTCGAGAAGTTTAAAAAAGTGGTTTAATGTTCGGTGGTAAATCTTTTCGAGTTTTCTTTAGAGGACTTGAAAAATTACCTAGAGCAAATCTTTGGCGAGAAACCTCAGAACTTCAATAAGCGCGGAATTATACACCTAAGGAAAAGATGGAAAAAGGTCATCGAACTGAATGATACATACGAGACTGATAAAATTTAATTCTTAGTAAATAAAAACTCTTATAGTTGCGTTTTAATAAATTTCTTCGGTTATTTCTTAATATTATAAACTTAACTTAATCTTTTAAACAAACTTCCTATAATATTTTGAAATATTTCTATGCAATGTTTATGTAGTGTTATATATGGAACTAATATGAACGTTAAATATAGACCCACCGGCCATGATGCTCTTTAAGTTACCCTAAGGCGTCAGACACTCGATCCGACGTGTATCTTTTCAATAAAACTGGCATCGGAGCTTTTGAAATGTAAATAGTCATTGTCCATTGTGACATAGAGATATCAACACGCTCATAATAGAATAAAAGAGCTCGAGCCGCTGTCCCCCTCTCGAAAAGGATCGCCGTTCATTGGATGAAATAAAAAGAGGGCTCATGCCAATGGAATTATGTTTAGATGACTGGTAGAGATTAGTCTGCGATCAGCTTATTTATTTTACAGTATACAGGGCACGGGCGTAGCCAAGGCTAGGGGGGTTTTTGGGGTTCAAACCCCCCTCCCAAATAAGCCAAATATTACCTAATATTATACCGAAAAAATACGAGGAGTGAAGAGAGTTAAATTATTACATTTGAATTGAATATATATCCGAACTAGTGGACGTTGCGCATACTAACGCCATCTCTTGTCGTAAAAAAACTTAAATTTCATGTAAGTATATTTTTGTTGTTTTATTTACTTCAAACTAACCCCCACCCCGAAACTAAATCCTGGCTACACCCGTGATACATGAATGAAGGATATAAGAAATTTTTGAGATTTTCTTATTGTGCCTAAAGAATTACAATTATTTTGCAAATGGGATTACACCATGCGGTGTTTCTCGTAATCCAGCTTCCATCTTCCGCGATCTTGCCAATTATGCTATGGAGGCCTTTATCTTCGATCGCTTACCTCACTCCCCCACCCCATGATAATATTGGCATTCTTCTTTTCCTTCGCTGTGTCGGAGTCCAGTGCCATACTTTTGGGAGTCACCTTTCCGTCTCTATCCTTTTTATGTGGTCACACCAGCTTAAGGCAAGCCATGGCTGGCTTATCCATATGGGAAAGTTGCTAATGTTGAGGACCTTTTTCTGAAAAACGGTTGTAGCTAGCGACTTGATTTTTTTTCAGCTTTTTAATCTTTACTAGCAGTTTAATTTGCCCTTTCTTTTTAATTCAATTTCAAATATCGCAAAAGTTTTGATAGACCGTCAAAATTTCGATTTTTTTTCACATTTCATTTTTGTTATTTTTCTCCTAATATTCTTTTGGAGCCAAAAAAAGGTCAAAACAAACACTAAATAGCAAGCACTGTTGAATACACTGTGGTGAAAACCGCATTATTATAGCTTTAGTAGTTCTTCAGTAAATGGGACCTAAATATGAAAAAACCTAACTTTTCAAGACGACCGATTTTCTATATTTTTTTCCTTTATTTGGGTTTTTCGCCACTATCTAAAACTCAAAAAATATCAAAAATACCTAAGTATCGTTGACATATACAAAAAAATATATTTACTTTCACTCGTTACTTTATATATTACAAATTAATATAATTTAATTTTTAGTTTAGTTTTGAAAACGGGGGGAGAGTATCCTCCAAAACGTTAACGTTAAAAGTTTGTACAATTTTTTATAACATTTTTATATTTTTAAAATTTTGTTCGTTAGGCAAATTTATTACAAAAAAGAATCACTGAGAAATTTGTCTCCGTTTGGTTTTTTTTTGTTTTTACCCAGTGATTCTTTCTTTAAATAAGAACAGGTATTTTTGATATTTTTTGAGTTTTTTGATAGTGGCGAAAAACCCAAATAGAGGAAAAAATATATGAACACGCCACAATCATTCAGACACTACTTAGATTACAGGTATGGGCCTGATACATGTTTTTTATTTAGATATTTAGAAAGTAAGTATATTAAACTACAACATTCTGAAAACAGTTTAACATTATGTTACATTTTCTTACAAATGTAAAGATTGTGACATAATACCAAAATGTTTACGTTTATGCATACCTTATAACACAAACAGAAGCATATATATTTTACATAGGGCTAGTTTAGCACTTTTAAGAGATTGCATCCAACATCACGTACACACTAAACAACAATTAAAGACTGACATTTATAATACATTACAACAAATATACGAAAAAGTAATTGAAGTAAATTTTAATCAGATTTATAATAGCGTCTATTCCAGTTACATATATCACTTCAATATCAAAAAAAAAAATACTCACATAAAGAAATTTAAAAATTTAATTATTGAAAAACATGGAACATATACAAAACACATTAATACACATACAGACAAAAATTTTATTAATAAAACTGTAGTTAACCTTTCAAATAAAATATTATCTAATTCTGAAAAGTATGTACTTTCTGAAGGACTAAATTTTAGTGTTACATCGAAAGATGTCCCAAAATTAGCCCTTATTTCGGCAGTAGAGTCTGTTCCTCAAAAATTGCCTTTGGAAAGTACAAAAGAATATAGAATTAGGTTAAAACTTATCTTAGAAAAACAATTTAAAATCAAATCAAATGTATACCATGAGGAAAGGTTAGCTATAGATAAATTAAAAAAAGACACATCTATTAAAATATTGCCATCAGACAAAGGTAACGTCACAGTTACTCTGGACACTACAGAATATAATAACAAAATTAAAACTGTAATTGATGAGGGAAATTACACCAAAATACCTAACGATCAAATATTAAAAATAGAGAGACAAATTTACAATACATTATATAAACACAAACGTGAATTTACAGATCTAGAAAGATCACAACTTACACCACATTATAGTAAACCACCTCATTTCTATGGTCTACCAAAAATACACAAAATTAATATACCACTTCGCCCTATAGTTAGTAATATAGATTCCCCATGTTATAAAATAGCAAAATTTTTATTAAACATTTTAAATCCACTTTCGGGTAGAACAAATTCATATATTAAAAACACTCCTGATTTTTTAGATAAAATTTCGAACATTAAAATTACAAACCAAAATTTAATGGTTAGTTTTGACGTGGTGAGTTTATTTACTAATGTACCAGTTGATAAATCACTTTTAATAGTTAGAAAGAGATTAGAACATGACACAACATTAAAAGACCGCATTAAACTAAACATAAATACAATTTTGGAATTATTAACTCTGTGCTTAAAAACCACATATTTTCAATTAGAAAATGATTATTATCAACAAAATTTCGGAATGGCAATGGGTTTTTCTCTTTCTCCTTTGATGAGTAATATCTTTATAGAGGAACTCGAGAATGACATATTAAATAAATCTCTTTAAAAGCCATTAATAGGGCTTAGATATGTTGATGATATTTTTGCTATATGGCAACATAGCATTGACGATCTAAACATTTTTTTTTAGATATAAATTCTCGAGAGCCTACAGTTAAGTTTACTTTAGAGATGGAGAAGGAGAATAAATTGCTATTCCTCGACACTTTAATATTAAAACAAAACAACACATTCAAAACTACAGTTTACAGAAAACCGACAAACACAGATAGGTATTTCTTTTCAAATCACTCAAAATCGGTCAAAATATGAGTAATTAAAAGTTTATATGACAGAGCAAAACTTGTTTATACCGACAGTGATACACTACAAAAAGAAACAAATCACATAAAAGACATTTTAATAAAAAATAAATACCCAAAAAAAGTATAGATAAATGGTTTAAAAATTTTGATACTAGACAAAACAGACAAGTTATTAATAACAAACAATTAACAACATAACTCTCAAACAATTAACCTCACAATTCCTTATATCCGCAATATTTCAGACACAATTAAAAGAGTAGGAAATAAATTCAAGATAAGAACGACATTTAAAACAAAAAATACTTTTAGATCTCTATTAACAAAGACTAAACCAAACAATATACAACAAAATACCAAAAATGTGGTTTATAAAATTCCCTGCGAATGTGGCAAATTCTATATAGGTGAGACATCTAGACCGTTAGATGTTAGAGCAAAAGAGCATAAAAACCATCTTAGAAAGGGCGATTTTAATAATTCTAGAATTTGTCAACACGCATGGGAATCGGGTCATAAAATCAATTGGAATAATTCCAAAACGGTATTAAAAGAATCGGTAACAAAATACAGAAGATTAAGCTATAATGAATTTAAATAAAAATAAATGTATTGCTATGCCTTGGGTAGATTTAAATTTAATATGGTTCCCGATTCTAAAGAATACAATTAAATACATTTAAATATTTGAATACACAATCAGTACAATACACAATCACACAGTAAACATTACCTATATATATATATATATATATATATATATATATATATATATATATATATATATATATATATATATATATATATATATATATATATATATATATATATATGTATATATATATATATATATATATATATATATATATATATATATATATATATATATATATATATATATATATATTGGTAGTATGTTACTGTCATACAAATCTATTGTTGTCAATGTAAGTATCGTTAACATATACAAAAAAATATATTTACTTTCACTCGTTACTTTATATATTACAAATTAATATAATTTATTTTTTAGTTTAGTTTTGAAAAAGGGCGAAGAGTACCCTCCGAAACGTTAACGTTAAAAGTTTGTAAAATTTTTTATAACATTTTTATATCTTTAAAATTCTGTTCGTTAGGCAAATTTATTGCAAAAAAGAATCACTGAGAAATTTGTCTCCTTTTGGTTTTTTTTTGTTTTTACCCAGTGATTCTTTCTTTAAATAAGAACAGGTATTTTTGATATTTTTTGAGTTTTTTGATAGTGGCGAAAAACCCAAATAAAGGAAAAAAATATATGAACACGCCACAATCATTCAGACATGACCGATTTTCTGTCACGGTTTGAATTCGTCGACTTTTCTCCCATTAACCCTCCAGTTTACCTCGTTTACGTTACATTATCAGAGTCAGAATACACATACGTCATTAGTTTAGTCTTCATCTTTCATTTATTTTTCTCCAAGATGGGTAGTAGTAAGAGAAATTTTCGTAAGCGGAGTTACACAGAACCCTAATGAGTCTTTGAAAAACGTAATTTGGGAAAAAATACCTAAATCACTTTTTGAGACTCTCAAAACTCTTAAAATTAGGAGCATATGAAGCCGTACGAATTTTTAATGAACGGGCAATATTTCATTTTCAAGTGTTTGATAAATTAAACATAGATCCAAAAAAATCTAATGAAAAAGCCAAGTCCAAGACGACAAAAGCAATTCGAACATTGGACCGACAATTTGAAGAAGCTAAAGCAGGACCCATTCTATTTAAGAGGCAATTTTTAATTTGTAATAGATTTATGTTTATAGGTGATTTAGATTTATAGCCAAATATTTTTACTCTCTGCTTGTCGGTTCTCGCGGTTTTATTTTTTAACATTCGCGAAGTTCAGTTGACTGTAACTGAAAGTACAAATCTTGTTATTCGGGAGTGTATTATATTCGGAGAAAAAGCTAGTATACCAACCAAACCTGTGCCTAACAGCGTGAAGAAGCTTGTGAATCTCTATCAATTCTGGCAAGAGCTGCAAAAAAAACTGCAAAAAAAACACAGGGTGTTTACAGACGCCCTGAGGAGGATTTCTAAAAAAGTTTGGATAATTTATTTGATATCATACACACTGATGCTCTTGATAGAATGAATGAATAAATGACGATAAAATTTCCTTACAAAAACAAAGAGAGAGTCGAGGTTGCTTGTCAAGCGGAGACAAAAAGTTAGCTGAGAAAGAAGAAAGAGCGAGGCAGAGAAAACTAGATGAAAAAAAAGAGAGAGCCACGCAAATGTCTTCTGAGAGCTTATTGTCATCTTTTACTTTACATGATTGTATACCATTTCAAGATGAATCTACTAGCTCTAAAGAAAGCCCCTTTTACCATATATATATATATATATATATATATATATATATATATATATATATATATATATATATATATATATATATATATATATATAGGTAAAAACCCTTCTCACAAGCTACTGAATACTACAGCTCTGGAAAACGGCACTGCTTTGACGCTGCTTGTGTGTAGCTATAGTTGTCCGTTCTCGAGCGAGTTCGAGTGCGACACTCTACTTGTCTGGCTCAGTGGATTGTAAACTGCCGAGCAAGACGTTGAACTTTTTTAACTGTTTTTAGATTTTTAGCAGTGTCGAAAAAAAATTACCTGCACCGACATTTCAAACAACTGCATAGTGATTTCAACAGCAAATATCCTGTCGGATCACACTTGCGGAACCCCTGTTCCATAAGAGAAATAACGAAATGGAAACTATGGTAAAAGCTTCATATGGAATATCTCTGTTATTAGCCTGCAAGAAAAAAACCCTTTTCTGATGGAGAGGAGATAATAAAAGCGTGTGTGTACTTATGTACGTACGTAAGAATACTTCTTTGGCGTAATTAATAGAAAAAACAAGTCTTGAGAAATGGCGAAGGTGTCGTAATTTTAATAAGAAAATAAATTATGTATTACATCAGCGCGCGCTACTCCATCCGCCGCTAAAAATACACTCTGATCTGTTTTCCCAAACGCGCAATAGGAAGTATAACTTCAAAAAATAGTCTTTTAATATTTGCTCAAAATGTGGGTGATATAAATGTCGAAAATATGGTTAATAACATAGCTTTGTCTAGAAATATTGTCATGCGTCATATAGATGACATGGACCAGGATGTTAGCATACAAATTGTTTCTGAACTACAAAATATGGCAAATATTTTCATTAACTTTGAATGAAAACTGTGACATCACAGACAATATTGTGTAAAAAAACCTCTTGATTTGCCCTAACTGGTTTTAACTACAGGTGAGGATATTTTAAAAGTACTTAAAAATGTAATTGAAGTAGAGTGGACAAAATTAGATAGTGTTAACACAAATGAAGCACCTTGCATGGTTGGCAGGATAAAAGGTTTTGTTAGTTACATTACATAAAAATTATTTGGGAAGAACAGTTTTTAAATATCATTATATTATCTATCGAGAAGTTCCTTTGTGCCAAGGACTTAAGCCTGTCTTCTGTTGTTGACCCTGTAGCGCGCTGTATCAATAAAATACAGTGTCGGTTTGGCCATAATGGCACCTGGGCACGTGCCCCGCCTAAAAATTAAAAATGAAATGAAAATTTGATGTTTGACACTTACAATCGTATTTCTACACAGCAGAGTGTGTGTGTGATAAAATTTTTGATTGCGACACATTTCCCTATCCTCATTCCAAAATTTGGTTATACGAGCCCCACCTGTTTTTTCGCCCACGAACCACCGTTGATAAAATATGAGCTCCAGCTCTGAATCGACGACGATTTCGTAAGCTTTTCCAGAAAGAGACGGAAGAGGATGGTGAGTTACTCCTTCATTGTAGTGTGCGCTGGTTTTTCAAAAAAAGTGCACTCGCGAGATTTTGGAATTTGAGGGAGTGTGTTTTAAAAGATCTGGAAGAAAACCAGGAACTGTCCAGTGAGTGCTTGCTACAAAAGAATAAAGATTGGCTATAAAATTTAGCTTTTCTCACCGATATTATGGGACATTTAAATAATTTAAATTTAAGATTACAAGGAAAAGATTGTATTTTTTCTACTATAGTTGGTCATATATCCTCTTTTGCGAACAAACTTTTGCTTTTTTTGACTCTATTTTGGAGAAAAAAGATTGACACATTTCACATTAATGCAGGAACTAGCTACCATTCGGTGCTAGGTTTGATGATTTTTAAGTTGATTAAAAATGCTGATCTTTTTACACAGCCTTTTTCAATTTCTCTGCGAGACGTTAATTGTTACCCACCTGAAATTCAAATCGAAATTATTAACGTACAGCACCATACTACACTACGTAATTCAACTGCATGTGATCAACTGACTGAAGCTTTAGAAATGTTTATTACGAATAAAACCTAACAACTAAATCCTACCTAAATTAAATCATCTCCTGATGATGCATAATATGGTTAGCGAAATGTGCATCGAGAAGTTTAAGAAAGTTATTTGGTGTTTAGTGGTAAATCTGTTCTAAGTTTGTACTTTTGTTTTATTTATTATATTTTTTTAAATCTCCAATATTCAGACTTACATGAGAAAAAATGTGCTAAATAACTTTTTTTCACCTTTTTATATTTTTTAGTATGCTGGAAAAGTTGGAACTGGCACACATATTTTTTTGGATTGGATAGTGGCACTCTTCTCAAAAAAATTGGCCACCCCTGATTTATATATATCGAACTGATGTCATCATTATCACGATCACGAAGCTCAAGATCATTTGTTAAAATTGCAGAATTGTTTAAATTTGTGACATCTTTGTAACATTGTTGGTATATATATATATATATATATATATATATATATATATATATATATATATATATATATATTTAATATTTAATATGTGAGTAATAAATAAATAATAAAATATTTAACTTATTAATTTTCAAATCATTCTACTTATAATTACATCTAATTATATGAAACAAAAATTATAATCATTGAAAGTAGAAAATATGTTTTCTTAATATACAAATTTTGAACTTTCACTTTTTAAATAAATATAAAACTAAATAAAAGTGATAGATAACAAAGTAAAAAAATTGTTTTATTCGGTTTAAAAATGAATTATCACAAAGTAAGAGACAAATCAGTCAATATTATAAAACTTGTTTATCTAATAAATATAAATTTTTATAAACTCTAGGTAGAGTACGCAAATAATATTTTACACGCAAAGAATACCTGCGCATGCGTTGTTTTCGAGAAGACAGCTGGAAAAACACCTCAAAATGTCATAAATGTGACGTCTTCATTATAACGTCTAAAAGAGACACTAATTTGATTTCAGCGATAAGTAAAAAAAATAATACCATAAGATGTCACAGTACTGATGTCTTATTTATGACATCGTCAGGAACTTTTAATTTTGACTCCAATAAAAAGTAAAAAAAAAGAAAACAGAAACATCTGTCAATGTCAAGGTAAATATTTATCCGGAGTAAGTTTTAAAACTGTAAATTTTCAGTGCTCTTTTATTCATAATGGCTGAAATTATTAAACGTATTAAATGCAATCCCAAATTTCCTGCAATTATTGCCGCTATATCTTACACTCTCCTCACAGTATGTAGTGCTGCCTCACTGTTCTATTATCACACTCAAGTAGTAAATGGTGAATTTAATCATCTACAATCAGTTGCGTATTTGCTGATGGTTGCTAATGGACTGGCAGGATTTACCGAGTTTTGTAAGATTAGAATTTTATTCTTTGTGGTGAATTTAAACTTTCAAACTCTTCTTTAGTTGATGAAGATTCCTTTTATCCACTGCGCGATCTTTTAGACTATGGCCAAATAGTGTTGGTACTGCCATGTTATGCTTCTGAATTATGGCTAAAAACGGAGATGGGACCCCCAGAAGTAGCTTTATTACATGCAGGATTGGGTAGTTATTTATAATTGATGGTGACACAATAAATAATATAACTTTATTTAGGTTTTTTGGCTGCTTCCATGTTTGTTTTCACAGAATGTAGAAGACAAGACCTAACCGATCTGGCAATTTTTACGAACAGTATAAGTATTTTTACCATGGGGGTAGCATCAAAAAACCCGGTGGCCGTTGTAGCTGGTCTGATATTCTTTTTGGGGTAAGAGCAAGCTCCAATTTTACGAAATTAAAATCTACACGAATTTATTGTATTAAATTGTCAGGAGAGTGTTTGAGGTTATCATAAACAGATGTCTCTAATTGTATTTTTATGTATGGACACACTGTGTCGGCCAGTCGCGTTGGTGCGGACGGTAAGAGCAGGGGCCTGCCGTTGCTGTGCCGAAACCGCACTGGAGCGGCCGTTGGTTCGATTCCAGCGCTCGGATGGTTGTTTTTCTTTCTTTCTTCTGTCTGTTTCCTTCCTAAATGTTTGTGATTCTAGGCAAGTGTGTAAAATCCGACAATAAATTACCCCTCAGTCACGCCAGTTAAAGGCTGGGTAAGGCAGGATGCCTTCTGAGAAGTGTTCTACGTAGGTCACTCGCTAGTCGGTAGGTTTCCTGATAGACTTATGGGTAGGCACATAACCAAGGGTTTATAGCCCCAGGGGGGTGATGGCCTGGGTTTATCGGAAGCTGATGACCGTGGTTCGGAACCCACGTTAAGCTGTAGGTCCAGTCTAAATAGTCTAGTTGCTGATGCGCCTCTAACCCTAACACTTTACCTTTTTTTTACACTGTGTCGGAAAAATAATGGAACTCAAAATACATCCCTCAGTTACCCTCGTCGCGGCTTCTTCGACTCGTGTAACACTGTCATAAAACGTTCCTTTCGTGGCCTGTTTGAGTTTCGAGAACAGTAAATAGTCACACGGAGATAGATCGGGCGAATACGGAAGATGTTTCTTAGTCATCATTTAAGGCGTGACGAACAAATTAACAACTGAATTTCCGTTTTCATATCTTTGGTCGTATTTAATTCCTATGCTATCCATCTTACAGTTGAATTCGCATGGCAGACGGGCTTTTTCCACCAACTCATCGATTTTCGATTTTCGTTTTTTGGTCGGTCTGGTTTTGGGTTGTTTTCCAAAGCATCACGACCGTCCTGGGACGTTTCTGTAAAAGTTTTAGCGAGCTTGAAACAAAATTTATTTTTAGCTCTTTGTTCCATCGGGTCTCGTTTTATAGAGGAAATATACAGCTTTGAGTTTATATATTGTTTCAATAGATGGCGCTAGTTTTTTTTTAATTTCCGTTATTTTTCCGACATACTATTTATAACTGCTTGAAATCTCAAAAAAGTATAGTGTCCACCAGAAATTATTGCAGTTTTACTGGGATATATTACCACATCCCCCATATAGTTCTGACATTGCATCATCAGATTTTCATTTATTTCATTCATGGAAAAACTTCTTGTCTAATAAACACTTCACTAAAGTGAAAATGAAATGGCTGAGAAATTGGAAAACGATATTGAATAATTGAAAATCTGGAGGAATTATTTTAGAGAATTAGTGGAAAATGGAGAAAGAGGAGATAAGGAAAAGATGTAGACCCAGAAGGACATGAAATATAAAAACTATAAATAAAAATCAATTCTTCTATTGCAACCTTCGGTGTGAAACAATAAACTCGAAGAGATTTACCACTAAACACCAAGTGAATAAAAATATGAATTCCTATGAATAAAAATATTGGGACTTCCAGCGGAACAAAAGCTGAATAAGGAAGACAATTTAGGCGTCATGAGGCGTTTGCGTGAGAATACCCGCTGAAAACGACCAGATTTGTGTAAGGAATTCATGGATCTTGTACCACTATAATGCACTATCGCACAAAACCATCTTTGTGCAAGAATTGTTGGCCAAAAACTCAACGAACGTCATCGGCCAAGCACTGTACTGACCTGATATGGCACTGTGTGATTAACCCGTTCCCGAAGCTAAAATTACCGCTTCGAGGAAGGCGTTTTGAGCCAAATGAGGCATGAAAGAAAGTTTGCTGAATGAGCTGAAAGTCATATCCTCAATCAGCCTAGGAACAATGTATGGAGAATTTGGCCAAAAGATGGTTGCGCTCGATGGAGACCTACTTTGAAGGCGATAATTTTTTTTGTGTTTTATTTTAAAATTCCGGGTACTTTTATGCATAATGTAGATAATAGTGTGAAGACGAAGGGCCCAGGGCAGAATAATAATTGCAAAGCTATGAATCGCTCGTGAAGAATAATAAGCATTCCAGCTAGTAAAAGTATTTTGGTTTTCTAATTCTTCAGATTCCATTTATTTCACCTCTCGATGCTTCTCTATTTGATTTAAGTGAATAATGATGGCAAACAAGCCTTTCCGTACGTCCTAGCAGAGAGGTGGGAATCCTATATAGATTTCCAAACAAACTTGTTTACATTCATAAGTAAAGAGACCAAGAATCAGCCTGCCAGAAAGTCTCTGACAGTTTAGGTCAGTGTAAATGGTTGACTCAATACAGAGGAAGCTTACTTCAAACGGTAAAGTAATTGCAAAAGTTGTGAGATGTCGATGTGGTTTATCATGTGACGAAATGCATCAATATTTCATCATATTCTCTGGATTTGGCTTACAGTGATTATTTTTCGCTTATGGTATACCCTTGTAAAACAGAATACTGGCTACATAATTTCAACATAATTTTAAATTGAAGTAGCAATAGCAACATTTGAGGTATTGCGTTCTTTTCGCCTTTCAACTGAAAAAAATAGTATGGAAACACAGGACAAAAGTGGAAACACCACAAGCTATTTCCAAACATTTAGTCAAGCTAGATATTTTAGCTAGACTGATTCAATCTGGTTATTATTCTAGGTACTATTTTTACCAACGTTCTGAAAGTCAATGTTACATGGCACCTCAGGGCAAATTTTATTTCATAATGGCTCTCTTTGCCGTGGTGTCGCTGTTATCCTTGGACCCAACTATTTTGGATAGAGGGATGAAAGGTGAATAATGAATTTTATTTAGGCGTCACGAGGCGTTTGCGCGAGAATATCTACCGAAAACAATCATATTTGTTGAAGAAAATTCATGGATCTTGTACCATGATAATGCACCACCGCACAAAGCCACCGTTGTGCACGAGTTTTTGGCCAAAAACTCAACAAACATCATTGAACAAGCAACGTACTTGTTTGATATGGCCCGTCTGACTTTATCCTGTTCCCAAAGCTAAAATTACTACTTCACCATCGGCCAAGCACCGTACTGGCCTGATATGGCCATTGTGACTTTAACTTGTTCCCGAAGCTAAAATTACTACTTCGAGGAAGGCATCTTGAGCCAGTTGAGGTCATAAAAGAAAATCCGCTGAAGGAACTGAAGGCCATACTTCATTCAACCTACGAACAATGCATGGAGGATTTGGTCAAGATGTGATTATACTAGATGGGGCCTATTTTAAAGACGACAAAATAAATTTTGTAAAATATTTTTTGTTGTGTGTTATTAACAAATCCGAGTCCTTTTAAATAGGGTGGATAATAGAGTGAAGGAGAAGGGCGTAGGACAGAGAGAAGGAGCAGAATAATACTTGCAAAGATATGAATTGCTCGTGAAGAAATATTCCAGCTAGCAAACGTATTTTGGTTTTCCAATTCTTCAGATTCCATTTTTGTCGACTCTCCATGCTGTTCTATTTGATTTAAGTGAATAACGATGGCAAAAAAGCCCTTCCGTACGTCCTACCAAAGGGGTAGGAGCCCTAGATAGATTTCCAAACAAATATATTTACATTCATAAGTAAATAGACCAAGAATCAACCTGCCAGAAAGTCTCTGACAGTTTAGGTAAGTGTGAATGGTTGACTGAACATTTAGGAAGCCTTATTTGTAACGCTAAAATAATTGCAAACGTTGATAGATGTCGATATGGTTTATCTTGTGACGACACAAGAAAACACATCTATGTTTCATCATATTCTCCGGATTTGGTTTACAGTGAGTATTGTTCCCTTGCACTCTTGTGAAACGGAATACTGGCCATTTCGGTCCTAAAGAACCATCCTATGGTGTGGTTTATAATCTGCAGGAGTAAATTTTAAATAAAGTAGTAATAGCAACATTTGAGGCATTGTGTTCGTTTTGCCTTTCAACTAAAAAAAATAGTACGGATGCTCAGCACAAAAATGAAGGATGAAGAATTGGAAGCAGTGCTGAAAGGAAATTCTTGTAGCACTGGAACTCGGAGTAATACTGCAAGCCATTTAAACGTTTATACAAGCTAGAGATTTAAAGTTAAAGATATGAGTGATTCAATCAGGTTATTATTCTAGGTATTATTTTTACAAACGTTCTGAAGGCCAATGTTGCATGGCACCTCAAGACAAATTTAACTTTTTAATGGCTTTCTTTGCCGTGGTGTCGCTGTTATCCTTGGACCCAAGCGTTTTGGACAGCATTCAGTCGCTCTTCACCCCATCAGATGAATAAATTTCGGTCCGTTATCCCCAAGAGAAATTTGATTTTGTAATTCTAAATATGTCATGTTGATAAATAAATCAATTTTTGTCATTCCAGTTAGCATACTTATTAAAATCTTTAAACGTAATATCCTGATTTAATCCCTACCTAACCTATAAATGTGGACAACCATCACGACAAATTGGTGATGATTAACACAAAATCACTAATTTTCTTAAAATTAATTTGGTTGTGTTTCAGTTTTTATAAAAAATATTTTTCTTTGAATTATATACACAGTGTGGCATTAATAACGAAAATAAACATAATCTTTAACCAGTCCTACATTATTTTGAACCTAAAGCAAGACAAATGTTAAACTAACTCTAACAGAGCAGATGCCATGAACGGAAAAAAGAAGAAAACCGCATGCCGTTAGATTTTTTTTATGGAAGATATTGATAATGAAATACCAATCACGAAAACTATTTCTTTTAAATAATCAAGTGTTTAAGGAGTGCTTTTAGAATATTTTTGTTGCTCAGCAAGCATAGAAACTAATAAAAACCAAACCAATAAATTGAAAATGACAGGGAATATTTTAATAATATTTCTGGTGGAAATTGATACCGCCATTAAATAATTCAACATAAATAAATTAAATTTCCTTAGTTTAAATAAATCAGTAGGCACGTGGGTTACATGATTAATTGAGATTTCTGTATATACTCGTGACACTAAACTTTGCTTTATCTTACGTGAAGAGAACATCCAGGATCTAGATGTCTAATGAAGTAAAATCTTTTATACTCTTAAAAAGATGCCTGGATAAGGATCACTTCTGATTATTCTTTCACCTGATATAAGAATTTTCCTCTCAAAAAACATTGTAAAAAAAATCGTTTCCAAAAAATCTATTTATGAAGGGAGTTTCTACATATAATCTAGTACATCGGTATATAGCTTTTTATTTTTCCCTTAGACACTGATTATTGGTCATTTTGGTTTCAAAAAGCCACTCTATGGTATAGTTTATGATGTGAAGGAGCCACTGATCCGTCGTTTAGATTAAGCACAGTATATACATGAAAGGGAATCCAAAAACACTGTTCTGAGTGCATCTGTGGCCTATACCTATGAAACTTGCATATACAGATAAAAAGTGATTTGGTATTTAATACTAAATCTCTTTCAGTTTAATGGCTCTTTTAGTTTGTCCAACATACCTTCGATCACAAACTTAACAATTAATTTCATCCGATATTTCATATTGTTCTACTTTATCCTTTGGATTATCCAGGGTTCCTCTTAACTTATTATATGATTTGCAGACTTACCTTAATATCCACTTTTTTATCCACCATTGGGCATCAAACAGTATTACAATTAATTTCTTTTGTTCTGTTCCTTTTGAAAAGTCGAAGATTGTTTCAATAACTCCCTAAAGTTATGTTTTCTCATTAACATATCTATAATATTCTTATTATAACCATTCACTTCGGCCAACTTTCTAATCAATTTAAATTCTTTAGTACAAAGATCGAGGATTTATGAGATTAGTTGTCAAGATTATGATAGAAGTTTAGTTGGGCAAACTAAAAGATCCATATTAACTAGATATAACGATCATATCGCCCACATTACATATAGGAGAAATGAGAAATCTTGTGTTGTCCAACATGCACTCGAGTTTGACCAGAATGTAAATATTAGTAACTTAAGATTTGTTATATAACGCTACAGACTTTGGAGACCCCTAGGTTTTAATATCTTTTATACCGTTAAGTATCAGTTTATTGGGTTCCCTATATTACGATCACCCTTCCAGACATCGACCGCGACTGACGTCACTTAACTTCAGTTATCGAAAACTGATGTTCGATATAACAGAGGACAGTAATATGTTCCAATTTTTTTTTCTTATTTAATTACTTTTAATATGTTGCTTCCCACGTGTAATAATTAATCCGTTTCCAACAATGTGCTACTTACTTGTGTGCCTCCTTTAAAATGAAGGTACTAATGCGATTTTTTTGTTTTTTAAATGTATCTTTGAGAATCATTATTATTGACAGTTATACAATTTAATTGCCGTACATTATTTATAAAATACCAGGGTCAGTGTTACTAGAAATTTTGTTTCCAAAGACAACAATTATTCCTATACATTTTTATTACAAAATGCGTTTTAATCATAATGAATACAGACAGGACATATACATAGTACCAATCTTTTAATAATAGATCTTGAAACTAACAATTACGAAATTTCTAATGATAGTAAGACTTAATGAACGCCATAATGTTACAAAACAAAATTCTCCTTTTGGGGAAGATTAAATCCACTAGTTTTAGTGGCAAAACCACTAAATTGACAACACTGACCAAGGTCACTTTAAAACAATTTTTTTTTGTGACTACTATGTATCGTTTTAATATACTAATTTCTTTTATATTTTTATCTCGACGTGATGCGCTCGCCTTAGAAAATGTAGTATAACATGGCTGTGGATGCACATGAAAGCTTTCATATAACAATATAACAAAATGTGAGAAAACAATGATCCAGAATAAAGAACTTATTTCATTCGGTCAACTTTTTTAATTATGAATGTAACGATTGATTAACTTCACGATTCAGGATTATTACACGCTTCATTAGGTACGGTTGTTTAATAAATAGTTTAGTTTTACAATGCGACTGATCATCTCCTGATGATGCTAACATGGTTATCGAAAAGCGCATCGATAAATTAAAACAAGTCAAGGTTGGAGTTTAAGAGGTAAATCTCTTCGAGTGTATTGTTTTAATAGGGGGATTGAACACATTTTTAATCCATCATCGTCTATAAAACATTTTATGATTTATAATTCTAAACAGGTCATGTAGCTAAATAAAACTCTGTTTATGATTCCAGTCAGTAATATTTATTAAAATCGTTAAACAACATACATAAAATATACATATATCTTTAAATATTTTCTATAAAAATATACATAAGTACAATAACAATAATTTGATATGCACGTATATAAGCATGTTTTTTTTTCAAATAAAACATATTGGCGCGTGTATAATTTATACAATTAGATACAAGGTATAATATATTTATTTTAGTTTATTTAGAATTTTCAAAAAGATTTCCTGAGATTTTTAAATACTGCTGACAAATATATTTTTTTTTGGTAAATGCAATGGCACCATTGAAGAAAAAGTTAGTCATTTTATTAAATGCGTCATACACAGCGGATCAAAAACTTGGAACAACTCCACAGACTTTTAATATCAATTGAAAATAAAAATGTTTTCAATGTACAAGACCGGGCCCTTTTAAAGGGATTTTCTTATGTGTAATAAAAAAGCAAAGTATTTGCAACAATATTAAGCAGATGTATTATTAGTTGCTGTCAAATAATCCAATACTATACACTTCAAAAACTTTCTTTCAATCCTCAGATCACAATTATTTTAATATAGTGCAACACAGTCTCCACAGAAAACAAAATAATTATGCATTTACTGCACCTAAAACGCGTGCAGAAAATATTACTTCAGAAGCAGCCAATGTTAATGAATTAAATTAACATCCGCCATATTTTCCTGACATCTCTCCAACTGACTTAATAACTTTTTTGCCACCAGACAAAAAAGTTTACAAAAAAAAAAAGAAGATACAGCAAAATAGATCAAACAATTCTTAACTTAGCTGATAGCTATGGTAGTCACAAATATTGAAGTAATGTATATGACCAATAATAATAAAACACTCTCATCCAGAGTTTACAAATAAGTACAGAAAAAGCAAGAAAACTGCTGACTGATGATCAGCAAAAGATGTTTTAAGATTAGAAGAGTACCAGAAAAGCAAATGTAAACATATCAATGTTATTTTTACAAAAATCAGTGTCCAACATTCATTAGAAATTTGTAAAGTACAAAAAAAAAGTATGATCCAAATTACTTACTTGGCATAAGATAAAAGAGTTTTTATCCAGTCTTCAAGTCTCTACATTTTGAGACTATTATAAAACTTATCTTCTTAAGCTGCCAAACTGAAACTTTATTTTGAGTGTGATCTTACACAAATTGTAATATTACAAGAGAAAAATAAGTTGCCATAAACCCTAAAATGTTTTAGTGGCCCTCACATTTTAAAGTATTGGATCTAACACAGCCTTTAAAGCAAATATTGTGAAGAAACACATTGAGTAATTCAACAGATCCATCGTGGGAGCTTCCAATGGAAGATGAATGAATAAATCACGTTGTATGCAATAATAAGTCAGTACATAAGACAGTCCAGTAGTCACTCCATAATAGTTTTCATTAAGGAGGGAAATGCACAATAATGAGAATATATTAGCTCCAACAAAATAGTCTATTAATTTGTTCTTTTTGATATAATGCACAACTAAGGGTAAAAAAGCTATTATTGTATGAGCAAATGCTAATATAAATGAAAGATCATATTTTATCCATATAGCTGAAACTATACATGGTAAAGCCAATAAATCCTGGAGTTTGGACACAAATGTATACAGCTTGTCGATTTTGTAACCATATGATGGGTTTCCTAAAAATATAAACATATTTTGTTTCCTTGGCAAAAACTAATATAAAAACCCATTAAATTTATTACTTCAACTAAAATAGACTGTAAACTAGCGCATTCATCATTTGTTCATATTCCATCAACTTTATTGTATTAAGATACTTACCCCATCTCCATACACCCATCAATGAATTTAGTAAAATCAAACCAAAAGAAAATTTGGCAAAGTATACTTCATAGTTAGGTAATGTTCGTAAAGAATACAGTCCTGTAACAGCCAGAATAATGTAGGACAACGCCGTTGAATATCTTGCCATTCTTTCAATTTTTCGTTATTATTTGAAATCAATCATTCTAAATCTGAAAACAATTCATTATCTTTATAGCTGAAATAATATTAATTACACTTTCTACTTTTATTACCTTAATTATAACATAACATCTGCACTTACACGGATATTCAGTGACATCAGCAAATGAAAGCCAGAAAAACCTTTGGCAAAATAAATTCTAGAACGGCAGTTTTGTAGTTATTTTTTTTTAAATTAAAACTGTATTTGGATTTATTAACCTTATTTACAGGTATGACGATACCTGTCAATCTTCTTAACGGTTACAGTATGTATTAGCCCAAATACAGAAATATTATTCAGCTTGTACTAGCTCAATATCATGCCTAATAAATATTGCCTAATAGATCATGCCTAATAAAAATTAAAGAAGCATATGAGTTCACGCCCTAAATATAGTAAAGATGAAGATGCTTGATATAACCACATATTGCAACCTATACAGTTCAATTATATTAATTTTGAATTATTTTGTACTGGAATATAATGACCAAAAGAGGCACTAAGTTAAATTATGAAAACAAAATAATTTTAGCTCCTATGGTTAGGGTGGGTACATTGCCAGCAAGATTATTAGCACTTCAATATGGAGCTGATATTGTCTACTCTGAAGAATTAATTGACTGGAAATTGCTCAAATCAGTCAGAAGGATCAATGGTATTAATTTATTAAATCATTAATGTTTTTTTTTATTTTGCAGTTTATTTGTAGATGTCCTGGGTACAGTTGATTTCATAGATAAATCTGATGGCACTGTTGTTTTTCGAACTAGTACTGCTGAAAAAGATCAAGTTGTAGTACAAATAGGAACTTGTGATGCGGAAAGGGCTCTAAAGGTGGCTAAGATGATGTGAATAATGTTATTTTGGGTTTTTTCTTTATAAATATCAGTATCTTTTAGTGAACATGATGTTGCTGGTATAGATATAAATATGGGTTGCCCAAAAGAATTTTCTTTAAAGGGAGGAATGGGAGCAGCTCTTTTGACTAATTCTCAGAAAGCCAAAACCATTCTTTCTTTGTTAGTACAGAATATTAATATACCTGTAACCTGCAAAATTAGGGTTTTTGAAAGTGTTGAAGAGACACTAAAACTAGTAAAAGATTTAGCAAGTACAGGTATTGCAGCTATAGCTGTCCATGGAAGAACAAAATCAGAAAGACCCCAGCATTTAAATAGAAATAGTACAATAAAGGCAATTGCAGAAGCTCTAGACATTCCAGTAATAGCAAAGTAAATAGAAAGCTATTTGAAATGCAATATTTTGAAACATACTTTATTTTAGTGGTGGTTCTAGAGAAATAGATAGGTATACAGATATATTAAAGTTTAGAGATGAATGTGGTGCAAGTAGTGCGATGATTGCAAGAGCAGCTGAAGTCAACTCCTCTATTTTTTGTAAACAAGGCCTTAAAGAATTAGATCATGTCATAAAAGATTATTTGAAACTAGCTGTTGACTATGATAATTCACCAAGTAACACAAAATATTGTGTACAGAACATGTTAAAAGAATTACAAGAAACACCAAGAGGGAAGAGGTTTTTAGAATGTCAAACTCTGGAACAGATCTGGTAAGAAATGAAGAAAATTAATTTTTCAATGATCAATGATATTTTAGTGCAATATGGGATCTGGCAGATTATTGTCGAAAGACACAATTAGAATATCAATCAAAAGGTATTCTGGGTCGAAGAGAAGTAACACCTGATATGTTTGAAGAATGTGTAAAAAAACCAAGACTTGAAAATGGAGAAGACTCTGATATTCAACAGATTAAATGTGCCTTTATCAGAGTTAACTTTCAGACTGATCCTGACTTACCAAAAAGCAAATTAATGGCCTATTGTGGAAGAAATAAAGTAAAACTGCCTACTTATAAGATTATCAATGAAGACAAGCTATTCAAAGCAATAGTGACATTGGATGGCAAAAGATACAGTTCCTCATACTGGTAAAAGAAAAATCTTTTTTTTTTCTTGTGTGTAGACAGTTTTATTTCAGGGAAAAGAATAAACGATTTGCTGAACAGGGTGCTGCTTTGGCGTGTTGTGTATATTTAGGGCTCATAGATAAACAAACGTTAATAGATGATGGTAGTATTCTTGAATAAAGATTTGTTTTTCTTATTTAATTACTTTTAATATATTTCTTCCCATGTCTAATAATTAACCCGTTACCAGCAAATGTGCTACTTACCTGTGTGCCTCCTTCAAAATAAAGTCCATAATGTAATATTTTTGTTTTTAAAATACCTGAAAATATTGTCAATAACTATCTCTCATATACATTTTGAGTGACGCACATTATTTATAGCATACCAAGGTCAATTTAAAGCGTTTTTTTGTGACTACTAATATGTATCCACTAGCTTCTTTTTATATTTCAATAAGTATAATAAAGAAGTATTTATGATAACAAAACTTCTATTTCATGTAACTTTAGTCATTATTATGACATATATACACTTTTTTTGAATAGGTAAAAATCATTTCCCCATTATAACAATTGATCATCAAATTACTCGAGAAGCCAAGTTAATAAGGAGAAGAAGAACTACATCACTCTAACTTTACTTTCGTTATTTGTGGTTTTAGAATTAAAAAAAATATATATATATATATATAAAAATGACACAAACGTATCCAACTGATTGGGATGTTGACGAATACAAAGATGAAACTGAACCTGAAGAACACTGGGAACTCAGAAAAGCCTTTATGGAAGAACATAAAGGCAGATTTTCTGAAGAATATCTTGTTGCTCTTGCTAGAACATTTACCAACATTGAGTTCATGGGTTGCATGTAAATATCACATTACGAAAATCAAACTTTTCTAATAATACTACTTCTAATAATGTTTTTAGTTATCCTGCTGCAGTTATGATTAAAATTGCAGGGTTATCAAAAGATGTAGCTAAAAAGTACAGAGATCAGAAAAAGAACAAATTGCAGAGAACATTTGTTTCAGCCAGTAACGCAGCAGAAAATAAAATTAGTGAGTGTTGACTGATATATCCAAATTAACTTAATTTAATGTTAATCATTTTTAGAGAAGCGAAAGTAAAATCCAACTGCTAACATACCTAATAAAACAACCAGATGTAGACAATGGAAATTTATTTCTTATTTATAGATTTATTTCATATGTAAATGATTTATATTTTGATAAATAAACTGACAAGTATCACATTCTATTTTGTTGAATTACTATGCAGAGCTTCAATGGAAACACTAAGTTGCTCAAGTCTCTGTATCAGTTGACTCATTGTATTTTGTGAATTCTTGAGGCTGTCATCTGTTAGAGAAGGTATTGTGGCAGCACCAGCCAGGTCAAAATGTAGCTTTGCCAATTTTTCCTGTTGTTCTCTTATATTTGTCATTTGTTCCATGGTACAACCACCTCCAAAAGCCCTTAATTTGCCAGAGTGGAAGTCTGCAAGAAGTCCTAAGAGGGCTCTCTCCATATGCCGGACGTCAGGTACTTGAGAGATAAAAGAATGATGGTGGATATCTGGAGGTTTAGAAGGTTCTACACACATGCAAGGCAAAATAAATAAAAACAAATCTATTTACAACAAAAAAATAAAACCAACTTTAAAAGGCAAACTAATTGACTAATGATATAAAAATAACTAGATTAAACCTACCTTTATGGGCATTTCTAGGTCTTGCTGTACTAGTCTTGGCAGGTTCTCTAGTTAATTTTCTTTCATTTATAAAAGAGATTTTTGAACCACCAATAGTTGGTCCAATATTACCCTTACCTAATGATTTAGTTACGGAGCTATGACTTGTATTACCAGAAGAAGAAAACTATAATTAAAGCATTATAAACCATGGAGTTGATATTTATAAAATGTATTTACGATTTTACTGCTGCGTATAGGAGACATTACTTTACTCTCAGTGGGGTCTGTAGGATCATCTTGTATCGTACTGTCATCGTTCTCAGCATCGCTTGAAACCAGTTGTTGCAACTCGGAAGTTTCACCTCGTGATTCCATCTTCGCAAAATGCAGTAAACATAATTTTATTTTTAATGTGGATATATATATTTTTTAACGTCCCTAATCTTAGACAGTTATGGATGTTGATCGACATTAATATTTTCCATAAACCAAGGTCGCTATCAGGCATTTTTATGTGATACATACGATTTTTACATATAAGTTACCCTATTACAATGAAAATCTCTTTATTTTGACATAAAATTATATTTAGGTGACAGGGAGGTGGATGTGTTTTGTTATATTATTTGCAATTAAAATTTAATTTTTTCGGTATAATATTTTAATACACTTTCCTCTGATTTCAAAACAGGTCTAAACTTTTTTGTTAAAGGTAATTCAAGAAATGATCGACACCGCTATATATCAACAATATCTTCAAAATTTAAAATGCACTGTGGAAAGTTTGTTAGTCACACAAGTTGCAAATGTATGGTCCATTTATGGAGGTTTAAATAGATTATATTTATGCTTGGAGAAAATATTTACTCACGGATGTAAAAATGCCTCTCAGGTAATAAAATATTGTCGTTAATCTATGAAATATTCATGTGAGAGTCGATTTTACAAAACAGTTTTTCTCTAACAGATTTATTTTTACTGGTAATATGTGTATGTAATTTATCAGGATCATGTATTTATCTGATTTCACAAATTACCATTATCTATCTGCTTTATACAGTGTGTAAGGGAAATAACTTTCATAAATTTAATCAATGATTCCTCACATCATTTGAAAAAAAGTTCCTAACAAGGGTAAAAAACCTAACGGTTTCTGTGATAAAACAATGCAAAATTTATTTTTATCATTTTAAGCTAATATGTGTAAGAGTATACTTGAAAAATAATAAATGATTATTATTTAATAAACTTCAAATAAACTAATGAACATTGTTAAAACATGTTTTTTTTATTTAAAAATTAGAAATCGTACCGTGCCGGCCTTGCATATATTCAAATGATGGACATTTTGAACATTTAATTTAATAAAATAAACATGTGTTTCTTAATGTGACGTGAATCGTTTAAAATGAGTTATGGTATGAAAAATTAGTGCTAGTAATTTCAACTTGATGATAAAAACAACATTAATGTTTAAGTTTTCCTTTTTTTTTGTAAAAAAACTAACCTAATTTATGTCAAAACTTATGGATTAAATGGCTATAAAATATTACATCTTATTTTTAAATAATACCTTAAAAGAACAATGAAACAAAAAACTGAATTTGCACATTTACGATGTTGCCAATTGTAAAGAAAATAAAATAGTATTTTCCGCGGAAATGCATTTTGGACACATGTTTTAAGGAAACTTTTTGTTCAAAATATTTTAGAATCGTCGGTTAAATTTTCGAAAGTTATTTCCCTTATGTAGTAAATATATTAATTTATTTATTTTTAGGATGGTATGTTTTTTAATTTCATTCAAGGATTGGAATGGCTACAGCCTGAGCCATCAAAATTTTATTTTAGTATAGATTGTGAATATCATCCCCACATACCCGCTTTGATAAAAAAAGACAAATCTTCAATTTGGTTATACAAAAGTTTAGAATCGCACTCTCTCTCTACAGAGTTATCTTGGTTGCTGTTAGATAGTTCACATGTACAATCTTGCTATGAACAATGGGCATTTTTGTGCCAAAAAGAATATGCAGAAGCAACACTAATTTGCCTTAAAGCAGTGGAACGAAACCAGGCAACATTTTTATCAGAAATAAACCCTTGTTTATTTTTGAAAAATGCCAACACAAAAGAGTTTGTGAAGACACACAGGAGGTGTATTTCTTTTCCTGATAATCATCTAAAGTTTTGCGGAAAGTCTAGAAGCAACTTGCCAAAAAACATTCTTGATAAAGATGCAAAGTTACAAGATACAGTTGTCTTGGGAAAACTGAAGCCTTGGTCAAGTTTACCTGCACTTCAAATCGATAGTGAGGTAAAAATTAGGGATAAAAAATTGAATTTTTTAAGTAAAACCACACCTAATACACCAATTCATTCTAAAAAGATATCTCCTAGTCTATTAAAAGTTGACTATAATGCTTTACAATCAAAGACACCAAAAATAATTGTGAAGAAATCAGCTAGAAAACTGAGAGGCTGCAAGGGGGGAGTAAAGAGAATTGTAATCAATAATAGTGATATTATCGAACATATACCGTCATCAAACTGTGAGGTCACACATATTGATGATATCGCCACTTGTTCCAACACATCAGACAAGGATGGTGATAAATTAAGGGGTTTCTTGTCCCACAGTCCTTTATCAGTGGTTGATAGTTTTCTACCAATGCAAGGTATGAAGTCTTAAATGTTTGAAGTTAAAGTTTTAGTATTTAGTTATAGGTGAGAAAGATTATAGTAGATGTCGCCCTAAGAGGTTTATTGAAGATGGCGGTATGAGTATTCTCCCAATGTCAACAGGATATTTCCCTAAGCCCATCAAAGGCCAAACTCTCACGTCATTTCTTACATCTAGCAAGTTAGCGAGGAGTAATGCCGAATTGGACCGTGAAAACGCCCATTTCAGTATTTCTGAGGCCATTATATCAGCCGTGGAACAGCTGAAATGTAACAGGGATCTAAATCAGATTAGTGAGGAACACTTAGATGATAGCGATCCGGAAATCATGGACTTGAAACAGAGAATAAGGTTGAGGCGTCGGCAGAGATACATGGAGAACAAAAGAAAACAATGGGCGTCAGATATAATTAGTGATACAAGAACTGATAGTAAGTTACAATATTTTTAAATAATTTTTTTTAATCGTGTTCATCGGGTTTAAGCCACTGTGAGTCCAAATTCCACACCTCCAGATACCTCCTCAGATCTTACCAGTTCTGAGGATATTGATGATCTAGAAATGGACCAGGCAACAACTAGTTTAGGAGAAAGTCAAGGTAAATGTGAGATTGCGGTAATTCTTGTTAGATATTCGATAAATACCGCTTCCAGGATTGTCAATGTCACTTGCATCACTGTATTCTGATGCTGACATTATGAAGAAACCCAGAGGTGTACCAGATGGAGCTTCTGATATTCTCAGCGCGGAGGGAGTGGCGTTATCGTTGATTAGTAAATTTAATGAGAAACATTTACCTAAGTAAGTCATGTTATGATGACTCAGTGGCGATAGGGTCTTAGCTTGTCTGTTGCACAGAGCATCTGATTTGGATTGGTTGGTGTCTGAAGAAGAAGTTCCTCAAGCCCTGTTGCCTTTGCCCAAGAGCTGGCCAGTCAGTCCTGATGAATCTGAGAAATCCACTACTCTTTTAAGGGGAACCAAGGACTGGGCACCTCCTAGACCACAGATTGTACTGACCATACATCCAACACCAATGTGAGTAAAAATATAAAATTTTAACTGATCAGTTTTTGTATTGGAACAAAAAGAAACTGCAAACATTTATCTGTATTTTCCCGAACTGCGTTTTCTTAACCATCATCAATCAGAGTATTAACACTGAAATTTTACTTGCTAGAGCATCAAATTCAAAGAGATTTAGAACTGAGCAACAAATCACTTGTAACTTCTCAACGTGCGTTTCGCTAACCATGTTAGCATCATCAGGAGATGCTAACATAGTTAAAAAGAGAGATTACTATGTATGAAATTCTTGAATTTGAGCTTAAAAAGTTATTTTTCTTATAAAATTTACTTTTGTATCTAGAATGCATATTTTTTAAATATAAATTTTATGTTTTTAAAAAAAATTAAAGACAGAAAACAAAAATGATGAACTTTGAAAAATTAATGATTTTTTCTGACAAATTCAAATCATTTTTTTAAGTTCATTCAAAAATTAATAATTAAAAAAAATTATTTGGTAAATTTTTAGAAGAGTTATGACTATTTGAAAAAAAAATGGCGGTTTTTTAATAAAATCCATGTTTGTTTCGGTAGGGTAAAAAAAAATCACATAAAAGTGGAAAGTACTATAACATAAAAATTTCAGTTAAATCAAAAGGGGTATATACAGTAATACCCCGACTTACGCTATCCCGTCTTTCGTGAATTCGGAGTTAAGCGATTTTTGAATAAAGCGGCACAGCGAAAAGAAACCTAAAAGTTTGTGAATTGAATCTACCAGATTCGACAGAAAAAATTCTCGAAGATGTTAAAACTACTCAGTCTTCGAATTCAAGCTTTATTCGTAAACGTCATTGTATTATCGCTGAGATGAAAACAATGCTGAAATTATGATGTGATAATCAAGTAAGAGTAAAAAACTATCCTGCTGGTTAGAACACGATGGGCTCTCAAGTTAAGCTAATTTTTGAGAGATTCAAAGAAGCTGAGGAGGCGACCAAAGATGAGATTTTTAAAGCTAGTAACGGGTGATTCAGCTGATTCAAAAGTCATCAAAGAGTCTGCGTCTCTCTATCCAGAGAAACTTAACGCTATGATATAACAAAATGGCTCTAGCCGCTAAACCGTATTCAACGTGGATGAGATTTTCCCAGCAAATACAACCACTTGCTTCAGTCGATGGACCAGGGAGTCATCAAATCATTTAAAGCTTATTACACGAGACGATCACTTGCACATCCCCATGAAGCGATGAGGCAAAACAATGACCCTTAGTTATAGACTTTTGGAAACAATTTAATGTTTTTGATGCCGTGAACATCATTGAAAAATCTTGGGACGAAATTTTACAAAAAACTTTAAATATCGTCAGGAAAAAACTATATCCATTTTTTTCACTAGTGAAACTCCACCGGAATCAACGCCAGAGCCTAATCAAATTGATCATATTATTGAAGACGTCCATCTTGCTAGACAATTAAATTTAGAAGTGGATGATAAGGACGTACAAGAACTGGTAGATTCACAAATCAGAAGCTGACAGTTGACGATCTCATAGAAATGATTGAGCAAAACATTGAAGAACCTAATTCTTTTGACCCAGTTCAATTTGAAAATTAAATGACAGTTGCAATCTTGACGGATACCCTGGTTCAATTAAAAAAGGGTTAGACATTTTAGAAAACATAGACTGCAATGAAGAGCACGTTGCAGTTACAAAACAGGGAGTAAAAAAAAATTAACGTGCTATGAAGAAATTTTGTTTTGAGAAGAAAAAATCATTGATCCGTCTGACGACTTTGTTTGACTTTATGAAACCCTCTACATCAAAACAACTTCGGATTATATTTTTGCATTAAAATAATAAAATTTGTTTAATTTTCTAACATTTGAATACACAATTTTCTTCTAAATTATTGTTTTCTTTAGCTCTTGGCCCCAGTTAAACAAAATTTATATACATTTTTATACGAAATTGTACCCCGACTTACGCGAATTCAACTTACACGGTTAACTTTCGATCCCACCTATCGCGTAAGTTCGAGGTGTTACTGTATTTATTCTTTTTTCCGTATCACATTTAACAGTAGGAAACTTCTTATGGAAAAACAAAATTACAAATGTGCAGGATGTGGAATGAAAGTGGCCGAAAAATACGCATCAAAATATCGATACTGCGATTATTTGGGCAAATATTTTTGTACAGGATGTCACAAAAATCAGGTAGCATATATTCCAGCTCGAGTTTTATATAAGTGGGATTTTAAAGGGTGAGTTATTGTTATGGTAAAAAAAGAAAAAAGACAATACCAATAGTCTCTTCTAACGTTACAGATATCCAGTTTCAACGTTTTCATATAAGCTTCTGGAGCAAATGTACTACGACCCTTTATTCCGAATATTCGACATGAACAAAAACATTACAAAATTGTACAGTAATCTCGAATTCATTCGAAAATACAGATTAGGTCTGAGTTATTTGAAAGAATACATATTCACTTGTCGATTTGCTGAAATGTAGGTACGATTTTTACAAAAATATATCACGTTTTACGGGTTTGTTTTCGTAGAGTGCAAGAAAGACTGGAACAGGACTTGCCGTCGTATTTTTTAACGAAACTCGATGAATACTCAATGGACGATCTGGTAAAAATTAAAACTGGAGAACTGAAGACTAAAGTGAAGTTTTTGGTGGATATTTGTTGTAGACACACTTCTGAGTGCAAGGTACAATATTATGGTTAGGTATAGAGAAAAGTTTTAGTCTTTTACTGCGATGCTCTTAATTTATTAGTTAAATTTATTTGAACAAGCGAAAAACATCTTTACACTTTGCAAATGGGAATGTATGTTTATTTGCTTTGAAATCTGTGTCATTTTATAATTTTGTAATCCATCGGAGATTAACATATCAAGTCATTTAACTGGTTGATCCCAGATGAAAAGCGATAAATTGTGATATATTACGCTCGGCCACATACAGCACAAAATGCTCTGGAAAGGATCATCAAGTTGGATCACGAAATTTCGGCTCCATTCGAATTTTCATCACTCCCGATCCCTGTAACATCATCTGGTTGTTGATCTCTTCACATCTCTTGAAGAAATAGAAAAAAGCCTCAATGATTCTATCACATCAAAATTAACAAAGATTTTTTGACTTGGAATTCGACAGTTGCCTGAATGGTGGCGAAAGGGGATAGATAGTGAGGGAGATTAAGTTTGTATTGCTTTTTTCATAAATAAATATCAAAGGTAGTAAAAAACTGTTGAGAATTAACTTGAGGACTTAACAGTACATCTTTTTTTTTATGAATCAACTACTAGGAAAAAAGACTAAAACGTGTATGTATATATATATATATATATATATATATATATATATATATATATATATATATATATATATATATATATATATATATATATATATATATATATATATATATATATATATATATATAATATTGATTGAATTGAAGATTCTCAGTGGAAGTACTTTTTTTTGTAGTTGTGTGTGGCCAGAGGTTATATCTGTGAAGTTTGTAAAGAAGATGAAATTATCTTTCCTTGGCAAATGAAAATTGTATTCAGATGCCCAAAATGCTCGACGTGCTATCACCGTAAGTGTTGGAAACCCGACGCTGGTTGTTCCAAATGTTTGAGAATTGGCAAAAGAAAAGAAAGTACAAGTAGTGTTAGCAGTTAAGATGTTGAAACGCCCCCAGACCAAAATGAAAACTAATTTTAGGCAAAAAGTTAAACTGATATTTATAACTGTTTACATTTTTATAGATGTGATGAAATAAATTAATTTTATTCGTAGAAATTTCACGCTTTTCTTTACTTTTAACTTTTAAAATTAGATCTTAAAATTCATTACTGACCCCTTAGCCGTAGAGTTTTTCCTCAGAGCAGAGTTCTGGATCATTCCAGTCTCCTTAATTGGATGCAAACATGTATGCTGTGTATCCATAGTTAAATTATGGTTTGATGATAAGCCTTATAAAAATGGAGTATAGTGGATTGTGAGCAACCTCTGCCAAGTTGAGCAGGAGAGCTGAATTTATCGTCCTACTAACAGCATGTAAGGTGGAGAAAATAAAATAAAAAACATTTTTGGGATACAATTTATTAACACAAAGTGTTATAACAGTAAATATTACATAAGTTTTCAGTATATATAAAAAAGAAAATCAATAAAAGAGGATGCAAATATATACAAATTAAAAAAATTGATGGCAACCAAAATTTATTTTACAAGTTCTGTGAAATCAAGATTTAAACCCTCCAGATTTATATATACTGAATACTTTGGCATCACAAAAAACCTATATATGAACAATATTACAATTACAAATTATTATCATGCAATCTCTTAACAGTAATTTGAGAGTATACGGAGTTGTACTATTTTTTATTCCAGCTAACGTGTTTTTCTTGTGTTCCATAAAAAAAGCACTTTGTGTTAACAATAATTTTTATTATTTTTTAAAAATCTTATTAAAAAAACATTATGTATAAAACTTCTGTTTTTTGTCTTTTATTTTTTAAAAATTACAGGTAATAGCTCCTGAGCAAGATCGTTCTCTGTTGGTTATTTGAACTACTTCTACATAAAAATTCGGCAATAGTTTTTTTTCACTGGCATATATTTTTAATTAAACTTAAAAATATAAACGTAGCATTTTAAAATTATTTTTCCTGATATTTTGCAATCACAACGTCAACTGAACTATAAAATAAAATATAAATAAAGAAAAACAATAAGGTCTGATGTCGACTTTTGAATATAAATAAAAGTAAAGATCGTTTAAAAAAAATCAACTAAAATGGTTTAGAAAAGATCCACGTCCGATAAAAGCGGCGTTTTGGCTACTTCGAAGAATATCTTGTGGGAATATTTGTTTCTTACCGTCATTATTTGCGGTTTGAGGGGTTTATGAATGCCACTGTTCAGCAACAGAACTGTGTCTTTGAGTTCGCTCTTTTTGTAGCCTGTTTCGAAAAAAAAAAATCAGTTACATTTTTTGCAGTACACCATCCGTTCAATGAAAAACATGACTAGTTGAATATTTGTGTGACTGTTTGTGGAAACTGCTCAACTAAAGTGCATATAAAAACCAATAAGAGCAAACAGAAGGATACAAGAGACTGAAGCCTAAATGTATATGCAAGATGAAAAAATGTGAGATACGAAACGCATATACGGGAAATACATATATTTCGTATACAAGCATATGAAAAACCTGAGACAAGAAAATTTTACCAGAACATTAAGGCTAGAAAGACTTTAATCAAGAACGCAGATGACAATATATTAATCAACATGGAAGGCATAGTACAATGGTGGACATATTTTGAAATGTTAAACCGAACCACTGTAGAAGATGAGAATGGTGTAGGTCACAGTTTAAGAGCCCTAGCTACTGATAGAAGTACCATTATTGCAAGAGGTGAAGGAAAGTGTAATGAAACTTAAAAACAATAAAGTTCCAAGCATAGACAACATAGTTTCAAAATTGCTGGATCTTAGAGAGAAACAATTATTACGAGTGGGTAGATGAGCCTAGAATGGCAACAAGTTGTAATGTGCTCGAATCATAAGATAAACTGAAAAGCGAAAACTATCGTGACTTATCATTTGTTAACACAACTTATAAGTTTTTACATACATACAAAGGCATAAAATAGTACGATATATATCAAAGAAGGAACGGGCGAGTATATATATCAAAGAAAGCAGAGTTTAGAAGGGAACAGTCAACAATAGTTCATAGCAGTCAATAGAAATTGGAGGATGAGATATAACTTTGAACTCATGTAGTGAGAATGCACAAATACCATGGAGAATCTTGAAGGGAAGAATATGCGGTAATAGAAAGGGTGGTAGATCAACGATATGGTGGCAGGGCAATGTAAGGAGAAATACTGAAGAACTACTGCACATCAAACACTGAAGGGGCTGCTGGGGATTGATCCGCTTGGATGCGAAGGAATTTAAATCCAATTCGTTAATTTTTGAGGTGGTTAGTGGTATTAAACAATAACAACGATATCTTTGCAAGATTTCGCGATGGCAGGGAAAGCACTAAAGCGAAGAAAATGTCTGAATTCCTTCAAAATGATTATTCTATCTGCTGTATTATGGAAAAAACGAGTATTTAAGTCTAAGACGTGAAATGAGGTAATTGTGACTGCTGAAAAACGGAACTATGCTGAAAATTTGAAAATTATTCACCGTCTAGTTTTTTTTAGAAAAATGATATTTTCAATCCGTTCTAATACAGTCTTTTATACTAGAATGATTTTCGCCACGGATTTTTCTATTTTTTCACTATTAATTTTCCAACTTTATAGAATTAAAAATATGACATAATAAAGCTTAATATTTGCAGAATGTTATTATATATGAATAATATCGGGTTACCGATATAATTATTCAAATTTAACTTTTTTTCCAACTTTCGATTACCAATACCATAACATTCGACTAAAGATCTGGCAACGTCGCCCAACCAGCTGAGAAACAAAAAGAGAGATAGCTAAAAATAAAGAGATTATTACGTGTGACATTTCTAAGTTTGAGGTTAGGAAAGGTATTTTTCTTACAGAATTTATCTTTATATCTAGAATGCATATTTTTTTAATATAAATTCTCTATCCGCTGTTGCCACATCTTTTTTTGTCGAAAATAGTGATATAAAGTAAACAAGATTTTTATTACGTGTGACATTTCTGAGTTTGAGGTTAGGAAAGGTATTTTTCTTACAGAACTTACCTTTATATCTAGAATGCATATTTTTTTAATATAAATTCTCTATCTGCTGTTGCCACATCTTTTTTGTCGAAAATAGTGATATAAAGTAAACAAGATTTTTATGTAATTGTGATGCTGGACCACTCATCATACTAGTCTGACATTGCTCCATGTGGCGAAAGAGGCGTTTTAACACGATTTTTTGAATTTTATTATGCTTCGGTCACACTTTCTTTCAGACAGAGAGCGTATGTTTTTCAACAATAAAGTTTTTAAAAATTTTGGATTAAACAAAAGTAATTTTAATTCTAAAGTTGGATGGTTGTTCTTTATGTTTTAAAAACATGACAAAAAGGTCTATACTGCAAAAGAAAGCCTCCTTGGTGTAGTTAATTAATAATTTATTAATACTAAACAGATATGATGCTCACCAGTATAAAATTCCAAGGTTGGTGTCCAGTCACTCACATCCTTCATTTTCAGGGCTAGATACAAAGCAGCTGATGCCATTAGTGAATCCCTTACTGATATTGTGTCATAATCCATCAGAGAGAATTCAAGAATAAATCTGGCAAGGGTCAGAACTGGCATTGTTACTTTGGCACACTGGAATAATGCTTACATGAAACAGAAGTGTATCTAATTTTAAATAATCATCACTTACCCTAGCATATCTCCTTAAAAACCTGTAGCTGATTGGAATACCTAAATTGAAGCCGATCACCTTTAAGAGATTCGTTTCCATTCTTATCATTTCCCTTCTGTTATAAGCCCCGTCACAAATATACAGAAAATCGTCAATTATTGGAGGTATCCTTTCATCAAATTTGCTAGCTACAAACATTGCAGCTGCCCCTACCAGCTGCAAAGTCTCCTTGGAAACAGTTATTCTATCCAAATACATATCCACTAATTTAACACCTAAATATAAAGTTTCATGATTCAGTTCAAAACTCTCTTGAATCTCAACCATCCAATCAATCAGTAATGATCTCATCCATTTTGTAAGACACACCTGTCTTTCCATGTAGTTACCAATAGGAAACTGTTTCTGTAATGCATCATTCAACTGGTAAAATATTTAAAACTTTTTATGTACCTACCTCTTTCTCTTTGTAGTAATTGAAAATATCCATAGCATAATGGGATACTTGATATATATCATCCCAATTTTCCTTATCATAGTCAAGAACACCTTCTGGAACCTCATGATTTCCCAGATGGAGCTTAGATTGCAGCTGTTCAGCAACAAATGATAAGCTGGGTGTTGAAGCACTAGTCTGTGAATCCTGGCAGTCTTCTGATGTCTTTGACAATCTGGTTGTACGTTTTTTGGCACTGAAGTTTGGAGATTCATTACTACAAGGTGGTGCATGTTACTGAAGGTTTAGCACACACATACAAACCATGCACTTACATTTCTTCCAATGCAGAGCTATAGAGAGAATCTTCTGTCTTTTCAAATTCATTGCTCAGTCTTTTTTTGGTAGTTGCACCAATGCCCATGACATTTTCCTTTTGAACTTCTTTGGGTTTTACAGCAGTTTGTGTAGGACAATGCACTACATGTTTCACAGATGCCCTGGTCAATATCTTGTTACCTCCAGGGGCAGGAGGTGGTGCTAAATTTTCATTTTGTCTAATTTTTTGCACTGTCTTAACCGAAGGTAATACTTTGGATTGCACGGTTACTTTCTTTGCTTTTGCACCCTAAGAAATAAGCCAAATATTATCTTTCCTGCTTCAATTTTCACATCAAAATTACTTACTTTAACTTCAGTAGCTTTGTTTGTGGTATTATTAGTCAAGTCTCCTAGTGCTGTTCTTTTAACAGCTTTCTCCTTGGAAGGAGAACAGTCAGCTTTTCTTTTGCCTCTGATAATTTTGTCAATTCTGTCAAGTCCTTTATTAACATTGTCTTGAAAACATAATGCTCTACTTCTGGTAGAAACCTTATTTACTGCATCTAAAGATCTTAGAGTAGTTTTGTTTGGTGCCATAATGTATTGTTTTAAAATTTGATGTTTCTGACTAAAATATATGAAAACTATCTTAAAATAATGTTAAATTATTTTGACCTAAACGAGACTGAAGACATTCAAACTGACCCCCAAGATCTTTCTTACCTGAAAGGATCAATAACCTTCCCCAAGACAATAATTTGCAACAGATCAAAAATTGTATACCACGTGGTTTAAACGCAAAAAAATGGACGAATGGGATTTTACAGTTCCTATTTATTTGTTAAAATTTATCACATCTTTATTATTTAAGCAAGTAATGATATAAATTATCAATAAACTGAATGACATATCATAACACACCTTAACTTTTAGCGCCTTTTTTAACGGAATATATTTCACCAGAAAAATCTCCAATTGTATTATTTTTAAAACCATCACCAGTATAATAATGAATTAAATGTTAACAATAAAAAGAGTTCAACTCATGATATAAAAACTCAAATACACCCGCAAAAAAATCATTCAAAAATGGTGGTACCTTAACTAGTTAATTTATGAGTGAAACCTTCTTCCTTTCTATTTTCTTTTAATTGAGATGAAATACCTAAAGTTACTTACCCAATATAATCGTAATAAACTTGAGTAAAATTGGTATTATGTAAAAATTAAATAAAAAATGCAAAACGTAAAATCGTTATGACAAGCTAATCGTTCCTGGGCGACCGTTTAGATTTCGGTTGTTTTGAAAAATTTCCATTGGTCTATTTGCCTTTTGGTTTTTGTGATTGGTTGAAAAGCAAGGAGGGGATGAAAAACCTTGACCCTCTAGCGGACCATACAGAAATGTATCAACAGATGTTTCTTGACGCATGAGTTTATCTATGCCTCATTGCCAAATGTAACTAATAGAGTTATATTTAGGTAATTTTTATTTTCAATTTTTAACGTAACAATATAAATATATAGGATTAATCTAGTATTTGCTAAATAATTTTATTAGTTTTATTGAAAATTTCTATTTTGGTAACAATATGGTTGCCAAAAGATACAACTAATATCTATATTATTCATTAAAAAATATAATGCAAATTAATAAATCTGGCATTCTCGCATACAAACCTAATGTCACGTGATATAAATATAACCTCCAAAATCTTTTATATTTTATTTTTTTCTTAAAAGTATATACAAAACAATGTTTGACAGTATTTTACGTGTAAAATACATGAATTTGAAGACAGGTTTTCTATATCTTTCTCCAAAACATTCACACTTGAATACAGGTGTAAGTATTAGAATGTCTTAAGTGTTGGGTTCAAAAAAAAATCTAACTTTCAGGCTTGCTTAAGACTAACTTATAATGACAATGAAGTAGCTTATTTTTCTGCTAGTATTACCAGGAATATTGTTGATTTAGATAATATTGGAATTAACTCTTTATATGCAAAGGCTTTGGGAATGAAAGAAAATAACTTTGTTAATGTATCTGAAATAGAACAGCTGCCAGTAGTTAATTCTATTAGTATACAACCTTATAATAAGACTGATTTTGAAGTTTTGGAATTATTAGCGCATAATGTTCAGTCTCATTTACTTGATCAAATTAGGATTATTAATGCTGGCCAAAAAATTGTCATTTGGATAGGTAACATTTCAGTTGTTGTTCTTGTAGGTAAGAATTTACCATATATTTGATTTGAGTGCTTTGATTTTTATAGATTTAATTATTTTAGATAATGTACAACCAATATATCCTGGAGCTTTAGATTTTTTAACAGAAGTAGTTATTAAACCACCAGATTCAAATATGAATCGCTCAGGTATGTTAGTAGTAACTATATACTGACAACTACAGATAAACTTAACATATTGTATATATTTTAGAGCATAAAAATAGTTCTGAATATATGGAAGGATTTATAGCTTTCCTAAATGCCAATATAACAAATACCCATACTTCACTTGTTGAAGTGAAAAACTTAAAACCTGATTTTGAGCTTTTTTATAGAATTATTCCTTTATCAGAATTGCCAATAAATATTAAATATTTACAACCTTTTAAAATGTTTACATGGAAGGAAGGATTATATGGAGAATTCTTCACAGACAACTCTGAGAACCTATTTTTTACAATGACCTTATTACAAAATTCTTATAGTGCCAAAGAATTGTATGTTGAAGTGTGTTTTTTGGATGATTTGCTTGATGTATCTTCTGTATATTTAAATAATTTATCTGGTAATATCTATGTAGATAATTCTGTACTTAATTATTTTCAATGTGAATCTGGGGTTAGAGTGAGTTTAAAGACAATCAAAAATCAACTAGCAAGACCTTCTGAAATTGAAGTGCAACATGGTTTAGAAAAAAACTCAAAAGATGTTTTAGAACATTTAAAATTGCTTTTATCTCAAAGCAATGACAAACCTCAGGTTTTGAATGCAAATTTTCCAATCAGAATAGAAGATAATTTTTATTACTCCTTAAAATTTCCACCAAATTTGAATTCATATTACATTATCAATGGAAATACTTTAAGGGATTGTTCATTTTCATTCCATACAGAAAGTGTTAGACCCTTGGAGGAAATAAGAAATGAAAAAAGCAAAGAAATGTTTTGTATGTCACTTTCAATAGTTCAGAGGATTTCTGATAATATTTTATCAGTTGTTTGGAGGAAGGGTTACTTCCAATCTGAAAATGTTATTCTAACAGGTCAGTTAATATTATTTTTTATGTATTTTATGTAATATGTTAAGTATCACTTGTTTTTTACATATAGGAAAAACAGGAATGGGGAAATCAAAACTTTTAAATCATATAGTGAGTATTCTCCAAAAGTATCCATACTTTGTTTATACTGAAACAGTAGAATGTAAGACTATTAAAGGAAAAACTATAGATTCCCTCCACAAAATATTTATGGATCTCTTCTCAAAGTTAGTTCTTTGTCAGCCATCTGTACTTGTTCTTGATGATCTAAATATTTTATGTGAAAGTTGTGATGGAGAAGAAACACCAAATAATGTTTATTTCAACAGGTAAATTCTTGTTTAGTGTTTTTAAAATACTTTGCACTGTTTCAATTTTCTAGGGTCAGTGAAATGTTGTGTAATTTGTTATCTTCATATCCTGAATCCAATAAAATTGCTATTATAGCAAGTACTGACTCAGTCTCTAAACTAAACAAACATATTTATAGATCTAGAGGCAATCATTTGTTTAAAAATATATTCGCTTTAAATGATTTAAACAAGGTATGTGTACAGTGACGCTTTTTGGGATCTTGGTTTAATAATATTTTACTTTATAGACTGACAGGGTTCATCTGTTGGAATATTTCTTTCAACAAGCCAACTCAAAGAATTTGGACTACAAGGAACTAGCTGTTAAGACAGATGGTTTTGTGATTCAAGATATTAAAGATTTTTACGAGAAAGCCTTATTTGAGGCATACAAAGGTAGGAATTAATTTAATGTTTTTTCTCGGTGTCATAAAAGTTATTTTTAGGACCTCATTTAAATGAGTATCCTGTAGTGAACCAAGATAATTGTGAACTAGCACTAAAGAAGACCTGTTCATTATCTCTTCAAAATGTTAAGTTTCATTCACCAGGAAACAAATCTTTTGACAATATTGGTGGTTTAAGTGAAGTCAAAAAGATTTTAACAGAAAGCTTCTTATGGCCAGTGAAGGTTATAATTATTCCTGCCAGGAAATATTCTCAGTGTTAAATAATGATAATGATGTTTGTAGTATTCAAATATTTTTTCTAAAGCACCTTTAAGACTGCAGTCAGGGTTGCTTCTCTATGGTCTTCCTGGTACTGGGAAAACTTTACTGGCTGGGGCTGCTGCAAAACAGTGCAGTTTGAGACTGATATCTGTAAAGGGGCCAGAATTACTCAGTAAATATATAGGGGCCAGTGAACAGGCAGTGAGAGATGTTTTTGAAAAGTAATTAAATAATATTTTACATTTCTTGATAGCATCATTATTTTCTTTTCTAGAGCTCAAAGAGCAAAGCCCTGTATCTTGTTTTTTGACGAATTTGATAGTTTGGCACCCAGGCAAGATTTTTTCTATTTTTTTTTTCTTTTGAGGATTATCAGTATGGTAATTTTTCAGACGTGGACATGATAATACTGGAGTGACTGATAGAGTGGTAAACCAGCTTTTAACACAGCTGGATGGGGTGGAATCCCTTACAGGGGTATGTGTTCTGGCAGCTACTTCTCGACCTGATCTTTTAGATCCCGCGTTGCTAAGGCCAGGAAGATTAGATAAACAAATTTTATGCCCAATGCCTGACGAGGTAACAGATTGTTTAAATAAACAGTAACTAAACATATAGTCGTTATTTCTTAGAAGGGTCGTTTGGAAATTCTTAAAATTTTGTCTACAACATTGGATTTTGAAAATGAGGTTGATTTGGAAGAAATTGCTGACAAAACTGAGGGATTCTCTGGAGCCGATTTGCAGTCGCTTTTGTATAGTGTACAGATATCTTCAATGAAGACTATGGAAGATGTAAGAAGAGACTTGTAGTTTTTTTTTATTAAAGTTTTTTAATAACTTATCTTAGGTATATTAATACAGTAGGCAAAAAAAATATTTTCACACCCTAATTTTTAGGGGACTGTCAAAAATCATGGCGAAAATAAAAAAAACGAATTTAAAAATATATATATATAACAAGAAATTACATAATTTTGCTTTTTTTTGAAAAAATCAAGAATATCTGTTCGTATGTAAATAAAAAAATCACTGGGTAAAAAAAACAAAACGGAGACTAATTTCTCAGTGATTCTTTTTCTGTAATAAATTTGCCTTACGAATAAAAATTAAAAAAATACAAAAATTTTTAAAATGAATACAAACTTTTGAATATTAACGTTTCGGAAGGTTTTCTTTTCCCGTTTTCAAAACGAATCTAAATATAATTTATAGTAATTTCTGTATACTACGTCAATGATACTTACATTGACAATAATATTTTTTACTGACAGTGACATACTACCAACAAATTATATAGGTGAGGTTTGCTGTGTGGTTATTGTGTATTGAAATAATTAAACGTTTTTTATAATCGGGAACCATATTGAATTTAAATCTACCGAAGGCATAGCAATACAGTTACTTTTATTGAAATTAATTATAGCAGTTTCTTTTAATCATCTGCGTTTAGTTATAGATTCTTTTAATACCATTTTGGATTTATTCCAATTGATTTTATGTGTAATTTTTTGGTAGTATGTCAGTAAAAAATATTGTCAATGTAAGAAGTATCACTGACATACAAAATATATTTAGTTACTATCTTTTAGAGTATTATATAGAAATTAATATAAATTATTTTTAGATTCGTTTTGAAAACGTGAAGAGAAGACCTCCCGAAACGTTAATGTTCAAAAGTTTGTATTTATTTTAAAAATTTTTGTATTTTTAAAATTTTTGTTTGTTAGGCATATTTATTACAGAAAAAGAATCACTGAGCAGTTGGTGGGGTGGTGTGAGCAACCTTTTAAGTGTATTATGGAGGAGTCACTCCTTGGTTATGTTAGTTGTATGTTTATACAGCTATACAGCAGTCTATACAGGCGTATGTATATAGACCTAATAATACCATAAATCATCTTTTATGGTATTATTAGGTTAGGAAGGTTTATTAGGTTTAGAAAGAAATTAGTTTAGATTTTTTGGGTAATTTTTTTTTATTTTAGCCAGAACTGAGCATAGTCAAAAACAAAATCACTCAATCGGTACTGTTAGATTCTTTATCAAAGACGAGGCCATCATTAACTAAAAGGGAAAAAGACAAATATGAAAGAATGTGAGTATCATTTTGAAGTGTTGACATCATTTTGCAGGTTTATTTTCTTTCAATGCAGATATGCCAAGTTTCAAGGAGGGAATTTGGAAGATTTTAAAACTGGATCAAAGGTGACTTTAGCTTAAATTTTGTTTTTTTTTTGTTATATATTTATAGGCAAGGTTAGTGGGATTTGAATGAACGGTGATTGTTTTTTTTTTGTTTTTTTTATATTAAAAAAATATATATATTTAACGTATTAAAGGAAGTATTACTAAATATTTGACTTAGTCCAGAAAAAAACCACATGATTTTGAAATAATTATTATATTCAACTTAATTTCGAAAAAAAAAATTAATCGTTTTGAAAAAATATTTTATGATACACTGCATACTATTAGACTCTAGAGTACCAACTACTAACATATGTTGGTGGCAAATTTTCGTTCATTCCAAGGGTTTTTTGAATGTCTGGAAGAAAGAAAACTTAAGTGGACCTAAATCAGAAAAATATGGCAGATGGTCGACAATTTGGAAGCTTTCAGCCATTTGCCATAGAGATAAGCTGCATCCATGTTTGTTTTTTTAAATCAGCATTCCTGTTCTTTAACATTGTTGACTTTACTTAATCATAGGTTTAAAATGTCATGGCTTTTTATCTTGAATACTTCTCATAGAAAACAGATTTACTGTTGTCCTAAAATTGTTCAAGGTCAAGTATTTATCAGTACCCTGGAGTAAATTGTATTATTTTAATTTTGTATATTAATTATTGTATATTTCTAATAAATAATAAAGAAATGTACATGGAAATGCTGTGTTTTTGATCTTACACAATTTACATACAAATAATTTGCGTTCAAATTAATAATTATAGCGAAAGAGTCTTTTCACGTTACCCAACGTGCCAATGGTAAATGTTTTCTTTCAGAAGGAACGTTTAATTAGCTATAATAAATGAGACAGAGACGTATTTAGGAATTTTCGTACAATAACTCTGGATATTTAAGTGGTATATATTTTATATGGAAAAAAAGCAAACTACAGGGAATTAACCAAAAGCATTTAAATTTTTTTATTGGAACCTTTAGCGTGAAATAATATATTCGAAAAACTAAATCACCGTGTTTAAGTTCTGGGCGGGCGTTTCACTAACCATGTTAGCATCATCAGGAGATGATTCAATCTAGTTATAAAACTAAACTGTGTTCTATTTATATGATAACCGAATCTAATGAAGCGTGCGTCATTGACCGTTAAGTTTATTAGATTCTTCCCACAGGAACTGTAGGTGATTTATATATTAGTATATATTTTATATGAAACATAAGCAAACTACAGGGAATTAACCAAAAGCATTTTAATTTTTTTATTGGAACCTTTAGCGTGAAATAATATATTCGAAAAACTAAATCACCGTGTTTAAGTTCTGGACGGGCGTTTCACTAACCATGTTAGCATCATCAGGAGATGATTCAATCTAGTTATAAAACTAAACTGTGTTCTATTTATATGATAACCGTATCTAATGAAGCGTGCGTCATTGACCGTTAAGTTTATTAGATTCTTTCTACAGGAACTGTAGGTGATTTATACTCTTTCCCTTAAACATAGTTGTACCACTTAACTATCTTTTATCTGTCAAAAACATCACATGATATATCAGAAATTGTTAATATGAATTGTAATAAAGATACTTATTAGTTGTGTCTAAACTTATTTAAAGGAACACGAAAGTTAGGATCTATAAAACATAGTCACAACTATAGTCACTTATGGCTGTGGGACGTGGACCCGCTCAAAGAAAACAAAAGATATACTTGCAGTAATTGAAAGAACGCAATACTTAAAATAAAGCAATAAAGCTTAAAGTTACGCAATATTTAAAATCAGAAAATCTTGCCACGAAAATGTTCATGTAATAATTCAATTTTTTTTATAAAAGTACTTCGTACAGCGGTATGTAATCGAAAATACTTGCTTTATTTTTTATCTTTGTATCATTTGTTAGTGTTATTTACTATAAAAAATAAATTTTCTGCTAATGAAATTATCGAAGCCTCCGAATCATTCGGATGCAAGCATATCGCAGATATGCTTGAAGTGACTTACGTATTATAGTTGTAACTCAGTTCAATACCGTTGTATTTTGGAAAAATACAATAGATATATGTTTCTTTCATAAGGTTCCCTGGTCTCATGAGAAATAATTTTGCTAGTATTGAAAATCCATTTCCTACGTACCTGAAAGACCTGCGTCTTAAGCACCACTTGTAGATGTATCTTTTATAGGATAGTAGGATAGGCAACCGAAAATTATTAAAAAATACGATGTATCAAGGAGCTACGACGAAACATGAAAAGGCGCGAGCCGAAAATGGAGTGGAACAGTCGAATCCTCTTTTTATATTCTAAATGTATAATTCTATATTGATATACGTTTTCAGAGCACGTGTGTATTTCCGTGCCCATTATTACAAAAATTAAATATCATTCAGATGTGGATTACATTGGAGGAGATGAGGAGAAACAAGATTTAGAGGAAAATCCGACGGGAAGTCGGCGAGAGTATCTAGATGGGAGAGCATGTGTCGGTACCCTGACGAGCCTGAACATCGAGAGGCGAAACATGTGCCCTCCAATTGCAGGGATGGGTGGGGCTCATTCCCGGTCAAACACCTAACTAAAATGTTCATATATATATATATATATATATATATATATATATATATATATATATATATATATATATATATATATATATATATATATATATATACACACAAATATTGTCGGTATTTCAAAAACCTATGTTGTCGAAATACCGACCATTATAGCCGAAATACCGATGATCGATGGTGATAACTCTGTGCCTTGGCAGGAGACATTTGAAAATATTAAGTAGAGAAAATCAAGATACAAATAACAAGACTGCGTCTTAGGATGATATAGAATTCTATTTAGAAAACAGTAGACGAGGTAAATGACAAATGACGAATAGTGGAAATTATATTCAGATGAGGAAGATTCAGAGATGAAGAACGGAAATATCTGACTCGTAAGAGCTTCTAAAGAAGCCTCCCAAAATAATCCTAAGAAGCCTCCCAAAATAATCCTTACATTTTTAAATTCCTGTTTAAAGGTTAGGCAGCCAACAATCATGCGAAGATAAGAAATTAGTAAAAATTAAGGAAAAAGCAATTCATTGAGCTAAATCTTTTATTAAATATAAATAAATCGGGCTGATGCCGGTCCTGTTTACCAAATAAGACCTGTGTGGTTAATTAAAGCCCTATCTTAAAACACGCTCTAATTCAAGCGATCTTTTTAAAACGTCGCTTTGAGATGTAGTTTCCATTTTAAGAATCCTTTTAAGTAATACTTTGTCAAATAAATTAAATTTTGTTTTTGGCGAGCCTTTTACCGAAGCTTTCGTTTGTTTCACATTAAAATTATTCCTTTTATTTCCTGGCAATTTCCACCGATTGTGTGTGTTTGGTGTTTCGTTTGAATTGTTAGATTTCTTTTTTGATTAAATTGCTTAGTCAATGATTATATAAATAATATTTTAGGCGGTGAATATATATGGTGGACAATGAGTAAAGGATTTTCCCTTTTAATATACCATTAAAGTAGTCGTTTTTGAAACTGGCGATGTCGTGATTTTTTTTTAGAATGTATGTAACAACATATATTTACCTATAAAGAATTCTATCTATGTATATCTGTCGAATTCGGTGCTTGTGGTATGGTATTTGTTTGACTGTACTTCGTTTGTATCCTGGATGTTGGTTATTGTTGGAGTTGGTTACTGGGAAAAAGGGGTTATTAATTTTTGTACCGAACAAACATTATAAGATAAATTGGAGTTTTTGGGCTTGAAAAACAGTTTGTCTCTATTTGAGGGTAATTTATTAGTTTGAGGTAAATTAAATTTTTTGTTAGTGGCAACACTGGAGCTTTTGCAAACATTTGTTTACATCTGAAGATTATTACATGCCAAACTTTCTCCTCTGAAGCAATCTGGAAAAGAGTAAAAATAAGGTAAGTGTCAAAATATTACCTTTAATAACATATGTTACCAATATGTGATCATGTTTTCAGTGGAAGTGAATGTTTTCAGTGGTATAATTTTTTTCAGTGGTATAACTTTTGATATAATTTGCCTAGGGTAGTGTAATCACAGTACCTAAAGATATAGTCTAAAGATATATTTGTGCGTACTGTTTCACGGATGGAAAAACATGTATTGACTGTCTAGGTCACGAACATCGCGACAGTAAGCACCGAAAATGCCAAATGAGATTTTGGCGAAACATCTGCAAGCTCCCGACAGGGAGTAACTCGACAACCGGATATACTCCCGGAAAAAAACCCAATACACACATATATATGTATGGATATCTGTATGGACCCCTTTGTGGATCAGACCTTGACATGGTAAAGGGGTTTGTGTAGGGCAATGAGGCTTTGAGCTATGCCGTCTGGAGTCTATGCTCCTGGGAGGGTCACCCCTGGCGTACAGGCTCAAGGCAGAGGCCTCAGACTAACATGATCCAAAATCTGCCAACCCGCATTGGACCAGCGTGGCAGATTACGGTCCATACCTTCAACATGGTATTTCAATATGTTGAAATATGACAGTACAACCTCAAGCACGGCCCTCATTCCCCGGAGGCCAAGGAGCAACTACGGCAGCGGGAAGACCTGCCCCAAGGCAGAGGGTGCTAAGAATCACCGGGTTAGATGATTGAAACCATGAAAACAGAGGCCCGATTGCAAGAACTATTAATCGAACTTGACAACATACATTGGGATATTATTGGGCTCTGTGAAACACGAAGAAAGGGTGAAGTGTTAATCAGACTGGCGGAATTGGATTCCTCATCAATCGAAAGCTGAAGGACAGTGTGATAAAATTTGAAAGTGCATCCGACCGACTAGCCCAATGCGCCATTCAGCTGAATAAAAAGAGTAGGCTTCAAATCGTCCAAGCTTATGCACCAACTATAAGCCATAGGGATGAGGAAATTCAGGAATTTTATGATGATGTAGCCCAGCTTTTATACAAGGAGAAATGTAGGTACAAAATCCTGATGGGTGATTTTAATACCAGCATTGGAACAAGAACTGACGAAAATGCAACTGGCCCATATGGAACTGGTGAGCGAGACAATAGAGGTGACAGATTGGTTGATTTTGCTGAAGAACAAGAACTATATATTATGAATTCGTTCTATAAGAAAAATATCACCAGAAAATGGACATCTGAGCTTACAAGCCAAATTGACTACATCATGACCAACGATAAAACAATATTTACCAATTGTACTGTCCCTAACAATTTTAATGTTGGAAGTGACCACCGAATGGTAGGAGCAAGAGTTCGGATTGACTGCCGAAAAGAGCGCGAAAGAATGGTAAGATCAAAGAAGGACAAGGTAGATTCTGGAAAACGGCTGGAGAGAGGAAGCGATTTTGAGATTGCTTTGTCAAACCGGTTTGCTGCGTTACAAGATCCAGAGGAAGTGGAAATATCAGTTCAATATGAAGAAATCGTCAACAATGTACTTCAAACGGCTGCTTCAATAGCACCAGAAGAAAAATGTCTCAAACAAACAAAAATCTCCAGTGAGACCATTGATTTAATGAAGAAACGGCCAGCATTGAGAAATGCAGGTAGTCCTTTTGGCAGGGTTGAGTACACTGAGCTCTGCAAAACTATAAGAAAACGTATCAGAGAGGACACGCGCCGATTCAATATGCAGCTAGTGCAAACAACCCTGGAAGAAAACAAAGCTAAACAGAAGCTGAGAAACAAAAGAACGCAAATATATATGCCTTAAAGCGTGAGGATGGCACAGTGTGCGGGGCGCGTACCCAAATGTTAGAGATTGTCAGAAAATTTTATTCCCAATTATATGAAGATCAGAACCAATCAAAGACAACAATACCCACGGAAGAACAAATGCTAGATATCCTAGTGGAGGAAGTAACAAATGCTATAGAATCGATGAAAAACGCCAAGGCTTCAGGAAAGGACAGTGTAACTGTCGAAATGCTAAAAGCTGGTGGACGGACGTTACATAAAACACAGGCAAAATTATACTCAAAATGCCTCAAAGAACAAAATGTACCTGATTTATGGAAAAATGCAGAAGTAATCCTTTTACATAAAAAAGAAGCACAGGAAGACTTAAAGAACTACCGTCCAATAAGCCTCCTATCAGTAATGTTGAAAGTTTTCACTAAGATAATTTATAAAAGAATATTAAAAAAACTGAATGACGCCCAACCAAGAGAACAAGCAGGATTCAGAAGTGGATTCAGTACAATAGATCACATCCAGGTTGTACAGCAGATCATAGAAAGGCACAACGAATACACCATGCCTCTGTGCTTGGCTTTTATCGACTACGAAAAAGCATTTGACTATCTCAAAGTATGTGATAATGGATGCACTG
>JARFXV010000907.1:327500-342500 GCA_031761425.1 Cosmopolites sordidus
ATGGAGATGGGCAGGCCATATAGCGAGGCGATGGGACGACAGATGGACCAAGGCAATCCTGGAGTGGATACCGCTTGATCGCAAACGTCCGCGAAGAAGACCGAAAGCACGATGGACTGATGACATCGTTAAGTATATTGGACCCGAGTGGCAGAGGAAAGCCCAGGACCGTGAAGGTTGGAAGCATGCTGAAGAGGCCTTCATCCTGCAGTGGATCGATAAGGGCTGATGATGATGATGATGATATATATATATATATAGGGTGTATTCAAAGTTGAGTCATTTATTTTAACAGGTTGTAGAACTTGTAAAGATTGTTTTGGAGAAAGTCAAAATAATTTTCAAATAAGGGTGCAATAAACATGCCATTTACTATGCCAGCCCAAACCTTTACTGAAAATCTGTGCTGAAAATGAGTTCTTTTCACAGCATGTGCATTTTCTACTGCCCAAACTTCGTTGTTGTGGCAATTATTTACTCCATTTTTTGTAAATGTGACCTCGTCGGCAGCCAAAATAAATTTTCATGGCTATTGTACTGATGTAAAAGCTATTGACAAAATTCAACTCTTTTCGGATAATGTTCAGGATAATCTTCGGGTTGTAACGCTTGTACCCGTTGATAATGAATAGTCTTCCACACTTTACTATGGCCAACTTCAAGTTGACCTGCTATAGATCTAGTGTTCGTTGTTGGCTCGTTTTCAACAATTTCCAACATTTCTTCCTCAGTCCGTACCATTTCGGGTGGATGAGGTCTTTCACCGTGACCTCTTCGTTGTTCCATTTAAGTACCTTGTGTCGCGAAGTCTTAAATTCTTAAGTCTTAAAGTCTTAAATTTACAAACATCCGCAGAGTCCGATGATTTCTTATAGAAAACTTTTCCGCGTACAAACGACATGCTGCGGTTGCCTTTTGTTGGTACTCCCCGGAAGTTAATGTTTTGTAACTGTTAATAACTTCTTTATTTTGCAATTTTTATATAAATGATTTTTGGTAAAATTACTTATTTTTTCGAGTTCTATAAGCTGTTAAAATAAATGATACAACTTTAAAAACACCCTATATATACAGGGTGTTAGGTAAATATGCGGCAAAAATTAAAGGGGTTATTCCTTGACTTATTCTAAGAATATTTTGTTGTATGATGATTTTTGAAAAACCTCTTTGTTTCGAAGGTACATTTATTTTTTGTATAAACACAATTTAACTTTTAATAATATGTTAACCTCTGTATAAATAAAATATTCTAATCTATTTGGTCAGATCTCACCTTATTTCCTTTCGTATGTACACTTTTAAGGTAAAATGAGGTATGGTATGTATGCTGTAGCTTAAGAACTTGACGTGATAGAGAAAAACTGTGAATATTTTTGAATTCAGAGATGAAAAATTAATCAAAAACAAGTCACAGATTCAAGTCAACAAAATTGCTTTTCCCCAGTGTTATATAATTATATGTAAATATAAGTTTCTACGGTTTTGAATAATTTTTAATTCTCTGAAGGTATAAACTTTTGTTTTACAAAATATAACGTCATTCTTGAGGCGTTGCTGTTGATTTTTCGAGAGAATAATTGATGTTTTGTAACTCTTGCAATCGCTCATTCCCAAAAATTGAGTCTCGGACATAAAATATACTTCGCAGTTTTTGTACAGTCGTTGTGTTTAGTGAAAAATCTCATTTTTCGGAATGGTAAAGAGTTGGTATACTGCATTGCTATACTACGAAGGTTGCTATTTATGTATCCGGAATAATAAATGGTTTTATTGTTTTTCAAAATATTCTCTGCGATGATCGATATACTTTTGCATACGTTTGAATCAATTTTCGTAGTACTTTTTCCATTCCGATTGAGGTATCTCCAAAACATGTATTTTGAACGAATCAACCGCTTCTTCTGGCGTGGAAAATCGTTGATCATTTAGTTCATTCTTCATGGTCGGGAACAAAAAGAAATTATTCTGTGCTAAATTAGGATTGTAGCACTGTAGCTACATAACCTTTTATCCCAGAGACAGCTGATCATTTGCTTGGAAGTGCTTCTTGCGCGAACAACTTTTGTTGGATTTGGCTCATTTTGAAAGACCCGTACAGTCGATTGCTATTTACTTTCGGGCTCATACATTTCCTTTCGGATTCAAGATTCGTCATCTGTGTAGATGTTATACACGGCTTTTGACGCACCACGATTGTATTTTTTGAGCATTTCTTTGCACTAATCGACACGAGCTGTTGTCAAATTATGCGGAATCCAACGCGCACAAATCGTTTTCACGGCTAAATGTTCATGTACAAACTTGTGTATGCTTGTCATATGTTTAATGCCCAAGGCGATCTTGCCTTATCATTTCGCGGACAGTATCGATGTTTTCTGGCACTACAACCGATATAAGAATACCTTCAATAAATTCGTCCGTGAGCGAACGACTGCCACAATTGAATTCACTAAAGCAGTGACATACAGTGGTTTTAGATGTCAGTCAACAACGTCAAACTTTACGATATATAGTTTTGATTGATTGCGCGGTTGCTCTTGGTGAAACATAGTAACAATGATAATACTTAAAACACTTGGTATTTGTTTCACAATATTCAATTCACAATATATTGTGAAACAAATACCAAGTGTTTTAATTATTATCATTTTTACGATATATGTCAGATGGCGCCTAGCAACATCATTGTTGCCAATTCCGGATGCATACAATTATACAACAACGGCGTTCTTAATAAATAAGGCCCATTTTTACCACCAACGGAGATACAAATAGTCCATTGTTTCTAATATGAGATCACCAAAGCTTAACTTTCGAAAGATAATGCCTCAAAAATGGGGCTAAATTCAAACATGCCACTTATTTATCGGCCCTCCATTAGGGTATTATTGTTATTTCTAACTGCTGTATTCCATTTCTGAATGTTGAGAGCAAAAAAGCTGTTGAATGTTAATTTTCAAATACTCCCCGTACATATTAAGCATATTTTATCCAACAACAAACGCTAACAAGCTTCAGAAAAGTGAAAAAGCTACTGAACGAATGCAAATGGGACTTTTTAGGAATTGGGCATCGCGACGCCTACAAAGTTTTTCCACGACAATTCGATTAGACGAAGAAGTAACCGTTGAGAAAATTAGAAGGAAAATTAACAAAAAAGTTTTGTGCTTCGAGAAAAATGTTTCTATTCAAGGGGAATTTTAAAATCGGGCTTTCCGGCAGTTCCCAAAATTTTGTCAAATGGATTTTTATTTTTTCTTGATTGGAAAACCGATATATTACTATAATATAATCAAAAACTAAGATGATTTAAAAAAAAATATTTCCTTCAAAGTAATCATCTTTTACTGCAACAGACATGCCAATGTTTCCTCCTGTCTCCTGAAACCGTTTTTATACTCTACTTCTAAAAACTAGACAAATTTTAAACTTTTTGGTCATATGTATATATATACATATATATATATATATATATATATATATATATATATATATATATATATATATATATATATATATATATATATATATATATATATATATATATATATACCTAACGCAAGGTCAAAAGTTAAATTCATGAGTGACATCTCAGAGCCTTTCAAAATTAACACTGGAGTGAGACAAGGGGATGGACTCTCGCCACTCTTATTTAACTGTGTTCTAGAAAAAGTAATACAGGAGTGGCGTGTAAAAAAACCGGCCCTGAATATTGACCAGCCCATTAAACTGGGGAGAACCAACATCAAAATAGATTATCTGGCGTTTGTTGATGATCAAGCAGTTTTAGCTTAAGATATATTAACGACACAAAAACAGATTTTTAGACTCACAAATTCGTATGCTTAAACCAGAAATATGCAGTTAAAACTGCATATTTCTTTTTTTTTAATTTGAATTTTTGAGTTTAAAAAATTAACTCTGGGGTCATTTTTTGGAGAATTTAATGCCCTACAAGAAAATGCCCGAATTTTTTTTATCTCAAACGGTTCAATAGTTATAGCATTTTTAATGAAGAAACGTTTTTTTGCTTGTTGTCAATCCGTGTCAGCCTGTGTCAATCCACTGCAGGATGAAGGCCTCCTCAACATGCTTCCAACTTTCACGGTCCTGGGCTTTCTTCTGCCACTCGGGTCCAATACACTTAATGATGTCATCAATCTATCGTGCTTTCGGTCTTCTTCGCGGACGTTTGCGATCAAGCGGTATCCACTCCAGGATTGCCTTGGTCCATCTGCTGTCCCATCTCCTCGCTATATGGCCTGTCCATCTCAATTTCAACTGCTTTACCCTTCTAATGATGCCACAGACTTTCGTTTGTTCCATGATCCATGCGCAGGACTTTCTGTCTCGTCTTGTAATGCCAAGCATACATCTTTCCATTCCCCTCTGTGCTACTTGAAGTTTTTGAATTGATTGCGATGTGTGTCCAGGTTTCACTTCCGTATGTCATAACGGGTAGAACGCACTGATCGAAGACTTTTCTTTTCAGGCAAAGTGGGAGTCTACTCTTAAACACTATGTTGAGCCTGTCAAATGCCTGCCAGCCACATTTATTACGGTATTCCTCTCCATTGAAATCCTCTGCCGAAAATATATAAAGCTGCTAACAATCTCCAAATCCCTTCCTCAAACTGAAAATTCTTCTGTCCTGAGCATATTTATTGAACATAACCTGACTCTTTTTCAGGTTTATTTTCAAGCCAAATGGTTCGCCAGCTCTTTGCAGTTCTTGTATGTGCCTTGGCAGTTCCTGTGGGTCTTGTACAAGGAGAACGATATCATCTGCAAACCTAAGATGGTTTAAGTTTGCACCATTGATCTTTACACCATCCTGTCCCCAATTCAGTTTTAAGGAATACTTCTTCAAGGCCAGCCGAGAAAAGAATAGACGATATTGCCTCACCCTGCCGTCTACCTCGTTCTACATTAATTCCCACTTCAAGATCATCAAGGTGAATTGTGACTGTAGCTCCATCATATATCGATCCTAATAGGTTTACATATGCTTTATCTACCCCTTGGCTAAGCAGTGCATCCATTATCGCATACTTTGAGATAGTCAAATGCTTTTTCGTAGTCGATAAAAGCCAAGCACAGTGGCATGGTGTATTCGTTGTGCCTTTCTATGGCCTGCTGTACAACCTGGATGTGATCTATTATACTGAATCCACTTCTGAATCCTGCTTGTTCTCTTGGTTGGGCGTCATTCAGTTTTTTTAATATTCTTTTATAAATTATCTTAGTGAAAACTGTGTACATTACTGATAGGAGGCTTATTGGACGGTAGTTTTTTAAATCTTCCTGTGCTCGTTTTTTATGTAAAAGGATCACTTCTGCATTTTCCATAAATCAGGTACTTTTTGTTCTTTGAGGCAGTTTGAGTATAATTTTGCCAGTGTTTTATGTAACGTGCGACCATCAGCTTTTAGCATTTCGACAGTTACACTGTCCTTTCCTGGAGCTTTTCATCGTTTTTTATTGATTCTATAGCTGATTCTATATGATTGAATTCAAAGAGATTTACCACTAAGAACTTTACCACTTGAAATCATTTTCTTTAACTTCTTAACGCGCGATGCATTAACCGTGTTAGCATCATTAGGAGATGATCCAATCTAATCTAATCCTAATTGAGGATTTGATCAATTATACTGATACTGATTATACTGATAATTATATTAATCTTCTGGTGATACTAACCTAGTTAGCGAAACTCTCATCGAGAAGTTAAATATCGCATCACGGCATCGGAAAGTTGATGTTTAATTGTAAATCTTTTCGTATTTTTTTCTATTTATGCTTGATTTTACTGATTGTTTTCGCCCAGACTGAACAGTTTTGCTACTTTGTCAGCGCGGGGTATGCGATTATTGTAGTTAATATGGAATTGGCACGAAATAGCTATTGAGCTGTCTTGTTCCTGTAATATAATCATTATTTTTGTAATATGTTTTAACTGTAAACATACGTTGTATACTGTTCCACTGATTTATGGCTACTAATGATATAATATTACTGTGTCAAATACTGTGAAGATAGTTGATTTACTTCTCTGCAGCACTCTGTATATATTAGAAGAATAAAAGATGAACAAACACAATAGTTTTAAGGTTATGAAAGAAATCTTTTAAAAATGTTGAGAACTGCCGACAGAAAATTAACAATTAAGCTAAATATTTTCCTTAAGAAAAGTGCGATAAGCGACACTTTTATTAAGTTGTCGCTGTAACCGCTCGGCTTTTCAATACCGGCTAATTCGTCTGCCAATCCGCGCTTCTTTCTTGCGAAAAAATACCGCCTTTATGAGACCTCATTTAAAAACTTTAAACAGCGCGCTCTGAATGAGCCTTAACTAAGGGTTCGAATAATAATGAGCTCCGGAAAAAAGCCTTATTTTATAAATATGTCGAGGTATTTTATTCTTTTCTGTTTTTTTTTAATCCTACGTTTATCTTTAGAACCTAATTATATGTGTATGAAATAATTCATACTATTCACCTGATCTAGCTCTTTCTGAGTGTTTCCTGTAAAAATATTAATTGTAATAAGAAGAATTTGTTTTTAGGATATTCTGGATATTTAGACCGAGATGCCAAAGTAGTAGTTTTAAAAATCTCTGAAAAATCAGCTTTACTGCCTCTCCATATAAGTTGTTGCAGAAGGGTTTTTGTAGAGTTATGCAGCCTATCTATTAATGGTCTTCTTCTTATTCCTGTAGTGTTATAGCTCATCAGTAAACATTGACCCCCCTGCAACGTTCGTTTTCATCCGGATAAATCTCCAGCAGCCCCTTGTGAGTTTTTGATTTGGAGTAGTCCTTCAGTATCTCTTTCTGTCGCTGTGTCTATCCGTCTTTCTATTACTCATTGTTCGTCTCTCCGTGATTCTCCTTGGTATTTGATTTTCTGGCATTTTTGCCACGTGCCCAGTCCATTTAAGTCCACAGACCGTTATATTGTACACAATATCCAGATATTTGTATAATTGCTTGATGGATTACTATTTTGCTTTGATAGGTTTAAGTTGGTTCTGTTTCTAAGAGTGTTTTTCCATCTGAGTCTCCGAAACCTCACCTAGTCCACAATATCCAGATATTTGTATAATTACTTGATGGGTTTGGTGGGATTGATGAGATTTTGATGAGCTTGATGGGATTTTGTTTTGATAGGTTTAAGCTGGTTCTGTTTCTATGAGTGTTTTTTTCATCTTTCTACCTTCATTATGCTGCTTTCATAAAACATCTTGGGCTTGCTCAAGAAAAAACTTTAGTATATGTCTTTTAACGTTCTGCATTATTTAAGTTAACGTTTCCTACTTCCAACAAGTATTGCATGAGACAGCATTGTCTCCCAAAGACGCACAATTCATGCCCTGAGCTTCTACCGAATTTTGTTTCAGTTGAAAGGCGATAGGAAAGTACTGACTCAACCGTTGATGATGAATGATATCTGTCTATAACTGATTTCTCAGGTTATATTCACTGTAGGCTCGAATGTTATACTTCATTTTGAAGCCGAAAGGTGGCGCTTAAAACTAGCTACATGGCAGCGAAAATTCTGATGAGAATTAAGTTGGTTAATAAATGAGTGATTATGTCCACAACATTTACGAGAACAGATATACAGGGTAGCGCAGAGGAAACGCAGTTTTTTGAACGGCTGGTATTTTTGCAAAGAGAGGGGTGACGACTTTGATGGGTCGCCAACGGACAGCTAAGGTAATGAAGTTTTAGGCATGGACCCTAGAGCACCGTATCGTGTGTTTGTTGTCGAGCAGTTTTTTAGAAACAGTTATTTTTTTACATTATTTTAAAACATTATCATAAATAGTATTGATAATCGATGTGAAAAACTTTAAAATATTATTTTGCAATTAATTATGAATGAATTAAAATTTATAAAATTTAAAAAAACCACCTGCCTATGAACGCGCCGCGATTGGCTGCCATGTTTGTGACGTTATTATGGTAAAGTAAAAATTATTGTTGGTTAAGGGCAAAATAAAATATTTTTGGTTACTAATTTAGTTCAGTAATGTGTGACAAAGGGTTCATAAAGGCTAATTTTGATAATATACCTGCTGTGGATATTTATACGGTCACAGATGTATAGTCTTACAATATATTTTTATTATAATAACTTGATTTTAACTCATAAGAAGAACATTAAGTAAATATGTTTCTTTTGACGTAATTAGTTATTAATTTTTTTAAAATGAATAATAATACATTTATGTTGATATTATAGGTGATTGTAAAATCACCTGTAAAAGGCAACATATGATTAATAACTGAGAAAATCAAACTCTCCTATTCTTCCAATGGCTCATTCTATATGAATACATAGAGCAGCAATCCATTTGCCTTCTAAAACCTTAGATTGTGTTAATTTTATACTAGAACTAACCGAATGCGGTTTAATTAATTCTATATTTTTATCCTCAAGAGGTGAGACAATGTTTTTGAATACACTGTTAAATATACATAGTAAAACTTTCCACAACGAGGATAATACATTACAGTAGATTATAATATGTAAACTACATTAATAATCAATTCAGAATAAAAAAAAATCACTGCCCAAAATTGTATTCCAATACTTTTAAAACGACATCGATTCTTCTAACCACAATACTAAACTCTATTAACGATATTTTGCGAAAAAATCCACCCATACTACATTATTGCTTCAATTAGGGTTTTCAGTATTTTTAAAACAATGGCTATTTTTCGCCTTATATATTTTACAAACCACCACATTAGACTTTTAATTTAATAATATTTGCAAATATAAATAACTCCAGCTGCTAACTGTCTACAATGCATGACCAGCCAGAGAATTCCCAAATAAAAGAAAGCACCTAACTCAATTTTTTTTTGAGTGGAAAGCTTTTGGTCACATAAATTTCAGAACTCTTCGACTATCTACAAATGAGATTATCCTGTAAAACTTTCATAAGTATAATACTTTTTATATACGATTACCTTCTAAATGCCGGTCGCGTTGATGCGGCGGTAAGAGCGCCTGCTTTGCCGAATCCGCGCTGGAGCGATAACCTCGGATGGTTATTTTTCTTTCTTCTGTCCGTTTATCTTTCCTAAATGTTTGTGATTGTTTCTAGGCAAGAGTGTAAAATCCGACTACGAATTACCCCTCAGTCACGCCAGTTAAAGGCTGGGTAAGGCCGGATGCCTTCTGAGAAGTGTTCTACGTTGGTCACTCGCCAGTCGGTAGGTTTCCTGATAGACTTATGGGTAGGCACATAACCAAGGGTTTATAGCCCGAGGGGGGTGCTGGCCTGGGTTTGTCGGAAGCTGATGACCGTGGTTCGGAACCCACGTTAAGCTATAGGTCCAGTCGCTAAATAGCCTAGTTGCTGATGCGCCTCTAACCCAAACATTTTACTTTTACCTTCTAAATTGGTAGTCGAATTTTATTCTTGTCTATTCTACCTTTCTTGAATATTATTATTCGTATCCTACAAAATAGACGATCCTGTAGGGCTTTCTCATTGTTACTACCATCGTTAGTGTTGCTACATGTAGATTTTTTGAGGCACGTAGATATATACGATATAGATAGATATAGATATAGATATAGATAGAGATATATGAGTATAACGTCGAAAACAACATCGAAGGCCTAAATAACAATTAAAAACAAGCATATTTTCAAATCTCTAGAAAACCAATAAATGCAGTCAAATATATAGCTTAAATCTATAGAACAATGTCTAAAATCGATAAACTGTTTTATTTGCCCGGGACTCCGATTCTTTCTAGACGTCCTTTCGGAAAGGGTGCGAATGAAAATTTCGGTATAACTTTCGAATTGTTCCGAGCCAACCCGATATTGACGGTCGTGCTTACGTTTCTTATCATACTGAGGGTATATGCGCTCGGGTTTTTTTTGGGAACTGTCGGCGCGTCATCGATACTGTGCGTGCATACAAATTTACTTTCAATGTCTTATAACTTTTTAATTATAAAGAAAAACATAAAAATTGTTTCGTTATAAAACCTATATTTGATTTTTCCATTTACGACAAAAAAATTTGTTCAAAACCCCAATTCCAGATTGAAACACGATACTCCGATGAATCGAAACATTTCGAACTACCGGATCTGTCATGAAGATGAAACATCTGGCCTTCGCCGTGCCGTTTGGACACCAGGCCAATGCTGAAAGTGCTGACAAAGCTATTTCAGTCAAGTTTCTATTCGTCAAGAAATCTCAATAGTACCAGACGAAATGATTTTGACAGTTGTGCATAACTTTCGAGATAGACTGACATTACTTTCTACCCGACACTTGACTGATATTATTTTCTACTATTAATTTAAAAGTGTACTATTCTCACTTCATTTAGCATTATCATATTCAGCATATTCATTTAGCATCTATCAATATTTTTACAACAAAAAATAACCTCAAATATTTCAAGGCATTTCCATTTAATGGTTGGAATTTTGTTACAGGTGTAAAACGCGCCCATCTAATATGGCGCCGGCGTGTTGGATCGGGACTCGTCGCAGGAAACAAGACCGAACCGACGAAATTGTTTCGACAGGAACGATTAGGGGGCGCCCGACTGTGATGTAACACGGTTACGTTCGAAATTGTCGGCGCTGATGGAAATTTAAGCTGGCATTTTGCGAAACGGCCTCGGGCGACGCTCTGCCGCCCTTTAACCGAACGGAATAAGAATATTGGTTAAAAGGCGTTCAAAATTATGAATAAATTATTTTCGTGGAACGGAGAGTTTTTGATGGGCTCATATCGATATTAAGACTCACCTCCATCATCAGTTTTGAAAATGGATCATTCGTAGAAATATTGGTGGTTTCATAAGTTCCTACCCTTTTTTTATTAAATAATTTTATTGAAAAGAAAGTAACGATTATAATACAAGTTAACAAACGCTCTATTCTCCGTTGTTGTTCATGATCTGCTTTCACCTCTTGACCAATTTATTGATGCCGTTTCGCCAGAAATCACCTAAGGAATCACAAGAAAGTATTATTATTTGGTTATTTGGTTGGATAGCGAGCGGAAGCGATGATAATCGGTTGGCCCAAGATCTGTAGAGTATGGCGGATACAGAAAAAACTCTCAATCGAGATAATTCAAGGTCCCCTTGATGATGTTTGCTGTGTGAGGTTGTGCATTGTTGTGGAGCAAGATGACTGGCCTTGTCAATCGAGTCGTTTCAGTTAGGGTTCTAGGTAGCCTTCAGGTAGTGTTCCTTGTCTACCATCTTCTTTATCCTGCATGTTCGAGAACACGAGACCTTTCCAGCTCCACCAAACATGAATTATGGTTAACTTGGGATGGAGATCTTGCTTATCTCAAGGTTTTTACATGTCTTCTGTGGCCACTCACTCCTTTATTTGCTTCATATTAACGTAAATATATCATTTCTCATCTCCCGTTATGATTCTGTACAATACTCGTTGCTTATGGCCGCGTGTTGTTGAGTGTCTCACAAGATTTTGAGCAGTTTTGTTGCGGCACCGAAGCTTTGAGTTTTTAAGTTAAGCTCATAGATTGAAGAGGTCGGGAGATTGTCGCAAGGCCGCAGTCCATCTTCTTAGACAGTCAGCATGTTTCACAGCCGTCTACCTTCAAAAGCGCTTTAAAGTGGTTCTCGTCGAAATCGGAAGGTCGACCAGAGCGGAGCGTGTAGTCCTGATCGAAGTTGCCATTTTTGAACCTCGAGCAATATGATCAGCTATAGCGTTGTCAAGCATCCTCATATACGTTATAGCGTCCTCAAGTTAGTTTCTTGCAGTTTCGTCTTACGGAGTTTTAATTAAAACTGCAGTATTTGTTTTTTATTTAATGAAATATAAATATTGCATTTGACAATTGCATAGCACCATATATTTTTTTTGATCTAATTATACCAGCTAAAATTACTGTAACCAACAATTCTTCCTTTATGAACGAATTATTCTTAAGGACCTCGAAACACAATCTAATATTATGAGAATAATTTTCAATTTATTTCCGTTATAAAAAGTAGCAAAATGACACAAAAACATCAAGAAATTGTTCAGAAAATATAAATTGTTTTTTTAAGGCTTGCCATTGAAATGTGAGGCTAGATTGTATTACATTTTTGACACGTAATCTGTAAAAAAGCGATCATTCAAAATATCCACCAGTCGATGTACCGATCATTTCCGAAAAGTGCCGAGTGATTCGGGGTTTCTGTGATTTTTAGCGACGTCGAAATCTGGTTGGGCTAGTCAATAGATAATTGATGGATGCCCCCTCTCCCACCACTAGCCGAGTACTATCCATTCCAAAAACGATAGTTTCTCGTGAATCACCCTGTGTAACTATTTTAAAATAACACTGGGGAACAATTTGAAAAAATTGTTTTTGTTGAGTTCGATATTTAAGCTGTTTTATACGTAAATTGACATGCTAATTCCAAAACTTTATTTAGTTTTTTTCTATCCCGTCAAGTTTTTTCTCTACAGTTGTTGCGCATCCGACTAAGCTTGACAAATCACAGAAGTCACTATTGCTCTCCTACCGGCGAACCTTCTTCGACCTAGGAGTGGGGGCGTAAGTGACGTTGCGTCATCCAAAACTAGTTCGGTCAGTTACGCATGAGATGCTAAAGTACGCGGGTCTGTGTCGCTCTGATATAGTGAAGTTAAAATATACATACACAACTACAGATTTTCGTTATGTCTGCTTCTGGTACTTCTTGTCGTAAGTGCTTAAACAGCCCTGATACATTTTGTTATATATGTGGCGGTTTTTACCATCCCCATTCAATGGACTAATATTAGTACATTTGTCAGGCAAGCCTATTTTGCTTATTTTAAAGTGAACATAGGTGACCAAGATAAATCATGGGCCCCTCATAAAGTGCGCAAGCAGTGTGTAGAGAGTTTACGAATGTCGACGAAGAGAACACGTAATAAACTTTCGTTTGGTATACCAATGGTTTAGCGAGAGCCCAAAGATCACTTAAGTGATTACTACTTTTGCATAGTGAAAACATCAGGATTCAACAAGAAAAACAAACATAAAATTGAGTACCCTAGTTTACCGTCAGCTATACGCCCTGTGCCTTATTCAGCTGAAATTCCAGTTTTTTAAAAATTACCTTCTTTAGAAATACAAGAATGTGAATCAAGTGAAGATCGAAGTAACTCCACCGATGAAGAATTCAAAGTTTCCAATGATTCTGTTCGTAAAGGATTCAATCAACATGAATTAAACGATTTAGCACGAGATTTGGGACTATCCAAAAAAGCATCGGAATTATCAAGCATCAAGACTGCATGAAAAAAATTTGCTCGACAAAGGAGCTAATGTCACTTACTATCGATCCAGAGAAAGTGAATTTAGGCAGTACTTCAGAAATAATGACGGATTTGTATATTGCCAGAACGTAGAAAGTTTAATGCAAGAATTGGCCATTTCTAACTATAAAGCAACTGAATGGCGATTGTTTATAGATAGCTCAAAGCGTAGCTTGAAGTGTGTTCTCCTACATAATGGAAAGTTATACAGTTCAGTCCCAATAGGTCATTCAGTTTTTTTGTATGAAGAATATTGCGACATAAAGAAAGTCATTGACTTGTTGCAATATAACATACACCAATGGATCATCTGTGTTGACCTTAAAATGGTCTGTTTCCTTCTTGGCCAGCAACGCGGGTATACCAAGTATCCCTGTTTTTTGGGCATGTGGGACAGCAGAGCTCGTGAGAAGCATTGGGTGCAATCGAACTGGCCGCCAAGATCTGACCTAAGACCTGGTGATCCAAACATTTTATATCAGCCACTTGTCGACAGACAAAACATTGTATTTCCGCCTTTGCATATAAAACTAGGTCTCATGAAGCAATTTGTTAAGGCTTTGTCAATTGAAGGAGACTGCTTTAAGTATATTATTTCGGCATTCCCTAGTCTGTCATATGAAAAGATAAAGGCTGGTGTGTTTGGTGGTCCACAGATTCGGCAACTCGTTAAAAATGAAAATTTCACTGAAACAATGACCGAACGTGAAAGGAATGCTTGGTTGGCTTTTAAAAATATTGTTAAAGACTTTCTTGGAAATACACGAGCCCCGAATTACATCGAAATTGTTCAACAACTCTTGGAGAGCTTTAAAAAGCTTGGTTGCAACATGAGCATCAAACTGCATTTCTTACCTAGTCATCTTGCTAACTTCCCAGAAAATCTTGGTGCTGGTAGTGATGAAGAGGGCGAGCGATTCCACCAAGATCTAAAGGTTATGGAAGCGCGGTATCAAGGTAGATGGGCTGTCAGTATGATGGCTGACTACTGTTGGAGCATCAAGCGAGAATGTCCACAAACTGAACACTCCAGGAGAAGCTATAAGAAGAAATTTTTACCATAATATCTTTTATTTATTTTTTGTATAAACACAATTTAACTTTTAATAATATGTTAACCCCTGTATGAATAAAATATTCTAATCTATTTGGTCACATCTCACCTTATTTCCTTTCGTACGTACATTTTTAAGGTAAAATGAGGGGTATGCTTTGGCTTAAGAACTTGACGTGATAGAGAAAAACTGTGAATATTTTTGAATTCAGAGATGAAAAATTAGTCAAAAACAAGTCACAGATCCAAGTTAACAAAATTGCTGTTCCCCAGTGTAATAAGCCTTCTACTTCAGAATGAAATTATTTTATGAATGGATTATCCATCATAACAAAATCAATGGTCTCTGAATGTCTTTAAATTAACTGGACATAATAACAAAGATTTTTCTGATGTCCTTGATTTAGAAATAAGGGTGCATCGACTTACAGTGAAACCTGTTGACCAAAGCAAAGGAACAAAATAGATCATCCATTCGTTGGCGAAGGAAAATTAGTGAGGAATCTCATTAGATGGGTGATTCGGCGACGACAATGAGAGAGGCGGTCGTTAGGGAATTCACCGGATCGAAAAGTTCGACGAGACGCGACATCCAGCCCAAAACTCAATTAACAATCAG
>JARFXV010000907.1:345000-375573 GCA_031761425.1 Cosmopolites sordidus
TCATTTTATTTCATTTTATTTCATTTTATTTCATTTTATTTCATTTCATTATATTTCAATTATTAGGCACACATAAAATTTCGAGAAGAAATTAAACTTAGAAATTCAAATTGAAGGGAAACTCACTGAACAAATTGATAATTTAAATTTTCTATTGGAACCTCTTCTAAGAAGTTTCCTCCTTTATATGAACATGTGTTTTAAGTCGATCTTTCAATTCATTCGTACAAAAACAGCAGCTTAAAATAAAGGTATCAGTGTTATTTTTTAAAATGGAAAATATTGAAAATCGTGCAGTAATTAAATTGAAAAAAAATGTTTAAAAGCAATGAAAATTCATAATGAAATTGTAAATGGTCGTAAAAGCCTGGATGATGATTCTCGTTCTGGACGTCCACTAAGTACAACTACTGAAAAAATAAAATAATTAATTCTACTCATGATATGGCTATGGATAACACAATTAATTTTGAGTAAAATTGCTATGGCCATGGGCATCTTAATTGAACGGGTGTTACATATTTTGCAATTGGAATTTGGCTCAAATAGATTTACCCCTAAACACCAAATCACTTCTTTTTTTAATATCTCGACGCGATTTTCGCTAAGCATGTTAGCATCATCAGTAAATGAGTCAATCTTGAGAGTTATAAATACTTCGGAATAGTAATAGATCAAAATGGAAGCATCGATTTTTTACTCTTAGAAAACTATATTCTTTGGAAAAAACAAAGTACCTAAGAAGATTAAGTCTGAAGTCGTTAAGAAGGTAATTGGACCAACTTTAATATATGAAGGCGAAGCCTGAATACTGATAGAAAAATATACGTTAAGAATAAATTCAACTGACATGAGATTTTTAAGAAAAATATAGGAAAAACTAAGAATGGAGAGATAAAAACTAAATCATAAAAAATAATTAAATGGTCGCTTGGCAAAAGGCCTGGAAAATGGTAATTGATAGCTGAGATGATTAGAACATGAGTGCCAAATGCAGGATGGGATATTTCCTTAAATAATATATGAAACAAATATAGAAAAGTATAATTAAAAGGGAAGATCAAGGAGAATGTGGGACACCAATGATACGCGAAGAAAACATAAATAGAGAGATTCCATTTAATGGAAAAAACAAAATGAAATAGTGCAAGGTATGAAACGATGTAGAACGTTCTGTACAGAGAAACTCAACTTGCATATCCTTATACTTCGTAGTAGAAAGGCAAATGTTCGAATAATAGTAGTTGATGTACACAGTTATCAAATATTCCGGCAAGTGGTAGACAAAAATTTCAAAATTAATATAATAAAATATATTTTTCATAGCACTGAATTTTTTTTTGTTCTGCTCTTTAATAAAATCTTCCAGTTCCAGAAAATACGTACCTATAACATTTTTTAAAGATATTCATGTAATGATTAATAGTTATCTCTTTTTGTTGGTTGTTTCTTCTCTGATCTTATTCATGTTACGCCCTGTTTGCGGTAAAACTCTTCCCCACTCCTTTACTGCCACCCTAATAACGTAAAAGTGGCCCGATGGGACGTTCTCACTTTATATTTTAAATTTACGACGACAGTGCTTTCCTTTTCTTTTGAGTGGAGAGCGAGGCTCGGGTCATTTCTGAAACAGCGCGAGAAGAGAATGGTAATTTGTGAAAAGTCGTTTCGCTTTTGTGACGCTGCCTGGCTTTGTCGCAGATCGCGTTTTGATGGGCAGTGAATTTCACAGGGTTGGACTAAATTTTGCCATTGTTGGAATTATTGAATATGTATAATTTTGGTTTATTTTTTATTTTACACACAAATACTAGGCTAATTGAAAAATTCGCGGAGAGAAAATCGTATATATATATATATATATATATATATATATATATATATATATATATATATATATATATATATATATATATATATATATATATCTATATCTATATCTATATCTATATCTATATCTATATCTATATCTATATCTATATCTATATATATATATATATATATATATATATATATATATATATATATATATATACATATATATATATATATATATATATATATATATATATATATATATATATATATATATATATATATATATATATATATAATTACTAGGTTCTAGGGTAGAACCCTATATCTATATCTATATCTATATCTATATCTATATCTATATATATATATATATATATATATATATATATATATATATATATATATATATATATATATATATATATATATATATATATATAATTACTAGGTTCTAGGGTAGAACCGCGTTTTAGTTTTGTAAAATCTTCACGGTTCGACTTCTACTTTGAAGCTATTATCAACTTAACCCGAGGCCTCAGCCCTGCCTACTCCCCAGGGTTCACAACTAGAAAATACATATACTACAAAAACATTGTATTGGTCGGTTGGTTACGGTAAATGAGAGCCCGTGTTTGGCTGTGTGTTTTAGGACCCGTTTTTTGTTGCACAGATAGTCTCCGCGCAGAATGATATAGTTGCCTTGAGTTCACTCGTGGTTTCACTCTGAAATTTGTTAAAATGCGTTTCCAAGTGGTAATCTTTGGCTATCGTTTCGACTATTTAGATAGTTGGGTCTTTTTGCTATCTCCATGGCTCTTTTTATAATTCTGGTGGAAATTTTTCATTTATGGCCACGGTCTTTGTTTTTTCAACATTTAATTTTATCTTAATTTATTTATTATTTACAATAAGTTAGACTACAGAAATAACAAACTTAAAAATTAAAAAAATAAGATATCACAGATAAGGACGAATCTTTGAAGACATTTGAATTATATATCAAAGACAAAAGACAACATAAAGAATCAGATAAAAGAAAAATAGTGAACCAAGGATTCGAATATATTCCGGACATTACCGTCAGTAAAATACGACATGCCTTAAGTGAAACGAAAAATAATAGAGCTCTTGAAGAAGATGGTAGTAATAGAAGCTATAAAACATGGTGGAGTAGTTCTTACAAACAAAGTAAAGATGTTTTTGAACTTATGCCTGCACAGTGGCACAATACCAGCAGAGAAAGGTAGAAAGTTATAACTATCCTGATGCGCGAAAAAGGTGACAATACAGATTTAGAGAACAACAGGCCAATCAGTCTCCTAAATCATATGTATGAACGGTTGATAATACAAAAATTAACGAATTAGACTTTGACCTTCTCTCTCACCCAGCATACAGCCCCAACCTCGCTCCGTCGGATTACAATTGTTCCGGTTCATGGCTTACTTCTTTCGAGGAAAAAAATCACGTTTGAAAAATATTTAAAAACTGTTTGCGTTGAATTTTTCGCCCCCAGAGACTCATCGTCATATCGAAGAGGAAGAGAGGTACTAGCTCAAAGATAGGTTGAGGTTATCGGAAACAATGGCCTATATTTCAACGAATAACCTCCAGGTATGACTTTTTAAATATCGTACCACAAGGAACGATGTATAATTAAAATACAGGGCTTGTCCAATTAGAATCAGTAAAGTAACTTATTGATTCTTAAAATATGACCCTCCTGCATCAATATACCGCTTCCAGTGGGTTTTCCAAACTTTATACGCCTCTGGAAGTTCGCAACTGGAAGGCTATTCAAGCACTCCGTCGAGGCCTTTTGGACTGCCTCAATCGTTCCGAAATGATGTCATTCCAGGTTTTTCTTGATCCGAGAGGACAAAAAGAAGTCTAGGGAAGCCACATCTGGACTATAAGGTGTTTGGGGCAGCGTAGTCATGATGGAGCTTCCAGGAACGAACGATCTCTCTTCGGACGCGGCGGACCTGCATTTTCAAGTTTTCGAGCACTTCTGCGTAAAATTTGCCGTTCACTGTTTGGCCAGTGGGCACAAACTCGTTGTGGATCATACCTTTTGCATCAAAGGAGAGCATAGATTTCACTCTTGACTTGCTCATGCGAGGTTTTTTCGGTCGAGAAGATGCGTTTGTGTGCCACTCAGAATTTTACGTTTTGGTCTTCGGATCATGCTCGAAGATCCAAGTTTTGTCACCGCTTATCAATTTGTTCAGAATATTTGGATCGGTCTCCAAATGTTCCAATAGTTCACGGCAAATCATCACACTGTGTTCACATCTGCGCACATCTTTCGCATATGAAAATCATTGGTTACAATTGAATGCACAGTTGGTTTCTATAAATTCAACTTCTGTTCCATCAAACAAACACCTAATCGACGATCAGAGTGCAGAAATGCTCACACTTTGATCAAATTTTAATAGGTTCGGGCCGAGAGCGGATGTCCAGCGTGTTGTTCATATTCAACGTTTTCCTGGCCTCCTTTGAATCTTTGATGCCACTCAAAAACACGTGTTCTGGACATGGCTTTGTCCTTGTAACCCTTACGGATCATATGAAAAACACATCACCTATAATAAACTCGGAAATACAAGTACTAGTAGCGCATGCTCTATAAAATTGAAAAATGGACAGAAGGATCTACGTTCGGTATAATCATTTGTAGTTTATAAATTGTTAATAATCATTCAATCGAACTCTTGTTGAAAGGGGTGTTACACTTTTGAAAATTATGTTACTTCCCTAAAGAATCAACTGAATTTCGCGGTTATTTTTCAATGCTATCCACGATTTTGGATGGAAACAGTTACTCCATAAAACATGTATAGTTTATGCTTTAGTGTTCCTTGCTTTAAGAAGCCTTATAAGCCCCATTTACTGACCTACATATCTGCATGTATATATATATATATATATATATATATATATATATATATATATATATATATATATATATATATATATACTAGCTCAAGAAGCTACAAACGTTTTAATTTCTTAGGCTTTAATCTTTTTAATCATAATCATTTTTTGATCAGTTGATTATTTTGTTTACAGTTATAACAAGAGTTTCAACAAGAGTTATAACAAAAGTCACGACAAATATACGTGTATCACTACAAACATTTATATAATTTATAGTTTCTGGGTTAAGGTCGTTTTTTCCAACAACTTCGTTATTTTCAATTTTATCCGATATTTATGTACATGAATAGAGGGAAAAAAAGCTTTTGATTACAATAATCTACAAACAATTTAGCACTAATTTTATTCCTATTTTTCGTATTATTATCAATATTTACTGCCTTGAACAATATCTACTGTTTTTCCTGCATAATTACTGACACTACAAAAAATAAACTATACTACATTTATTAGCATCGTTTGTAGGCAAAAAAATCGAGTATTTTTCAATGCGGGTTCCAGCGTGATGGAGCTGATTTATTCAGTTTTACGCAATATTAGATGGTACATGCTTGCTAGATGTTTTCTTGTATCTACGCAATTTAAAGTTTCGGATATAACTGAGCCAGGTTTCCTAGGTTACTTGACATCAGCCACCTCCGATATCACTTATTAATACCACCGTCCACCCCTTTCCCTTGGCAGGAATAAATCAGTCGAGATATTTATTGGACTAACCCTGTATATTAGTAGGAAACAATTTTATTCAAAAGGAAATGCCCACATCGTGACGTATCAAATGAATTATAGAACGTATTATCGCATTAAACGTTACAAATAAACATAAAGCTCTTAAAACGATTCACATAATCAAAACGAGTCGGTTACAAAACCAAAAACTGTTCAGCGTCCGTATCATCGCAGAAGAACAGAATAAATACAAACACTGCCGTAAACCAAACAAATTAAAAAACCAATTTGCAGCTAAAATACGTGCGCATCAAATTAAAACTTTAAAATTACTTTTTGCCCGACGAATCCATACGATTGTGCGGGTATACGAAAAATTAGATCAGGTTTTTGGTGTGGCAAAATAGTGTTTGCCGAATTAGGGAGTCTATAGATTGTTTGCGGATCGATGGCGCAATGAAAAAGGTGGATGCTGCTAAAATAAATCGGTTTAATTATTCCGAATAATTGAATTTGATTTGAGGGAGCGGTAGGAAAAAAGAGTAGAGGGCGGGAGAATGGGGTTGTGAGAAGACACAGCGGTGAGGAGAGGGGCGTTGCTAGGGGTGCAGGGTTTGTTTCTGATTGTTGATTCGATAAGATATCTCGGTTAAAGTGCCTCGAAGATTGAAAACCATCCAGAAACCAAAAATAACCTTTTTAACTTTTTTTTTATTACTGCATGAATATAAATATATAGAACCGTCATTTAATCCTGTAAGTCAGTAACTGCTGCTTTATTTAAGTTTAAGAACTTTAACTTTAAAAGCACTTCTTGAACACACTTGATTATTTAAAAGAGAAAATTTTTGTTGTTTATATTGATTTTATAATATATTCCTATATTTTCCATAAAAAAATCTACATGCATTTCTCTTCTTATTTTTTCCTTCCATGGCATCTGCTCCGATGGAGTTGTTTAAACAATTTTTCTATTTTGGGTTCAAAATAGGACTGGATGAATGTTATTTAAAAAAAAGATTATTTATAAAAACTGAAAAAAAGAAGTAATAAAGTTATTTTGTACTTTAAGAAAATCAGTACCAATTTGTTATGTTGGTTGTCCACATTTGTAGGTCACGTGGGTTTTGGGATTAAATGAACGCTGCTTACAATTTGTTCTTTTCAGACCAATAAGTAACTGACATGAGCTGACAAGAAATTATAGACATGATTCCCTTTAGAGATTCTATAATTCTAGGTCACTTGTCTGAAGTAACTTAGAAATGTGATTTAATTTTTTTTTAGTTATTTCTTCTTCAACGATATCGCCTAACGGAGCCGGGAACAAGACAAAAAGAACTAAAGCATATAAAACCAGTTCTCAGACAAAATGGATATGCGAAAACACCATCAAGAAAGCTATAAATAAACAAAAGAATACAGAAAAGGCTAGAGAGAGAGATGATGCAGAACTCGTTAAAGATAAAGCCTTTTTGCCATACATCATAGGAATCACCGATAGAGTTGCAAGAATTCTTAGAAAACACGCTATTCAAACCCTTTTTAAAACACAGAAAACCGAATCAATTTCCTGAGGAACGCTAAGGACAAATTAACATTGGAAAACCAGTGCGTGTACAGCATACCATGTGTGGATTGTAAACAACAATACATCGGACAGTCAAACAGACGAATTTCAGTGCGAGTACAAGAACATCAAAATGGCGAACATCAAAATAAACAAACAAACGACATCAGCGTTGTTTCAATAAAGCTAAGATACAGGCGATAGAATCAACTTCGCGAATACCAAACAAGTTGCATCTATAAACCATTACAGAACACGCATACTTAGAAAAGCACTAGAAACAGAAAAGAACGGAAAATTATATATATATATATATATATATATATATATATATATATATATATATATATATATATATATATATATATATATATATATATATATATATATACATACATATATATATATATATATATATATATATATATATATATATATATATATATATATATATATATATATATATATATATACCAGGTGTCCCATTAAGGATGGATCGCGGCCGTATCTTGAAAACTATTTATCCCACAACTTTGGGGAATAAAAATTGTACTAAAAATTATCATGAGAAATTCACCAAAAATATTTTTAAGCTTCTAAAACGACCGCAAGAGGGCGTGACGAGCTAAACATTTTTAAAAATCATTTTTTTGTGTATTTTTAAGTGTTAACCGAGTAAGAAAAATTCTCAGTAATAATAGTTTTTTTGAAGTTTTGTTCAGTTTTTTCAAATGGAATGGTACAGCTTTTACTGCATGGCAAGAAAGGTAATTTAAAGACGAATGGTCCAGTGAAAACCCGAAATCGATATCTCTGACATGTCAAGAGATATTTCGATTTTTCTGAAAAAAATCAGTTAGTTTTAATTTTTACCGTAATATTAAGTTAAAAATTGGTCTTAATATTTAGGTCGCAATCGCAACCGCAACAATTTTATTTAAAAAATAAAATTATCTATTCAGTATCAATCATCATAAATGTTCTAATCCTGACCTTGATAATATTTTCTAATTTAATTACATAAGCGGAAAAAATTCCTTTCCCCAATTGTTGCATTTTCTCTTTTGTGATGCTTAAATACTACTTGACAGAATATTGAAATCAGTCATTAATAAATATACTTACTCTTTCTTTTAAACTAAATGAATGGATGAATGAAATTATGCGTTTTCGGGTTTCCAAATAAACGCATGCAATCCACAATACATTACACAAAGAGTGTAAGAAGGGAACCATGGAAACAAACAAAAACAGTCAAATTAACTTGTCAGTTTTGAAATGTATTACATTTTCAACATTGCATTTATTGATTATTAATAATAATTATAATAATATCTAACAATGTCTTTTACGAATAACGAGGCCTATGACATGTTGGCTGTGTATTTCCAATGTTTTGAAAATGCATGTATTGCAGAGCGGCAATATGCAAGTCAATATCCCGAAAGAAGGCATTATTCGAAGAAAGTGTTTACACGTCTAGCAAGACGCTTACGAGAAACAGGAATTGTGCATCCAGATCCAGTCCGCACCAGGTTACACAACGAGAACAATTAGTTACAACAAACAATTCTTAAAACGCATACTATGGACTGATGAAGCGACTTTTAGCAGTGATGGAGGCGTTAACTTACATAATATGCACTACTGGGCAGTTGCTAATCCACATTGGATGTTAGAAATCAACCACCAAAATAGGTGGAGTGTGAACGTATGGTGTGGTCTTTTGGGATACAAAATTATTGGTCCCTTTATTTTTAATGGACATTTGAATAGTGAAACATATTTAAATTTTTTACAAAATGGACTGCCAGAACTAATGGAAGATGTTTCGTTGGAAACAAGAAGACATATGTGGTACCAGCATGATGGATGCCCTGCCCATTTCTCGCAGGTGGTTCGAAACTTCTTGGATGCTTCGTTTCCAAATCGTTGGATAGGACGGGGTAGTTTATTTTCGTGGCCGGCGCGCTCACCGGATTTGACAGTCCTCGATTTTTACTTCTGGGGAAGACTAAAAGACCTTGTTTTTCAAACTCGTCCTACCACACGAGAAAACATGATTGAAAGAATTCAAAATTCAACATTTTTAGAACATTTATGATGATTGATACTGAATAGATAATTTTATTTTTTAAATAAAATTGTAGCGGTTGCGATTGCGACCTAAATATTAAGACCAATTTTTAACTTAATAATACGGTAAAAATTAAAACTAACTCATTTTTTAAGAAAAATCGAAATATCTCTTGACATGTCAGAGATATCGATTTCGGGTTTTCACTGGACGATTCGTCTTTAAATTACCTTTCTTGCCATGTAGTAAAAGCTGTACCATTCCATTTGAAAAAACTGAACAAAACTTCAAAAAAAACTATTGTTGAATGTAACGCCACCTCGCGGTTTCATTTATAAACTAAATAATTTATCTCCCAGATTATCTGATTGTCCCAGCAATTGCCTTTTAAATGAATCTAAATTGAGGAAAATCGGTTTAGGCAAACGGACATTAGGCGACTTTTTATCTAAATAGGTAAAACTCCCCCCCACTTCTTTATTCGCGAAGTTACGATAAAATGTCATAAAACAAAGTTGTAGGAGACAGTTTGCTAATTATAACTGAGAATTTCTCTTACTCGGTTAACACTTGAAAATACACAAAAAAAAAGATTTTTAAAAATGTTTAGCTCGTCACGCCCTCTTGCGGTCGTTTTAGAAGCTTAAAAATATTTTTGGTGAATTTCTCATGATCATTTTTAGTACATTTTTTTTTCCCCAAAGCTGTGGGATAAATAGTTTTCAAGATACGGCCGCGATCCATCCTTAATGGGACACCTGGTATATAAATAAAACAATTCGGGTTTATATTTGATTTATTCTCATATTTATCATTTTCTTTCATATTTTCAGTAAACAGTTATAAAGCTATTTTTGAAGGTATAAATACAATATATTAACTTGAATAAACTATAGTTAATATAACCGAATGAGAAAAAATATTTATTTGGTAATTAAAAGAAATTTTGTGAAGTTTTAATGGTGGTCTTTAAACTTTTGGCCTGTAGTGTAGATATATAAATAATAAAAACTATATAATTTGTGAATAAGTTAGACAAAAAAATCCTGATGATGCTAACATGTTTGGCGAAAGGTGCGTTGTTTAGTGGAAAATCTCTTCGAGTTTATTTGCTAGTATTGTGGAACGTTTGTGATGAATATTTAGTCACTTCTTTTACTTTGAGCTGCTATATCGAATAACCATGCAAAATCATTAAAATTGTTAAACTTAAAAAAAAATCGGAAATTCATATATTTATAATTGTATATTAACAATATCAAAGACATTCTGTACATCTGTGGATTTCAAAAAAGCATATGATTCTATTGACCGCGAATCTTTATTCCGAATCTTGAAAGAACAAGGACTAGATCTGAAAACGCTGGCAATTATTAAAGCAACGTTAACTAACACGAGGTCAAAAGTTAAATTCATGGGTGACATCTCAGAACCCTTCGAAATTAAAACTGGTGTGAGACAAGGGGATGGACTCTCGCCACTCTTATTTAACTATGTTCTAGAAAAAGTAATACAGGAGTGGCGTGAAAAAAAGTCGGCACTGAATATTGACCAGCCCATTAAACTGGGGAGAACCAACATCAAAACTGATTGTTTGGCATTTGCTGATGATCTAGCAATTTTAGCTCAAGATGTATTAACGGCTCAAAAACAGATTGAAATCCTAAAAGAAACAGCAGAAAAGGTAGGACTCCAAATATCCTTTGAAAAGACACAATACATGACCTGCAACAGACTAAGAACACCATTTCTAAAAACAAAATATGGTAACATCAGACGAGTCTCTGAATTCAAATATTTGGGTGAAATAATCATGGAAAATGGGTTGGAAAAAGCGGCCAATAAGGGTAGATGTCAAAAAATGGAAACGGCATTGAGACTTACACAAAATATTTACAACAAAAAATGCCTATCTAAAAACACAAAACTGAGACATTACAACACGGTTATTAAGCCAGAATGTCTATATGCTGCCGAAACGCTCATTTTGAATAGAAAGAGGGACATCGAGGACATTGAAAAGAAGGAAAGAAAAATCATAAGAAAAATCCTAGGCCCCAAACAAATAAATAGCACAACATACCGACTTCGAGAAAACCAAGAAATCAAACAATACACAGATATACATAGCGATATGAGAAAAAGAAGACTTAAGTTTTACGGACACATCAAACGCATGAATCCGAGTAGGCTAACTAGACAAATAGTCGAATTTTATGAAAATAGGAGTAGAGCTAAAGTAGAAATAATTAAATGGATTGCGGCAATTAAAGAGGACCTAAGATCAGCAGATATTACACAAAGTGGAATTGAGGATTGAGGCTGTTTTAGACACAATTTAACGTTTGGAAGGTTGGCCAGAGAGAAAAATGTAGGAAGACTGGAACAACTTGGTCTGACGAAAGGAAAAAAGCTCATAGCGAAAGAATGAAATTAGTATGGGCTCAAAGGAAGGGTAACAACAACAAACGCCTCTAATTGTACTTCGCGTGGTCCACCAGGGCCCATACGTGAATAATAATAATAATATCAAAGATGATAATAACATACTTTATAAAATATCACCTTGTAAAATGGTTGAGCTTTATAAAATAAATTTCAACAAACTTTTCGTTCGTATATTTTCCAGCAATTTTCGCTAATTCTGATGGCGTTGTGATGAGGTTTTTCTCTATTTTTCTGTCGGTGATTGTAATTTCTTACAGTCGAGCGGCTTTAACGCCGAAGCCCCATATTGCATTATCATTATTTCCACTTGGAATTTATCCAATTTTTCAGGCACCGCGGAAAATCGCCCGTAAACCTTGTTAAATTGTTTTTTTTATATTTTTTTTGTCTCTGTTTTTCTACCCTTTACCTTATCAATTCGTTGACAAAATATTAATCAGGTATTATATATATATAAATAAGGTTGGATATTTTATGTATAAGTTCATGCGTTTTTGCGTTATATTTTTACTTGATGTGTTATATACAGTTTTGTAGTTCCTTAATTTGTTGGTTGTTGAATTTGGAATATTCTCCCTCTTTCTCGTCGGAGTTTGGGTTTCAATATTTTACATTATATATATTACTGTCTGCTACACTCTACATTTATCTGATCATTAGTACAGATGTCGGCTTCCTAATTCTTGGCCTTCAAGCTTCAATAGTTCTGATGGTATGTTGTTTATTCCGGGACTGTCATTACTTTTAGGTTTCTTTAGACTTTGCTCCATCTTCTGCAATGATGATACCAATGGTTGGACTTTCATAAACTCTGGTTGTTGCGTTTGTATGCTAATACAAAGTTGTTCTGCATGTTGGCTAATATTTCGCCATATTTGTCCTTGATCAGAGTGTTCTCTAGGGTGAAAAACCTTTTGTTGTCTTAATGTTTCACTTAAATTTTGTTGTCTCCATTGTAGGTAAACTTAGGTTTTAGCAGCGGTAGAATTTTACAGATATTTACCGATTGCAAATCCTTTTACACTTATGCGTATTAATTATAAAGGGTCTTTTTATTCGTTCTTAAGGGTCTATTATTCGCCCTTAAATTAAGTTTTTTTTTAAATTCTTGAATAAATAATGAAAAAACATAACCTTGAAAAACATAATTTGCGTTGATTTCAAACAACTTTTGGTATTGGTATTGGTAATTGAAGCATAGTGTATGACTTTTAAACACAAAAGATTATATCTACCAAAATTTTGGATGAGATTTTGGCATAACCGTGGCTCTTCTCACCAATGACTCGAATAATTTCATCATTTAGCTCAGGAATCGATTGTGGATTGTTCTTATAGATCTGACTTTTTCAATAGTCATACACACGTACGACGCCATGTTGTAGATTCACTGAGCCCCAATTATTGTGAACATCGTCCAGTGGTGTCGAATCACATGATTTTTGGGGCCTATTAACATCTTGTAATAATTAGTGAGGTGTAGAGTCATCTTGTTGGAAGCACATATTGTTCAGATCAATATTATTCAATTCAGCCCACAAAAATCCAGTTATCATCTCAGGATATCGAACCTCATTCACAGTTGAAGCTTCACCAGTTGCATTCTGAAATAAATACGCCCCAATTATACCTCCTGACCATAATGCACTCCAAACAGCGACTCATTTTGGATGTAAAGGTTTCTAATGCCTTTGTTTATTAATATAGCCACCAATTTGAAAATGTTTCATCTGAAAAAATGAGTTTTTGAAAAAAATCATGTTTGTTCTTCGATCGAGTTGACAAATACATGCCCATATAAATGATCCAGTGGCTTTACCTCCTGTATTATTTGAACCTTATATGCCTTCAGAGCTAAATCCTTTCGTAAAATACGCCATGTTGTGGATTCATTGAGCCTAAATTGTTGTGAACGTCGACGAATAGAAATTTCTGGGTCTTTAACAACACTTTCACATACCAAATCAAGATGCCCTTGTGAACGACTACACCTACTATGTATTTCTTTTCTTTTATCTTCCACCGAACCAGTTTTTTTTAAGCTTTTTCACTAAACGCATATTTTTATAGAGTAATGTAGCAATTTTAACGCGTTGTTGTATTGTGTACGATTTTTTTCTCTTTATTTGGGTTTTTCGCCACGATCTAAAACTCAAAAAATATCTGTTCTTATGTAAATATTCAATCACTGGGTAAAAACAAAAAACCAAACGGAGACATTTTTCTCAGTGATTCTTTTTTGTAATAAATTTGCCTAACGAGCAAAATTTTAAAAATATAAAAATGTTCATACAAACATATACAAACTTTTAACGTTAACGTTTCGGGAAGTATTCTCCTCCCGTTTTCAAAACGAATCTAAAAAAAATTATATTAATTCCTATAAATTCTGAAAAAATAGGAAGTAAATATATTTTTTGTGTATGTTAATGATATTTTCATTGACAATTAGTTTTTAATGACAGTGACATACTACCAAAAAAAAAAAAATATATATATATATATATATATATATATATATATATATAAATCTAGAATATAAATATAATAAATCTAAATATAGAATCTAGAATTTGTCAACACGCATGGGAATCGGGTCATAAAATCAATTGGAATAATTCTAAAAAGGTATTAAAAGAATCGGTAACAAAATACAGAAGATTATAAGAAACCGCTATAATTAATTTAAATACAAATAACGGTATTGCTATGCTTTCGGTAGATTTAAATTCAATATGGTTCCCGATTCTAAAGAATACAATTAAAAACATTTAAGAATTTCAATAAACAATCACAATCACACTGTAAACCTCACCTATGTATTTTTTTTGGTAGTATGTCACTGTCATTAAAAACTAATTGTCAATGTAAGCATCATTGACACACACAAAAATATATTTACTTTCTATCTTTTCAGAAGTTATAGGCATTAATATTCTTTATTTTTAGATTCGTTTTGAAAACGGGAGGAGAATACTTCCCGAAACGTTAACGTTAAAAGTTTGTATATTTTTTTAGAACATTTTTTATTTTAAAAATTATGTTAGGCAAATTTATTACAAAAAATAATCACTGAGAAATCTGTCTTTCTTTGGTTTTTTGTTTTTACCCAGTGATTCTTTATTTACATAAGAACAGATATTTTTGATATTTTTTGAGTTTTGGACCGTGGCAAAAAACCCAAATAAAGAGAAAAAAATATATGAACCATCTGCATCCATCTGCGTTTTATTCAAGAATAAAAAAACACTCAATATGAAAGAACCGTTATTAAAATATCAATTGATTACATCACATATACTGACAAAGATGCTGCAGTATTAGTTTTGTAGTCTGCAAAATCATAATATGGATTCTTTAAGTTGCGTTTTTTGTTTTTCCTAGTTTAGCACATTTTCAATTGAAGAAAATTGTGACGGTGTTGTCAAATTTTGTTGTTTTCTTGAATAGGACGGTCATAAATCGTGTTGGCACCCTCGCCGTCGAACAGTGCCAAGCAGATCACGTGCAAATTCGTCTCTTTGTCGCCTGATTGGGCCGGCACGTGATCCGAATTGTTGCTGGGTCTCCGGCTTTGTACATATAACACTTCCCCATTGATATCATATCATCTATGTAAATACGGTCTATTCGAGAGGAGTCAGTCGCGAACAAAGGGACGGTTTATTTTCGATTGTCAGTCGAAAACAGCGGATTTGTACGGAAAATTCACTTAGGATTATGCCTTTTCAAGTTTCTGATTGAATTGAAAAAAGTTGGAGAATTTGAAATTTACATTCACGTATCTTGTTTAAGGTTTAATAACAAGAAAATGACAAAATTATTTATGATAATTGAACATATATGTGATGTATCTTGTGATATTCTTTTCAAACGAACTGAAGTAAATCAGGGTGGTAAAAAATTATATATAAAATTACATTTATTTCGTGACATTTAATTGTAGGGATTTTACTTGCTTACTAAATCTGGTACGTTTATATCTCTTATTTTCAATTTTGATTTGTTAAATATATTTTTTAAATCGTTTGCTGCTAATGTCGAATCTCCATATTTCAAACTCACGAACCGCCGCTCTTGATCAGGAGCTTAACTTAATATTTTTTTTTTAACTTGATGTTTATTTATGAAACAAGCAATGCAAACTTAAAATTTGAACTAATTTCATTAACTTTCTATACATTTTCTCCACTATTCAGGTAAGTGTAGAATCCCAGATTGAAACAAATCCTGTTGGGTTTGGTTGGGTTGGGAAGGTTTTTCGACTTTCTTAAGATATATGAAGCGGCTATCAACCAGGTGATGTTGCAGGAATTGGAAGAAATAAAAATCCGAAATGTTCACGCGGGGTTCGATGAAATCGCCCATCCTAACTCGGTAATCGCTTCCAGAGTATTTTTTGGTGTATGTGTTCGTGCATTATCTTGAAGCAAAATTATTTTCCTTCTTCGCTCGTCAGTATAGGGCCGGTTTTTGTCCAGAGCTCCCATAACACGAATCAGTTATTATTGATAATGTCTTTTTTTGACAAAATTGGAGCAACTCATAATGCACAATGCCCAACTGATGTCACTATATACTGGCTAATTGAAAAGTTCGCGGACTTATTGACTTTATTCTTCGGTATATTCTCCCTTAAGCTCGATACATTTTTCCAGCGGTTCTCCAATTCATTTAGTCCATCCCTGAAGTGGTTTTTCTGGAAGTCCTTTAAAATACTCATCTACGGATGTTATAACTTCTTCATTTGATGAAAATCGCTTGCCACGATGGATTTTTTGAGGTTTGGAAACAGATGAAAGTCAGAGGGGGCCATATTTGGTGAATATTGCGGATGCTCCAATAATTCGTAGTGTAGCTCCTTTAATTTGGCCATTGCATGAACATCTCTGTGAGCCGGAGCATTGTCTTGATGAAAAATGATTTTTTTCTTCACTAAACCAGGTCTTTTCTCATGAATTTTCGCACCCAATTGATCCAAAAAGTTTGAGTAATACTGTGTTTGGAGGTAAACATTTATCAAAATGCCCTTTGAATCCCAAAAAAATGATGCCATAATATTTTTGGTCGTTTTTGTTGATTTTAGCTACTTCGGAGCTGAACAACCACTCTGCGGCTTATTGTCGCAATTCAGGATCATAGTGGTAAACCCAAGTCTTATCCATAGTTACAAAACGATGTTTAAAATCTACTTTATTCTTTGGACAAATATTTAAATGTTGGCTAGAAAGTTTTACTCGAAGTCGTTTTTGATCAGAATTTAATAAAATGCTGCACCAATCTTTTACATAACCTTCTTAGACCTTATTCGTTTTTCAAAATATGAAACATCTGTTCAGTTGAGATGTCCATGGTCATAGCAATTTCACTTAAAGTGATTTGTCTGTCATCCATAATAATATAATATATAGAATTAATTATTTGTTCAGTACTTGGCCTTATGGGACATCCAGAATGAGGATTTTCATCTAGGTTTGTACGAACACGATGAAAATCACCTGCCCATTAATAAACCATTGTTTTTGAAGGAGCAGACTCCACTAATACGTTTACTTTAAGCTGCTTGTACGAATTTTATTTTTAATTGTACGTAATTGTACGAATGAATTAACAAATCCACTTGAAACTCATATGAATGAAATATATATATATATATATATATATATATATATATATATATATATATATATATATATATATATATACATACATATATATATATATATATATATATATATATATATATATATATATATATATATATATATATATATATATATATATATATAGATATATATATATATATATATATATATATATATATATATATATATATATATATATATATATGTATGTGCCCCTTTGTGGATCAGACCTTGACGTGGTAAAGGGGTTTGAGTAGGGCAATGAGGCTTTCAGCTATGCCGTCTGGAGTCTATGCTCCTGGGAGGGTCACCCCTGGCGGACGGGTCAAAGCGGAGGCCTCAGACTAACATGATCCAAAATCTGCCAACCCGCATTGGACCAGCGTGGCAGATTACGGTCCATACCTTCAACATGGTATTTCAGTATGTTGAAATATGACAGTACAACCTCAAACACGGCCCTCATTCCCCGGAGGCCAAGGGGCAACTACCTACGGCAGCGGGAAGACCTGCCCCAAGGCAGAGGGTGCTAAGAATCACCGGGTTAGATCAGGCTGCCATTGGACTTTTGACATCGCAACGTTAAATATACGGACTATGAAAACAGAGGCCCGATTGCAAGAACTGTTAATCGAACTTGACAACATACATTGGGATATTATTGGGCTCTGTGAAACACGAAGGAAGGGTGAAGAGTTAATCAAACTGGAACCAACTGGACACGTACTCTACACTCGAGGTACGGAAAATGGCCGATGTGGCGGAATAGGATTCCTCATCAATCGAAAGCTGAAGGACAGTGTGGTAAAATTTGAAAGTACATCCGACCGATTAGCCCAATGCGTCATTCAGCTGAATAAAAAGTTTAGGCTTCAAATCGTCCAAGCTTATGCACCAACTATAAGCCATAAAGATGAGGAAATTGAGGAATTTTATGATGATGTGGCCCAGCTTTTATACAAGGAGAAATGTAGGTACAAAATCCTGATGGGTGATTTTAATGCCAGAATTGGAACAAGAAGAACAGACGAAAATGCAACTGGCCCATATGGAACTGGTGAGCGAGACAATAGAGGTGACAGATTAGTTGATTTTGCTGAAGGACAAGAACTATATATTATGAATTCATTCTATAAGAAAAATATCAGCAGAAAATGGACATGGAAAAGTCCATCTGGGCTCACAAGCGAAATTGACTACATCATGACCAACGATAAAACAATATTTACCAATTGTACTGTCCTTAACAATTTTAATGTTGGAAGTGACCACCGAATTGTACGAGCAAGGGTTCGGATTGACTGTCGAAAAGAGCGCGAAAAAATGGTAAGGTCAAAGAAGGGCAAGGTGGATTCTGGAAAACTGCTGGAGAGAGGAAGCGATTTTGAGATTGCTTTGTCAAACCGGTTTGCTGCGTTACAAGATCCAGAGGAGGTGGAAATATCAGTTCAATATGAAGAAATCGCCAATAATGTACTTCAAACGGCTGCTTCAATAGCACCAGAGGAAAAATGTCTCAAACAAACAAAAATCTCCAGTGAGACCATTGATTTAATGAAGAAACGGCGAGCAATGAGAAATGCAGGTAGTCCTTTTGGCAGGGTCGAGTACACTGAGCTCTGCAAAACTATATGAAAACGTATCAGAGAGGACACGCGCCGATTCAATATGCAGCTAGTGCAAAAAACCCTGGAAGAAAACAAAGGAATTAACAAAGCTAAACAGAAGCTGAGAAACAAAAGAACGCAAATATATGCTTTAAAGCGTGAGGATGGCACAGTGTGCAGGACGCGTACCCAAATGTTAGAGATTGTCAGAAGGTTTTATTCCCAGTTATATGAAGATCAGAGCCAGTCAGGGACAACAATACCCACGGAAGAACAATATATAATACCAGATATCCTAGTGGAGGAAGTAACAAATGCTATAGAATTGATGAAGAACGGCAAGGCTCCAGAAAAGGATAGTGTAACTGTCGAAATGCTAAAAGCTGGTGGTCGGACGTTACATAAAACAATGGCAAAATTATACTCAAAATGCCTCAAAGAACAAAAAGTACCTGACTTATGGAAAAATGCAGAAGTGATCCTTTTACCTAAAAAAGGAGCACAGGAAGATTTAAAGAACTACCGTCCAATAAGCCTCCTATCAGTGATGTACAAAGTTTTCACTAAGATAATTTCTAAAAGAATATTAAAAAAACTGAATGACGCACAACCAAGAGAACAAGCAGGATTCAGAAGTGGATTCAGTACAATGGATCACATCCAGGTTGTACAGCAGGTCATAGAAAGGCACAACGAATACACCATGCCACTGTGCTTGGCTTTTATCGACTACGAAAAAGCATTTGATTCCATCTCAAAGCATGCGATAATGGATGCACTGCTCAGCCAAGGTGTAGAGAGAGCCTATGTAAACCTATTAGAATCGATATATGATGGAGCTACAGCCACAATTCACCTTGATGATCTTGAAGTGGGAATTAATATAGAACGAGGTGTACGGCAGGGTGACGCAATATCGCCTATTCTTTTCTCGGCTGGCCTTGAAGAAGTATTCCGTAAACTGGATTGGGAACAGGATGGGGTAAGGATCAATGGTGCAAACTTAAACCATCTTAGATTTGCAGATGATATTATTCTCATTTCACAAGACCCAGAGGAGCTGCAAAGACGCATACAAGAACTGCAAAGGGCTGGCGAACCATTTGGCTTGAAAATAAACCTGAAAAAGAGTCAGGTTATGTTCAATAACTTCGCTCAGGACAGAAGAATTTCAGTTTTAGGAAGGGATTTAGAGATTGTGGACAGCTTTGTATATCTTGGGCAGAGGATTTCCATGGAGGGGAATACCGCCCGGGAGGTGGAACGGCGTGTTAAATGTGGCTGGCAGGCATTTGGTAGGCTCAACATAGTGTTTAAGAGCAGACTACCACTTTGCCTGAAAAGAAAAGTATTCGATCAGTGCGTTCTACCCGTTATGACATACGGAAGTGAAACCTGGACACTCACATCGCAATCAATTCAAAAAATTCGGGTGGCACAGAGGGGAATGGAAAGATGTATGCTTGGCATTACAAGACGAGACAGAAAGTCCTGCGCATGGATCAGGGAACAAACAAAAGTCTGTGACATCATTGGAAGAGTAAAACAGTTGAAATGGAGATGGGCAGGCCATATAGCGAGGCGATGGGACGACAGATGGACTAAGGCAATCCTGGAGTGGATACCGCTTGATCGCAAACGTCCGCGAAGAAGACCGAAAGCACGATGGACTGATGACATCGTTAAGTATATTGGACCCGAGTGGCAGAGGAAAGCCCAGGACCGTGAAGGTTGGAAGCATGCTGAAGAGGCCTTCATCCTGCAGTGGATCGATACGGGCTGATGATGATGATGATGATGATGAAGGAGTGTTCCTTCTGATCCTCCACCCCTCTCTCATTCTTTCTCCGTGGATTCTGTTTCTCTCCTCCGCCCACTTTGTTTCCGATCTCCTCAAAACTTCGCTCTCTGATTCAATGCTCTCTCTTCCACATATGTATTTTGTTTTTGTCCGTTCTTCTATCCTCAATCTCTGTCGGACCAATTTGGTGCCTTTCCCAGATCAGCTCTGACTTGTGTAATCCATGGTACTGTTGACTTAACTTCTTGCGTGTTTGTAAGAATTCTGTTGGTGAGTTTTGTCGGTGGGAGTCTACTGATATGTTCATAGAATTTCAAACTTCTTTTTCTTATGTCCACCGCTACGTTGAACATTCTTTCTATTGTCTTTCGAGATTGTAGTCTGTATCCTTCCTCTGACAGTTTTGGGCCGAGAATTTTCCCCATAATTTTGCGTTCTAATTTTAGTATGTTTTTTAAGCCGCTTTTTGTATGAAGTGTATGAAGTGTTTCGCTTGCGTATAGTACCTCTGGTTTGATTACTATGTTGTAGTGTCTTATTTTTGCGTGTGTGGATATACATTTTTTATTGTAGATATTGTGTGTCTTGCCGTATGCTCTCTTCATCTTCTGTGCTATCTTCTCTCTTCATGTGGGTTCGAGGATCTCGCCCAGGTATTTGAAGTGAGTGACCCTATTTATTTTGCCGTATTTGGTGTTAAATTTTAGACATCTAATTTTGAGCAGAAAAATTCGGTTTTTTGAAAGGAGATTTGTAGGCCGACTATCTCTGCACATTCCTTGAGGACTTCGATCTATTTGGTTGCCCTTTTTTCATTGTCTGCGAATATGGCTAGGTCGTCTGCGAAGGCCTGGCATGATATTTCTATGTTGTTTTTGGATCGTCCGAGTCGTATTGGTTTCCACTGTCCTTGATTTTTTAGTTCTTTTTCCCATTGCCTTATGACTTTGTCCAGGACCAAGTTGAAGAGGAATGCTTTCTTGAAGTCCACGAACGTGCAGATAATTGGAACGTTCCTGAGAGCTGTGTATTTCAGTATTGCTTTTAGTGCACGAGCGACTAGGGCGAAAGCCTGCCTGGTACTCGCCAATTTTGTGTTCTAATTGTTCTTGTGTTCTCTGGAGAAGGCATGCTGAGAGGATTTTGTAAGTGACTTGTAGTAAGGAGATTCCTCTGTAGTTGTTCACATCTGTTCTGTTTCTCTTCTTGTGCAGCGGGTGGATAAGAGCACATTTCCATTCATCTGGTAATTTTTCTGTTTGCCAAATGTTCGTGATAATTTGCGTAAGTTCCTGCATTGAATTTGGTCCGAGGTTTTTCAATAGTTCCGCGGTGATACCATCTTCACCGAATGACCTGTTATTCTTTAGTTTGCGTATGTGCCTGTGGATTTCTTCCTGTGTTGGTGGTGGTGATTCTGAGCGGGTATGGATACAATTTTCCTTGGGGAATCTTGTGTCGCGTTCGGGGCAATTGAGAGGATCAGAGAAATAGTGTGCCATATATATATATATATATATATATATATATATATATATATATATATATATATATATATATATATATATATATATATATATACTATACGCATTTACTACGCCATTTTTTGAGCATATATGTATAAATATCGCACAGAGCACTAGTACTAGCAGCACTACCACAGAGCTGCCTAAATATCAAGAATGGAGATAATATAATCTTCCGCCGAATGCGAGCCAATAAAGGAAATCCTGAAAGCACGAAAAACATTCCTTAAAGAAATACAACAACTATGGGCGAAGAATGACTCCCTAAATAAATTTTGATACGGAACTCGTCGAAAAAGAGAAGCATAAGACCAAAAAAGAAGACCTGACTTCAAAGTGTAGTAGATTATCTAGTTCTTTCACGCCTTTATTGGCGTCGCTGTGCGAACTTTTCAGTTAGTTTTACTTTGTTAGTGTATACAATCTTATACAGGAAATTCTATTTCTTGAACATGGAGAGCAACGACAACATCAATGCGCATAGCAACATCGACGCGTCTACCGTTATTCTTAGCTGTGAGTACGCATGGGTCCGACAACTTTCCTTTTGAGTTTAGAAATGACTTGGGGTGTTACTCCGAGTTCGTGACCAAGCTCTAGTTCTGCACGATAACATCATCATTTCATCATCATCCACTTATTTTTGCTGCTCAGGACGTTCTGCATCATTTAAGTCCATATTTACAGTTGGGAATTGCTAGAATCGCTTATAATAATCGATAATCGATTATCATCCAAAATCGCATAAATCTTGTCCAGAATTTCTTCAGTATTGTTTTTTCAGTTGGAAGGCGAAAAGGAGGCAGCGCCTGAACTGTTTTTTTTTCGAACGACATCGCGCCTGCAACTGATTCTTCAGGTTATATTCTAAGTAGGCTCATATATTATTCTGCCTTTTGAAGTTGAGAGATGGCGCTTTAACATAACTGAAATGCCGGAAACAATTTTTAATAACTCATATATACTGTTAAGTCGTCGGTTAAGATATTTGTGATACGCGAACGTTGTTCAATGTTACAGAAGAGCATGCTTCTTTTCTTAAAGTTAATATGATTAATATGAATAAAGTTAATTTGGTTTTGCTTTTTTTTCAATCTCCACTTTCGGAAATTCAAAATTTTGTAAGTGTATCTGTAAGATTCTGGGTAACTGGATATTTGAGACGACATCGCGTCTACAACTGATTCTTCAGGTTATATTCTAAGTAGGCTCATATATTATTCTTCGTTTTGAAGTTGAGAGATGGCGCTTTAAAATAACTGAAATGCCGGAAACAATTCTGATTTGAATAGATTCTTCAGTCGATGAAAGGTAAGGGCCGAAAACTAAGTTTGGGTTGAAATATTTGTACGAGTAAAAAATTAATTAAGTTAGAACTATGTATTTACATTGAGATATACACTTTTAATGTAGCAGTGAAGTTATTAAACACTCATATATACTGTTAAGTCGTCGGTTAAGATATTCGACATCTTTTTATGATACGCGAACGTAGTTCAATGTTGCAAAAGAGCATGCTTCTTTTCTTAGAGGTAATATAATGTGTATGAATTTGGTTTCGCCTTTTTGCAATCTCCACTTTCGGAAATTCAAAATTTTGTAGGTGTTTCTGTAAGAGTTTGGTTAATTGGATATTTGAGATATGTTATGATAGCAGGAAAACTTTTTATAAAAACAATTCACCATCTACCCATAAGTAATGTCATTTTTTGATAGTGTATTAAATTTTAATGTATTTAAAAGGTAATATAGCTTTAAACTACAATATAATTTCCGTGGTTAGTGACAATCTTGGCCCATATCTCTGCAAACTTTCCATTTCTTTGTTGTAAAATGAAAATAATTTTGAAGTAAAATATTCTTTGAGAGCAGTTTTGATATTTTAGTTGTTGCAGTATATTTTTTTACGAAAAACATGTCCCATAGATCTGTAAAAATGATGCAGCATTAGGAGATTATGGTGGCTGAGGAAGTAGTTCCAAGCCTGATAATTCTGGCACTATGAGGTCTTACACTATCATGCTGCAGAACAACTCCTTTTTGATTGATCAGGCTTACGGGTTTTGAATCAAATATTTGTTTAATCTATCAAGCTGAGCGTATTAATATTCCGCACTTATGATTTTATTAGGACTCAGAACCACATACTGAATAGTTGCTGTTATATTCCACTATATTACATATCCACTATACTACATATATACCACTATATATATATATATATATATATATATATATATATATATATATATATATATATATATATATATATATATATATATATTTATTTAAATTTAACTAGAGTATAAGTTATGTTATATTAAGTTAAATTATTGTCAATAGATGACAATGTTAAAATTTCGAGAAACGACATGGATACACCTAATATATCTATTCAGGAAATAATAGTTCACAGAAAAGCTCTATCTCCGATAAGTTCCTGAGAGAAAACCAAAACGACAGTAACCGAAGGAAGAAAACACCATAAATACGAGAGACGTCGGTTTATCTCCGTAGGAAATTGCGCTGAAAGTTACTCGCTCCTCTTAATTACCTCTCACAGTTAAGTTGAGCAATTTGTAACAATTAAAAACTTTTCGGGACAAAGTTTACACATGTTAATCATGGGACTTGCCTTGTGCCTCGCTGTCTCTTAATTACGATTTTAGGCCGCTTCTAAATCAAGATATTTCCACGGTTTAAGGAGTGGGATGTTCCTGCGCGCCAATCTTATTATGATCTGATAGAAGACGAGTGGAATATCGCGAAAATAGCTTCACTAACGGCGCGTTTATTAGAAAACTTTAGATTCCTAAAAGACGTGAGGGGATAGATTACGTAAAGACTGGCGAAAATCCAACATCTTCTAAATTATAATGAGTTTTTATATAGATTGGAAAAGTTTGAATTTTCCACTCTAGGCATATTATGGCTATAAGAGGGGGTGTTAACCTCGCTACGCAATAGGTAATTTTTGAGCTAATACCCAAAAGGAAGAAATGGGTAGGACTTAATCCCGCAGTGTAGCAACTAACATATTGCCTAAATATATTCAGGGTGTTTTTAAAGTTGAGTCATTTATTTTAACAGGTTTCAGAACTCGTAAAAATAAGTAATTTTACCAAAAACCATTTATATAAAAGTTAAACTCTGAGAGATTTACCACTAAACACCAAATCACTTTTTTAAAAAACTTCACGACGCACTTTTCGCGAGATTTCCTGAACGAGGCTCTAGAAATTTCGTGATATTAAATCATCTCCTGATGATGCTAACATGGTTAGCGAAACGTGCGTCAAGAAGTTTTTTAAAAAAGTTATTTGGTTTTTAGTGGTAAATCTCTCAGAGTTTAGTGTTTCACACCGAAGGTTCCAATGGAACAATTGATATATAAAAGTTATAAAAACGAAGTTATTAATAGTTACAAAATTTGAAAACAGACCTGACTTTTTGATATTGTCGACCACTGCGTTATAACACAATGTATTTGTATACTGGTGATACTGGAATATTTTTTTTTTGTATTGTTGTATGATATTTCTTTTGAGTGCGGTGTTCAGTTTGACCAGTAGTAATAATTCCGTAATACAAACTATTAAAATACGATAAAATTCTTGCAACTTATAAAATTCAACTTTGAAAATATATATATATATATATATATATATATATATATATATATATATATATATATATATATATATATATATATCTATATATATATATATATATATATATATATATATATATATATATATATATATATATATATATATATATATATTATATATATATATATATATATATATATATATATATATATATATATATATATATATATATATATAATATATATATATATATACATATATATATGATATGATATATGATTTTGATTTTTTTTAATGACAAGAGCATCATATAAAAATTGAAAGAAATTTGAAATTTACAAATTGACTTTAAAAATTGTCAAGTGTCATCAAATACTTCATGTGCCACCCATAGTTTTATAGTTTACTAAATGAAAAATGTATTTACCCTAGAACAGACCGAAACACCATTTAGCCATTTTTTTTAAATTTCCTTTGAAAAAAAAACCCTAAAATATTTACCTCGTTGAATTCAGAAAAAATGCTGTTTTCAACAATGCCAAATTTAAGTACTGGTGTAACTTAAAAAAATCAAGTTAACTTTGGATTTCAAATATTCGACAAAAAAATGAAAATATATCCAAAAAATGGTAAATATTTTCTGATGTTTGTGTACCAAATTTTTATTAAGAAATCTCAAAGGGTTCTCGAGATATTTGACCGTTTCTATACATAATAGCGACCCTGTATATATATATATATATATATATATATATATATATATATATATATATATATATATATATATATATAATTTTTTTATTTATTGGGACTTTCGGTCAGTTAATAAATTTTATTTCTTTTATTGTTTTGTTAACGTTTCGGTTTAATAACGAACCATCTTCAGAACAATTTTACAATAAATCTTATTTTTATAAAAAAAAATTAATTTCCCAATTTTTTTAATAAAAGATGTGACATTTTTTTAAAAATTTTTAATTAATATATAAATTAAAATAAAAAAATATGAAAATGTATTATTTAATAATGTTATTATATATACAACATAAATTATCTACATCATTTCTGAAATTAATGGTATTATTTTTTGATTTTATATAAATCATTTCCTTTGTATTTCTTTTTTATATTGTTTTTCAAAATCTAGAATTTTATGTCGTTAAAATTAAAGTTGTGTTCATTATCTATATATCATTATATTATTTTTGCGTCTAATACCATTGCCATTATTGGCAAGTTTTTAAATGTAAATTTGTGTTTTTTATAAAAATAAGATTTCTTGTAGAATTGTTCTGAGGATGGTTTATTATTGAACTGAAACGTTAACAAAACAATAAAAAAAAATTATTTATTGACCGAAAGTCCCAATAAATAAAAAACAATATTAAACGGTCACACAAACGGTAATAAAAATAATATATATATATATATATATATATATATATATATATATATATATATATATATATATATATATATATTACACAAAAATATATAAATAAATATGTGTAAAATATGTATATAAACAAATTCTTAGTCAAAAGAAACTTGTAATTTTTAATTCGAAAGCAAGTCCTGCAATATGCACCAGGTCTTGAAACGTCCAAACAGACTTCATCAAAGAATATATGACATAATTGAGTAATCGCAGGAATAGAGTATGATAAACTTATATTAGTAATAGAAACACGTGGCTCTTAAGTTGCTCACATAAATTGCTGCCATGAACAAGTCACTTTTACATTGATCTCTCCTTTCATGCACATGTTTATTCAATGTACTCTGACAAGTATATGTTTAAGTATAATTTTGAAATCAAAAAGCGTGTTTCTATTAAGACGAAACCTCAAATTTCACGAAAACGACGCGACCGAGCTCTAAATCAAAATTTCAATTAGCGCGTAACGGCAGCGGGAAGTAAACGGAAGACGAAGATGCGATAAACTTACAATATTAAATCTTGCCTCTCAATTATTTTACAAGATAATTAAAGCGCCTTGAACCATGGCATCAGAACATCGTCTGGCTGCCCTTACAAGCTCTAATAACTACTTAAAATATATTAAGAAGGTGGAAAATGTCAATTATTATGGAATCGAGATAGAAATAGTAGAAAAGTATACGTTTACAAACAATATCTCGTTGCAAACATCGTTCAACATCCAATGTTTGACATATGCCACCCCCCTTAACCCTCCATTGCTTTATGTCTGATGTATAAGTGACCCATCTCCGCCCAGCTGTTTTTTCGAATGTATCATCACACTATTCATCACAATGCTTTTTTTTTGTTCAATGGTTTTCAAATAGATGATATTTTTTCCGCGACATGGCTTACCATTGCCATTTGTTTTGGAAATCATTTCGATTATATCCTACATTCTTGTTTGCTTTTTGATCGATGCCAATATTTTCTTGTATCTTTGCTTTAGTTTGTGGATTCTTCTAGATGTTATTATCTACGTTTCTGGCCATATTTATTTTTTCATACTTCATACATAAAGTCTTTATACTTATTACATGTTTATCCTTTAATTTCTTTAGTATATCTATTAATAACTCAGATGGTTCAGTTGTTGTCCGTTAATATTGAGGTCTTTGTCGCTCCAAACATCCCCATGCGGCTCAGCTATTCACTGTTGCAAAATATTTGGCCTATCGATCGGAAACTCTAACAGATAAGGAACACTACCAACAAGAAATAAATCTTCTGTAAAATGTCCTGGCAACTAAGAGATATCAACAAAAAATTATCCGACGGGCGTTCAATCCGACAAACAAACAACAAGAAACAGATAAAAAAAACACACAAACAAAGCCTTTCTACAAAAACTTAGGCAAACGAGCTCTCATTGGCTGGAATCAACCGACCAATGACGGCGCGCCGCCAGCACACAAAGGAGGTGACCGGACGTGTTTTTGTCTGGTCATTATGGGGGCAGATAACAGTGGCTGTTGGCAGTTTCGGCAGCTGAGGTCTGATCTGGTCTAGGGAGCGGACAACCCCGAAGTCGTTCACTCCGCGAAGCGAGTGGAGCTTCAAACCTAATCCAGTGAATCAGTCTTAGCCCCGACGTTGGAGAAGTATCGACGCACCGGGACCGGCAGTACCACCAAATCCATCCGGTCCGAACTCATCAACCAAGAATAAACAGTGAAATACCTGTAAGCATCGGAGATGGACTCCGAGGTGATCGGACGCGTTAGCGAGCGAGCTGGCCATCATGGGGACAGACAACAGTGGCTGTTGGCAGTTCCAGAAGCGGAGGTCTGATCTGGCCTAAGAAGCGGGCACCCCGAAGTCGTCATCTTGGGCGGATGGCACTTCAAACCTAACCCAGTGAATTAGCCTTAGCCCTAGATCTGGAGAATTATCGATGCACTGCGATTGGCAGTACCACCAAATCCATCCATCCCGAGCTATTAAACTTCGAATAACATCATCAAAAAGATATTAAAAAAAAATTCCTTTATATATATATATATATATATATATATATATATATATATATATATATATATATATATAATATATATATATATATATATATGAAAGTTTATAGTTTATAGTTTATGTATATATATATATATATATATATATATATATATATATATATATATATATATATATATATATATATATATATATATACATATATATAGTTTTATATAAGAATATATAGTTTTTTGACTTCTTTAAACTGCGTCCAACGAGACAAGAGTAGCCAGGAGTTATACACCCCCAACCGTTGGCTGCCACAATCTTATGTGGAACGCGCAACAACCTGAAACAAAAGAACTCAAAAACTCCATTTATAAGCAATCCGACGAGAAGTCGGCGAAAATATGGGTTGTTTGATTGTGGAGAGGGACTCTCTATTCTTAGCGATAGAGGATATATATATATATATATATATATATATATATATATATATATATATATATATATATATATATATATATATATATATATATATATATATATATATATATATATATATATATATATATATATATATATATATATATATATATATATATATATATATATATATACATCCAGTATACCCCGCCTAAGGTACTGGACGGGTCGCGGGTGGTGGATAGTGAAAGTTCCATTAGATATTAATGGACAGCTGCGAATATCTCAAAATAAGCAGCCCCGAACCAAGGCAAAAAAAAACAAAATCCACTTAGCGTCTGACTTGTATCAAGCGGTTGAGTGGTCAGCGTCTGTTCACCAGTGGTGCGGCTGATATTTAAATTCTGGAACTAACCCCTCCAGTCTTAACCTCTGAACCGTCATGGTTCAAACCTTTAATTCAAAGTACAAGATGAAGCGTTCTAGTAATTACAAAATTACCCCAGGAGGTAGACAATCCTCTGCCAGCTTTGCTGGTACAACCGGACTTTCGGATTCTGGGGCGTCCGGGCTTAAACGCAAAATCTTTCAGAGGGAGTCGGAGACCTCTGGCCAACGTCTGAAACCAAAAACAAAAACTTTCTTTGGAACGGTAAATATCAATTCTCTCCTGCGTCCAGGAAAACTACACGAATTGGGGCGAACATTAAATCAGCAAAAAATCCAAATTTTAGCTTTGCAAGAAACCAGATTGACAGATGATAACACCTTGGAATTCGGCAACTACAGACTTTTTAAAAGTAAAACGGACAAAAGAATACTCAAAAATACACCACATCTCGGTGTTGCTTTTGCTGTCTCAAGAAACATTCTTGGTTCTATAACAAATGTCCAGCCAGTAAATAATCGACTTATGACACTATCCCTCAAGTGTGCTAACCAAAACTATACATTAATCAATGCACACCTCCCAGTTAATGAAGAAAATAAATCTAA